>JAMPIV010008947.1:0-390000 GCA_024509875.1 Oreohelix idahoensis | reverse complement strand
GACATTCAAATATTCTCGTCAATGATTACATATAACTTCTAACATCTACCCGGAAATATTACAACATTTCCGCTCAGGTGTGTCTGTCATCCCACCAGGTCGATTCTTGACCGACGCTCCTTATGCAAACATAAACTCCTGTTTGACGATCTGTGCTGTGTCTTATCACGGCAATAATTAGTCGCTCACACGAGCCATATCAGCGCTAAGTAGACTCTCTTGGCCATCCAAGTTCGAAAACTGTCGCACCCTTGTAGTTCAATAGGATATCTGCTGGTCGACCTTGCATCACCGCTTAATCTGTTGGCAGGGATAGACAGGTAAACACACAGACATGACGACTATCGCTGAGAGGAGTGTAAGAATGAAATACCAGATATCTGCTACACATAGCAGAGAAAGAAAAAAAGTGTGAAAATTGAAAGCACGCAATAAAAATCAATTTAAAAATGTAACTGATACTGCCGTAGTGAAACAGAGATCGAAAGGGGTTACCCCATTCTGTCACAACTACAAGGCAGTCTTTGTTCTGGAATCCCCATGGTAAGAGAGATAGAAGGAGATCTAAAACACGCGGAGAAGTTAACTAGAGACAGAAATGAAAAAGATAAAGAAGACATTGAAAGACCTTAAGAGAATGATTTAGGACGATGTGGCAAAGTGACTGTTCATTTTTAATTTCAACCCGCCCGTTCTTTTTTGGTTATTATTATTATTTCTTTTTTCGTACGCCCGCTATTACTCAAGGCGAAATCTCAGGTTAGTATGTCTAACCTGAGACTGATTTTACGTGAGTATCCCTTTTTTTTCTTGTACAGAGACAGGTGTCCCTCGCCATTCAGGCAGATACTCGCCGATTTCGGAGGTACCCATTAGAGCTGGGTCGGCTCAGGAGCCGCCAGTCCCTGGTCAACGACACTTCTTCAAATGTTCCGCCAGGGCTCGAGTTAATCCAGTCCAAATCCCGACCGACGAAAAATCTTCAAATGTCCTCGCCTATGTTTGATCCTGGGTCATCCGGTCCGGTCGCCAGCGCAGTTTGGTAACCACTACACCAGCGCGGCTCCCTCTTTGGTTATTACTGTATATGGTTGCTTCTTTTCTCTTAAATTTTTAGCAGGTTTTCGGATTTGTTGAGGTTTTCATTTCTTGTCAGGGTTCTAACAATTGTAGGACCAACCCCACCAACCCATCTCTTTTCGGGGATAGGTGTAAACTCCTACCTGAGTGGTAGCGTGGGGTAGTGAGTCATTCTTGTTGATAGACGGACAGATACGTTTACGAAACATTGCGTACATTTTCAGCGGGCTTCGTGGGGAATTTATTTTCTTTGATCCCCCCCGTTCCAGCAGTGGGAATAACTCTTCGTCGCGTGGTTAAAGATTCGCCAGATGTTAAGATAATGTTATGATGTTTAACGGGAAGCTCTGACGATTGGGTTCAATTTTTAATTTATGTAGCAGTCATTAGATTACGTCAAAGTGGGGTAGATGCGGTTTTTGGGAAATAATTCTAGAGCTATGACTCACCGCGTCCGTCATGCATCAGAAAATTGGCACTCTATATACAGGGCCAAATTATTAGTCGGGGCTCACAAGTCCTGGATTATTATTGCCGTGAATAGTGTCAGACATAAACTCAGTCTGCCCGGTTAGTGGATATTCTGAAAGTCTGGGTATGTACGTAGACTAAATAAGTTGTGTAGGAATTTTAGCTAAAGGATTTTAGCAAGTCAGAGTAAGCTTTCTTCTGGGATTTAATTTTATTTTTAGTCGGTAGTTTGCCATCAATTACCTGACTTCTGCCAGTGTATTGTAAGTTTCAGTGGTAATCATACGAAGTATAGCCAGTGTAGTTCTGTGTAAAAAGTTTGGTGGTATTATTATTTGATATATCTCTATATGAATTTAGGATCTAAGGCTGGTGTAGTACTGTGTAATATATTAAGAGTACCAGCCTTTGTTATGATAAACTTTGGAGATAATAGGGTATGAACTCGGGAGTTTTGTTTAGCTAAAGTGGCCATGGGTATTTAAGTTAGTTGGTGAATGGTGTTTAGTATTATGATAGGGTGTATGCAGTTGTGTGTAAATATTTGTGCTATTTTGATAACCTTCAATGAGCTGCCTTTAATATGAGAATAGTGCTGGGAAATTATTTAGTAAAAGTTATTTTATCGGGATAAAGCGAAGCGGTGTTGTGACGTGTAGCTGACTAGGTCACGAGCTGGCCTCAGAGGCAATCAGATCAGCCCGCGTCTGTGTTAAGCGTAAGAGACAAGCTGTTGTCGGTGAAAGAGAGAGGAAGGGGTGAGCTGTTAAGTCTGAATCGAGGGCAGAAATAGGATAGAGCATGAGAGCTTGTATTTTGATGAGTTTTTTTATGGTATGGGAAAGTAGGTAAATCGTTGGTTGTTAATGTGTTTGAATTATGTATTTTGTGAAGTGGTGTATATAAGTTGTTGTTTTTGTTTTACAGCGATTCACGGCGCGTTTTAGATAACCCTAAGCCTGCAACGAACTTTGCCTTCTCGGAGATGGAGGCAAGAGACATCGGTGAAATTGCAAAACTGGGTACGCGCAGAGTAACTGGCGCCCCTAGTTACGTCTGCAAGACGTAGAGGCATTATGAATTTTCCTGACGTGAGGAAACATATACCTCAGCGTGGAATTGCCTAGAAAGTGGAGCTCTTAGCTCTTACGGCCCAATGCAGAACAGGCTACGTTGGCTGGTATTGTTTACATACTGCCACAATAAAGCAGTAAGCCAAAACTCGAAGCGATTTAAATTGTCGTTGTGTGAAGAATTGAGTGCCATCATCATTGCTTGAGCTACAGCCAGAGGCAAAATAAAATATATATATATAGTCACCAAGGGCCCCTTCATCAGTTATTCTGGAGAGAAGAGAGGCAGATCATACCTCTCTAAATGCAAACGGGAGGAGGTACCTGACGAAGAGTAACGCATCTGAGACTCAGACGAAGCCGATAGCGTCAGGAAGGCACTGAACTGAAGGAGAGGGGAGAGAGGGGAGTTACTTGTTTTTCCACTGGAAATGTAGAGTTAGAAAGTGAATACTTAGAGAGGAGCTTCTGAGTTAGTTCGGCAGAATTCAGTGGAGTAGGATTTAGTGGTGTATAAGTTAGTTGTGCAGGACCGCCAAGAGCGCCTTTGAGCCATTTTAGTCAGATTAGTTAATAAATCTTCATCTGACTGGTTAAACGGGACAGAGTGAAAACTAGTGGAGAGTAGTCTTGTGGTGTGTGGGACTCCACAGTGTATTTAGTCAGTAATAGTAGAGTTCAGGTGGTGGAGGCTCTTACTTAGAGACCCCCCGCCTGGTATATTTCTTTAACCTTAGTTGTTTTCGTGTAGTTGTGGAAGAGAGCGTGGTGATTTGATAATTGTGTCTTCCATTGATTTGTTCTTTTTTTCAGGTTGTGCGACCTCGCACGCTATTGTTGTTTTTTCGTTGTGGTAAAGATTTGTTTGTTTAATAAACTATAAAATGTGCACTGGATCATTTTGTCTTTCACTATACTGTACCTGTATTCTTTAACTGTACAGTTGGTCTGTGGATATAAATTAGTGTAACCTTATCTCCATCGGATAAAGAGGTGGTGAGACAGTAGCTATAAAAACATGTCACAAGTGGCGAGGGAGAGTCAATCTAGGTTCTCACCCTTGAAGCTATAAGTCTCATCCTCCATAGTCACTTTAATTCTCATCTTAATCTATCTTCTCAGACTTTCCTTAAAACTGGTATCTTGTCTCTTTACTCAGACATAATCTTAATTAAGCCATTTCGTGACAGACTGGAGGACTTGATATGACATTTTTGAAAGCCCATGATCCGTTGGGAGTTAAAGCGTAATAAATAAATAAATGTATCATCAGAAACAATTTAACTATATAAAAGTTGTGAAACCAGCTAGACATTAACATAAAAGAAAGCATATATAACAGCGATGCGCAACACAAGATCGTGGGAATCTTCCTTACTTACTTAGTCGTTCCACTTCCATCGTGTGGTGTAGAGGTTTGCTAGAGAGAGCACCATACAATCATATCGTCTCTCTTCATCATGGCCTGGTTCAAATCTAGTCCTCGGTTCTACAGAGATCGTCAAATGTTGTCCTTCCAGCGCACTCTGGGTCGTCCTGGAAGTCTTGATCCGTGGCTCTTAGTTTCCCATATTTGTCGTGGTAGCCGATTTTCGTGTGAGAATCTACTTTAAAAACTCCAAAAATCTACTTTGATCAAATCAGTTTTGTTATCAGAACATTTGAAATTTGAAATATCAGACCTTTATGTAACTTTTATCTGCGCCTGACGGTCTGCTTCTTGCAATCTCGCTGACTAAGCGTTGGAAAATTCAGACTAAATAGAATTTTACTGAATGTTAACTTTATTTCAAAGATACGATTGTCTTCCTATTTTATACTTCTTCTTCTTCAAGTACCATGCCTAGTGGTGTAGGAGATCAAGTCTGTCCACAACTTCTTGTCTCCAGTACAATTTATAAATTCTGCTGTTGACTTCTTTCCATGCCACGATGTCAAACTGTCCAGTATTTGCTCTCTTTGTCTTCCCCTATTTCTTTTTCCTTCAGTCTTACCAGTTGTTACGATATATTCCAGTTTTCCTCTTCTCATAACATACTCAAAAAATTTGGATTGCTTTTCTCTAACTTGTGAAATAAGTTTCCTTTGCGCATTGGCTTCTTTCATGACATCCTCATTACTTTTTTGGCTGTCCATGGTATTTTTAACATTCTTCTGTAAAACCACATCTCTGTGGCCTCTAGTGCCTTCCATACTTGTTTACTAATTGTCCATGACTCACTCCCATATGTCAGGATTGGTTATATATAACAATGAAGAACTCTCTTTCTTACTTCCAATGACAAAGAATTACTATTTTATACAGCTCACTGAAGAAGTAAGTTTTACAGTACTAAGTTATCCCATGGATTTATACTGGCAACGCGGAAAATGGCGATAGCCGACGGCTAGTGAGAAATTTCCCTAGCTTATACATTTTTATTCTTCCCACTAATTTATATTTGGACATGCGCCCTGATATAACCGTCTAGCTTGAACGGGTTGCACCTCGCCAAAATGAGGCAACATTTTTTTTTTTTAAAATGTCTTCCCCCTCTTTCACCTAGAAATCTTTCCAGTCATCCCTTGTATACGCGATTGATCGGTAGTCGACCCCTGATATAGAATATTAACAAGAACTACTTTCTTTTATATGCCAGTTTAGGTTAAATATTTCCCGCCTAGGTTCATAGCGTGACAGCAACTACTCCGTGCATATTTTGTGTGTGTGTGGTCCTTTTCAGCAATGCTAATTGTAACTGTACTTTTTCTCTTGTTGAGGTGATCACTGGCCCAAGACAGTATACATGTTGTTAGGTGTGTAGTGCGAGCGTATGATGAACTGAGTGTGGGTGCGAATGAAGGCGCGAATGTGTTTAGGCTCGTATGTATGTAGACCCTGCAACCCATACACTCACATGCAGTAGTCAAGGATGCTTGGACACTGCAGGCACGTTTCAAAACATTTATTGACGAGAACACACATGGTATCAACAGGAACAGTCAGTGTAAACAAGGTCATGCTGACCGGAAATCGATAGGTATACATTAGGCATTCAACAAGCTGGTAAACATTTGAATATTCGTGCATGGTCAATACAATGTTCTTCAATAAGGACAGTTCGTGGCGTCGCCCTGGGATTACTGACTAAACGCGTCAGATACCTTAATCACTTTGACACATAGGTGCAACTTGGCATTCCCCGCCAATTGCACATTATCAGGCTGTAGTATAATAGCCGAAAACACAGGCCTCGTTCTGACGTCGGCTGTGTACTTCTGATAAGCAGGTTACCATCAACCCTGCAGTAATGCTTATTGTAGACATAAATTCCGCCAATCTGCGGTTCCCACAATATATCTTCGTCACTGGATTTCTGGATGGTATGAAGACTAATAGTCTTGGATGGCTACCTTGAGCACAACATATATGTCCTGTAATGGAGGACCGGTGAGCTGCAGTTCACAGACTAGGCAATCTTCTAACATGTTCTGCTACCGAAAGCATAGTAATGGAAAAAGTCGGTATTACCTGTAACCGAGTCCACAGAACTTAACAAGGAACTCTGCTGTCATTCCAACGCACAGAGATTCACTGGGGAAAACTGCCAGTGCAGTCACTTCGAAGATTCTCCCCGAAAAACACAATGGACTCTCGTCCCTTCAGAAACCAGGACACTTCCCCGGCTCGCCGGAAGTCTAACTCAACTCCCGCTTAAAAAAAAAACCTGCCCATGGGCATACGCCCGAACTGTCTACCTTTGACCCTAAAGGTCAAACACAATGAATGAATAAACAAGGGAAGACAACCCCTAATCAACCTGACATCGCAGGTAAAGACACAATTATTCTTATGATAAAAACATAAGCAAATAACTTGACAGATGACTCCGTCAAAAATGACAGCAACATATTACTACCACCCCCTGTAAAAAAAAAAAAAAAATTTTTTTTTCAAATATGTCCATGAGCAAGATTGCACAAGTATCACTTATGTGCTCATGAAAAAATGAACCTAATATCAGGTACAATAGACGCATAAACAAAGCGTCTGAAGAGGATACAAATCATCTCCCAACATAGGAGAAAATATTTCCTTTAAGCCAAACAAACTAAGGGGGTACCATTAAAGAAACCTAAGTTGCTGGCAATACCAATCATATATCAATCATTACTAAATACTATAATTATAGCAATATACAAATGTCATGAATTACAATGCTATATTAGCAACATATCACTGATGGATGGACAAAATGAAATTTGTTAAATTATCTAAACATCATCCAAATACATTTGTATTACAACATATTAGGATATTAAGGACAGACAAAAGTCTGAAAGTGTATCAGGAAAAACTAGGACACAAGATTTAACTGGAATCATGTGGGCATCTGGACAATATGTCCGCCATCACATTATCCGAACCACAGATAGCTCGCACCGTGAAATGGAAAGGCTGAAGAGCAATAGCATAACGAGTAGATCTCGAGGAAATTTCACTAAACCCA
The DNA here is from genome assembly GCA_024509875.1 of Oreohelix idahoensis. Taxonomy (NCBI): domain Eukaryota; kingdom Metazoa; phylum Mollusca; class Gastropoda; order Stylommatophora; family Oreohelicidae; genus Oreohelix; species Oreohelix idahoensis. The sequence continues at coordinate 382,886 of JAMPIV010008947.1, read as the reverse complement.
ACAAAAGCTTTAGAGGGTTTTGCAGTCAAACTATGCTCACGTAGAGTAGATAGCAATTCCTTTAGACCCAAATAGTGTTCTTCCCAAGTATCGCTGAAAAGACAGATGTCGTCTAAATATGCGATGACATCTGCACGATCTGATAGAATTCGTCGCATCATGCGTACGAAAGTCGCTGGGGCGTTCATAAGCCCGAAAGGCATAAAATTCCATTGAAACAGACCCCTAGGTGTCGAAAAAGCAGTGAGAGGTTTGGCGTGTTCCGTCAGTGGGACTTGCCAATAACCTTTCGACAAGTCTAGTTTAGTAAAGAATTTAGCTTTAGAAAGTCTAATAAGTAGATCATCTAATAATGGCATAGGTTAAGCATCGAACTTCGTAACTTGATTTAATTTGCGATAGTCAACGCAAAGACGTATGTTATTGTCTTTCTTTGGAACAATAACTATCGACGAAGAATAAGCTGAAGTGGATGGTTCAATTATTTGCAGTTGAATCATTTCATCCAATTCTTTCTCGACTTGTGCTTGAAAATGAATAGGTATTGGGTATGGTCTTACTCTGATCGGATTACGATCAGTAAGTATGATGTCATGTTCTATGACATCTGTGTGTCCAGGAATGTCGGTAAGGACATCCTGATATGATTGTAGTGTAGAGGATACTTGACGTTGCTCCTCAAAAGACAAGTTCGAAGAGATTGTAACGTCCCTCCACGATTCCGTTGAATTCAGTGGAATCGCAGGAAGAGGTAAGTTAACGTCAGAAAAAATAGTTTCCTCATCCTGTATAACGGACAGGGATCAGACGTGACCATGTTGGACTGGAGAGTCGTCCGTCGCCTGGAAAATAGGCTGCAAATAGTCTGGACGTTCAATAAACTCTGTTAGCATATTTATATGGAAGGTTTTATGCTTTCCATCCACATCGACGATGTAGTCGACATCGGAAATTTTGGAGACTATAGTGTATGGACCTTTCCATGAAATGAGAAGTCTATTCTCTCTTGAGGGAAGTAAGACATATGCTTTGTCTCCAGGACAAAGTTGACGTAGGCGTCTTTTCTTGTTAGCAAATCGCCTAGCTTTTTCTTTCGCAAATTCGGAAGATGAAGTTGCTAACCTGCACGATTCGATAATCTTTTCTCTAAGAGAAATTACATATTCATATGACGATTGTGTATCATCGTCAATATTATCAGAAGTTATCAAATCGTGTAACAAGGACATCGGACCGCGCGGTTGCGCACCAAAGACAAGTTCGAAAGGAGAAAAACCCTGTATGCTCGTTGGGAACTTCTCTATAGGCAAAGAGGACTGCAGGTAAAACCCTGTCCCAATCCTTCGGATGATCCTCCGTTATCTTGCCAAGTAAGTTCTTTAGTGTCCTGTTAAGACGTTCTACCAATCCATTGGACATTGGATGATAAATACTACTGAGAGACCTTTTAATGTCTAGCGTAGCCATTACCTGAGACATAACGTCCGAAATTAACTGAGTGCCGTGGTCCGACAGTATTTCTCCGGGGAATCCCAGACGAGAAAATATGAGCCAAAGAGCATCAGCGATATCGACAGTTGATATGCTCTTCAGAGGAATAGCCTCTGGCCAACGCGTGCACATGTCCACGCAAGTGAGGATAAATTGGTATCCTCTGGCTGACTTAATTTTGAACGGACCAATGATGTCTATAGCCATTTTCTGAAACGGCCGAATCGGAATATCTGCAGCCTGAATAGGAGCAGCATGTCTCGGACCTCTAGACTTGACCTCTTGACAAATTTTGCAAGATCGGCAATAAATTCGGATGTCTTTATTCACGAATGGCCAAAAGAAGGTCGCAAGGACTCTAGTTTTAGTTCTGGAAAACCCCATGTGTCCAGCACACAGAGAATCGTGTGCATGCTGAAGAATTAAGGCTCTCATACACTTAGGCACAAGAATTTGCGAGTGCATAGACTTGTCCGAGTGTTGTACCATCCGTACCAATATACCATTCTTCATAGTAATATACGATTTGTGATTCGTATTTTGATTGAGATCCCCTTTCTTTGCAAGAAGGAAGAATTTCTTCAAAGAAGGATCCTCTTCTTGACGTTTAACAAACGAGTCATGGGAAATCACCAAGTGCTCGTCTTGGCTATCAACTTCATTACTATTATCCGATGAAGTTGGGGGATTAAGAGCTTGAGCTCTTGTCACCACTGCATTGACCGTTTGAATGTTTTTTTCCTCCCAACTAGAAATTTGTTGCGGGGTGCATTCCTTAACCCCATGAATACGACCGATTATAAGATCCGCAAAAGGATTAGGAAGAAGACTGTCATGAAATATTCTAATCCACATATATAAATTATTAGGTAAATATGAAGCCTAACAAATAAAATTAATAAAGAGAAGAGCAATGGTAAAATAACAGTGCTGTCACAAAGAATGTACTCGAAATCCCCCTTGTTTTCTGCTTCGTCTGCAAATTGTAACGCTTTCACGTTGATAGTAAAGCTTACTGTATTATTACCCGCCTTCTTCAATGAAACGTGTGCTGTATTTCTTGAAAAAAACATTGAGAGGCCATGCGTAATGACCTAAATTAATCCTAACATTAATTATATTACGTTACCAAAACGAACGAACAGATGGACAAAAGGATAGCGAGAGGGGAGGGCTGAAAATCAGGAACGCATGCAACACGCGACGCGCGATATACAAATGCTGGCATCACGCGTGTAAGTCTACAAGCACTAACTTTTTCAAACGGACAGTGATAAAATACACTACCCTTTCCCAGAGTTAGGTTTATAAATCATAACAAACTCTTATTAGAAAAGATAACAATAGATGGGTTTACGTTTGAACACATAACAGTACCCAGACAGCACATCTTCCAAACAGGAGGTAGAAGAAATTGCATATTTTGAACGCAGCCACGTAGCTCCTTTAAATTAGTATTTTTGGGTTCCTTAGGGCTTGCTGACAAATAATATGTAAAACGTTACGCAAATAGTCCAGGAATTAATAAATTATACCCAAAATAAAATATTGGGGGTGCCTGACAGCATAAAATCATTTCTGCTCATAAGATTTTTTTTTAACGTGTTTGAAAAAAATTTACGTTACAGAAATAGCCTACCATGTAAACTCCAAATTGATTGGAGCGCAACAAATGAAAGCCTAACCACGATTGGACGGGCTATAAATACTATCTTGGTTGTTAGGGGAAACGGGGAAAGGTAACATTTTTTCAAACACTTGTCGAAACGTGGCTCATTGGCCAGTCTCGCTGATATACACACTTGGGAGCGTTAGTTCGAGACCACTTGTTTAAAATAGCTTGATAAAGCATCAGTGCGTTGAAGCCAGCATATATTTGGCTAAATAAAAGCCTGGAAGATAAGCAGAAGGAAATTTGTGCCAGTTTGTGCCAGAATTCATTGCTAATCAACGTATCTGTGTTATTCGTATGAATTGTGGTAAGCTTGAACCATTTAATATCTTTTAATGAAAATTGAATGTGAATTGTTGATTTATGCCTGTATATATATGTGTAGTTCAGTGGCAAACGTGAGGTAAAGCCTAAAATGCTCCAGCCTGAACAGAGGGTGTCGGAGAGAAGTAAAACGGCATGGAATGGCCAAACAGTACACTGACACCTGGATGATTGACTAGAAAGAAATAATGCTGGAAGTGCAGAGGCGTAGTGACCATTAAGGATGGTAATGCTGGTATAAAGTATTTCAGATGAAGCTGACTGTTGGCCTAACGCTCTGAACGCAATGTTTGTGCTGTATTGTGATCAGTGTAAAAGAGAATATAAATTAGTTATGAAGTAGAAGGTACATCCTTCTTGATTTCAGGGACAGTGGTCTTGATGGTACTGAGCAGCATCTGGTCAGAGATTTGCTGAATCCAGTGTCGGACAGCATACTCCTTGGTCTTTTTAGCTATCAGTGAGGTGTCTCCTGAACCCAGAGGAGAATTCGAGCAGAGGAGTCCTTTCCTGCCGCCATCACGCCAGATAAGCGAATTGGCCAGCTGAGCTCAACATTATGTCCCCTCATCTTGAACTGACTTTTTTTAAATTAACATTAAGAGGGGAATTTATTTGTCTTAAAATCAGGAACTGTGAACATCTCCAATACTGGTCCCTAAAGACAAACTATTGAAGTCATGATGACAAATACCAACAGAGCTTGAACAAAACAAAACCAGTATTACCTCATTTTACTACTACACAACTGACACACATAGAACATTTGTAATAATATATGTCACTACAAATATTCATATTAAATACATTCTGTACATAACTTGTAATTTAAATTGATTGTGATTCCTGGTTCCCTTGTAGTTGAATCAGGACACATATTCATTCATGCTAGTAATGAATACATATTGTTATTTGAACCGTTACGAGTGACTTCTTTAAGCTATTCTCATAGAGTGTTATATGTATGTGAGTGTCACAGTGTTGTTAAGAGTAGTGGATTAAATTAAATTGTTTATCTGTCTGTTGTTGTGACTTACACTTCACCATACACATACCCTAGACACATAACGTAGCATCACACTATTCCAGAATAATTCTGACTGAGATATATAGATATGTGGTAGCAAGTAAGGTTATCTATAATACACTACTCTTAATAGATATAGATACCTTCACAGCTGATCTCAGTCAGTACACTAAGTTTCCTATAAGTATTTATAACATCCCACTTCACCACAAAGACATGCATGGACATCTCCTGTGAAGAAGGGAGTGTCAATCCTAATAATAGCAGTAGGATAACTTTCCATAGTACCACCAAATGTAACACATTTGATTGTTTTTCCAGTGGCACAGCAAGGATCTATCAGAGACTCCCTAACCCCGACGGTAGTACATCCCGAATCGAAAAGTACTGAGACTAGCCTATCATTTATTAGACCTTTATGTAAGATGAGAGATCCTCTCCCATCATGCGCAACTGTAGCAGGTAGAGCAGGAAGAGGGTGACCACAACTTAGAGTAGATACAGTCGATGAGTCGAACAATGTTAAGCATTGGGGCATTCAGTTGCTCTCCCAAAATCGAAAGCACAACCAGTGATAGCCCTAGAGTTACCACTATCATTTACTGTATTACAGGCTCCATCAAACTCTTGTTGTGCAGAGTTTGTCTGTTGGAAAGGTCTTTTTTTGTTAAACCTAGGTCTGCCTCGATTATCATTTCCCCTGTAATTATTTCGACTATCATTTCCCCTGTAATTGTTATCATATTGCCTATTGTAATCATCATTCCGGTTTGAATCCCGGTTTCTAAATTCACCATCGTCATAATCTTGACGTCGAGAATGGTTATCTCGAAAGCTCGAATGGTTATTATTACGATAACCCTTGCGAAAGTGTCTAAGATTATTACCATTAAAATTACGAGAACTACCATCTTGTCTCCAATTCATAGACGAAGAACCATCATGTGTTGGATTACTCCGCTTCTGAGTGTAATTCTGATTACTTCCCCTATTCCAGTTTTGTTGAGCACCCTGAAATTTTTTTTTTTGAAATTAGGGCCATATGGTGTTGCCGAAGCAGCTGGCAACCCTTCTTTCACTTTAGAATTGCTAACTGTAGCATGGGGATGCGCGGTGGCATACTGACAACAGTATTCCTCCATATCTTTTAAGTTTTTAGGCTTACGCTCATGAAGGAATGCAAGAAAAGAATCATTAACAGATGACAAAACCTTATCTCGCAATAATAAGTCCATTAGACCTTCATATGTTTTCTCAGTCTGAGACAACTCAACCCATCGTGTAAATGTACGACGTATTTTTGTAACAAAATCAGAGAAATCTACTCCATTTTCTGGCAACATTGTCCTAAAACGAAGACGATAGTCTTCTTCTTTTAGTTGGTATTTTTTTTAGCAATGCTGCTCTGACAACATCATAATTAGTCCTGTCATGTTCGTCTATTGTCATAAGAGTAGTCACTGTGTCACCTGTAAAAAATTCCATCAGTTGTTCAACATATTTTTCCTTTTTTATGTTATGCGTATCGCATAAAAATTGGAATCTATCTAGATAATCTGCTACGTCATCCTTTAAAGGATTGAAATGAGGCAATTTAATCCTATTAACAAACTCCTTTGTCGTACTCGAAGTTGTTTGCTGAGCACCCGTACTCGCCAATTTCAATTTCTCTAACTCCAAAGTTGCGAGTCTTTCATCAAGTTCCATCTTCTGTTTTCTTTCCTCATGTTCCATTTTTCTAATTTCAGCCTCAGCTTGAAGTTTTCTCTCCTCTGCAGCAGCTTGAAGTTTTCTCTCCTCTGCAGCAGCTTGAAGTTTTCTCTCCTCTGCAGCAGCTCTCCTCTGCAGCAGCTTGAGCTTGAATTTTTTTCTCCTCTGCAGCAGCTTGAAGTTTTCTCTCCTCTGCAGCAGCTTGAGCTTGAATTTTTTTTCTCCTCTGCAGCAGCTTGAAGTTTTTTGTCTTCCATTTCCATCTGGAATTTTCTTTCATCAGCCTGAGCTTTTCTCTCCTCAGCAGCAGCTTGAGCTTTTCTCTCCTCAGCAGCAGCTTGAGCTTTTCTCTCCTCAGCAGCAGCTTCTCTTTGATACCTTTTCTCTTCAAGTTCTAATCTTCTATTCTCAGCATCTAGCTTCTTTAGTTCAGCATCTGCTCTCCTTTGTTCAGCTTCTGCTTTCAATTTAATTTCCTCTTTTTGTTTCTTTTCTTCTGACTTTAATGCAGTGGCGAATAGAGCAGATGAATATTCTTCCAATTCTTTACCAGACTTACCAAGAGTCAACCCTTGCTGGATGAAGAAATCCAATGTAGACATTCTGTCTAATGAGATCAGAAACCTGAAAAAATTAACTAAATTACCTGTATATCCCAATCATTGGGAGACAAGTCTGAAATGCTAGACTTGTATACTCACTTCACTTTATTTTACTCTCTTAGTCTTAGACAAAGACCTTGTATGGTCCTCTTGTTTATAATGTAACAAAATCACTTGAGTACCTGTGGAAAATAATTCCTTTATATCCCACTCACTATGGGCACAAGTCTTTTTTTTTTTTTTTTTTTTATAAAGAACTTGAATATGTATTTCACCTTGTCTCAATCTTTGTGGATAACAAGTCTTTTATCAAAGAACTTGTATAAATATCTTAGATAATAATATTTTATTAACAATCTCTATATGAAGAGTGTACCTTATCAATAACAATAATAATACATGACCAAGTATATGTATGTAGACTGTGTATGACAATAATGTAGAACAATCATAAATACAAAGATACAGAACAATGACCGAAAACGTTCGCGGAAGTCAAATAAACAATACAGCAAAAAGTAAAAAAAAATGTTACACAAATGTGTAATGATAACCGCGAAAAATAAACAAGACAAATGGCAACACTGTTATAAACGAAAAGGTGTAAAGAAATAAATGGAAGGAATGAGAGAAGAACAGATACAAACAAAATTAATCGAAAATCAAAGAACAGAAAAATAACGAAAACAACACTAACTGATGTCATCACAGCTAAAAAAAAAATATAGCAACAAAAGTCGCTAGCAAATTTCAATTAAGAAAATTGCAATCCCCACACTGGCCACCAAAAATGTAACTGTACTTTTTCTCTTGTTGAGGTGATCACTGGCCCAAGACAGTATACATGTTGTTAGGTGTGTAGTGCGAGCGTATGATGAACTGAGTGTGGATGCGAATGAAGGCGCGAATGTGTTTAGGCTCTATGTATGTAGACCCTGCAACCCATACACTCACATGCAGTAGTCAAGGATGCTTGGACACTGCAGGCACGTTTCAAAACATTTATTGACGAGAACACACATGGTATCAACAGGAACAGTCAGTGTAAACAAGGTCATGCTGACCGGAAATCGATAGGTATACATTAGGCATTCAGCAAGCTGGTAAACATTTGAATATTCGTGCATGGTCAATACAATGTTCTTCAATAAGGACAGTTCGTGGCGTCGCCCTGGATTACTGACTAAACGCGTCAGATACCTTAATCACTTTGACACATAGGTGCAACTTGGCATTCCCCGCCAATTGCACATTATCAGGCTGTAGTATAATAGCCGAAAACACAGGCCTCGTTCTGACGTCGGCTGTGTACTTCTGATAAGCAGGTTACCATCAACCCTGCAGTAATGCTTATTGTAGACATAAATTCCGCCAATCTGCGGTTCCCACAATATATCTTCGTCACTGGATTTCTGGATGGTATGAAGACTAATAGTCTTGGATGGCTACCTTGAGCACAACATATATGTTCTGTAATGGAGGACCGGTGAGCTGCAGTTCACAGACTAGGCAATCTTCTAACATGTTCTGCTACCGAAAGCATAGTAATGGAAAAAGTCGGTATTACCTGTAACCGAGTCCCAGAACTTAACAAGGAACTCTGCTGTCATTCCAACGCACAGAGATTCACTGGGGAAAACTGCCAGTGCAGTCACTTCGAAGATTCTTCCCGAAAAACACAATGGACTCTCGTCCCTTCAGAAACCAGGACACTTCCCCGGCTCGCCGGAAGTCTAACTCAACTCCCGCTTAAAAAAACCTGCCCATGGGCATACGCCCGAACTGTCTACCTTTGACCCTAAAGGTCAAACACAATGAATGAATAACAAGGGAAGACAACCCCTAATCAACCTGACATCGCAGGTAAAGACACAATTATACTTATGATACAAACATAAGCAAATAACTTGACAGATGACTCCGTCGAAAATGACAGCAACACTAATATTTGCGTATTTATCTATCTTAAATTATTCTCTAGTTTCCCCTAGACATTGTTTAAGAATTTCTCCACGGAATTTGTTATCCAATCCTCATTACACACATGCCCAATATTCCCTATAGGAATCTGATAATTTCTGAACATTTTTATGCCTTCATGTTTGTAAAATGTGCCGTGGCCAGGCCAGGAATTGGCATCGTGTCAAAGCATTACATCACATTCCAATCCATCTATATTGTGTACGCTCTAAGACGATTCCTTCCTTTAAGAGGGCTACATATATCCTGTTCACCAACGGGCTGATCACCCGTTTGCCAGACACTTCGATTACGGAAACAACGGCAAATGGGTTGATTTGCCATTGCCCTAAAGACGCCACTAGGCGTGATGGGAAACAATGGCAAAGAAAACCTATCTGCTGTTGCCCTAAGACGCCACTAGGCGTAATGGCCACTGACTGCTTTGACGGTCGGTGGCTAAGGACAGAAGAAGAAGAAGATATATCCTGTTCAAGACTTTTACAATACTGCTTATGACATGAATTGGCATTAGACAGGGTGGGCATTATACTGTGGCGAAATGCCGGCTGGCAGTTCGCAGGAAACACAACCCTGTCATTGTGTCATCTTTTCGTTGTCTTTTTATACTGGTTGTCTCATCTTGAATTTTGTGTATCAAAAGAGATTGTCTCAAGCAGGGACGAACTGGCTGTGATCTGAGAAATAAGGGTTACCGATCCCTAAACCACCCATACAGTTGATTAAGCTAGATGGAGTTTTGGGAGAGTTGCCCCCCCCCCCTATTGTTGTGGACCCTCGGGCATTGCCAGATCACCCGACCGTGCAAGTCTGTTCTGGTCTCAAGTTATTATGAGCACGTGTCTCCCGCCAGTACTTTGTAAAGGTTTAACTTTTTTATCCCGTGGGCTGTATAGCGCCACTAGGGGCGGTGCTAAGGTATTTAGCGCCCTAGGTAAACAGCTCATTTAGCGCCCTAGGTAAACAGCTCATTTGGCGCCCAAGTAGTTTATATATGCATGTTCAAGCTGTACATTGGGAGCCGCGGTAGCATAGTGGTTAGTGCACTGGCTTCCTAGCTCAGTGGTCTATGGTTCGATCCCCAGATGAGGTGGGATTTTGTTAGGCCACAAACGGCTCCTGGATCGACCCAGCCCCAAATGGGTACCAGAGCAACTCTGGGAAGGTTAAGGCGGCCGGCGTGATGCTGACCACATCACTCCTAGTGTGCCGACGGTCAAGAAAATATGGGCCTAACACCAGATTCCCAATATGCCTCAATGGGTGTGTAACGGGATCCAGTCCAGAAGCTGTACATTGTGAGGCCCCTTCATTGTTTGGGAATTTTCTGCTTTGGGACTACCTTACCGTTGCTTGTTAATCTGCCTATTTGTTTCGTTGTGTCTCTTTATGTTTTTATTTGGATGGGTGTGAAAAAATATCGAAAAAAGGTGATTCGTCTTACGGGGACAAAAGACAAAGAAAATAGCCAACTTTACGGCCACAAGGCCTTCGTCTGGGAAAGGAAAGAAAGTGAAGGCTAGATAGGACACACAAGAACCTAAATAAATATAACAATAAAACCTAGGTACTTCCATAAAGGCATCGAAATCCTAATACTTTTGATGCCCGCGAACAGACGAGCGTGCACGGAAAAGGAAATGACTACCACCACCGGATGTACACAATACATACTAAGAAACTAAAAAACGAAACTGAACAATAAACTACCCAAAAGTAATATTAGTAGGGACTGGAAATAGAAGAGAGTTGGAGATAAATAAATATGAAATAAAAAATCAAGACATATTAAAAACATTGTATTATATATTCATACATATTATTAGAGGGCGGCAGAAAAATAGGATAAGAGTGGAAAGGGTCAAAATAGAACAAGAGAGGAAAGGGTGACCTCAGACAAAGGTGTGTAGAGCGTTAAGACCAGCCGGTTATAGACACCCCATGCCGCTGGTAAGGCGGTTCTCAAGCTGTTCTCGGCAGTGTCAGAGGAGCAGTATCTGATCGCCGTGACCTGGATGTCGATGGGACCATGGTGGTCAGGACCATTAAAGTGTATGGCAACTGGTGTGGATTTTTGCTGAGAGATGTCATTCATGTGCTGGCTGAATCTGTCCCCAAGTCGTTTGCCTGTTTGGCCAATATAGGTTTTGCAGCAACGTTTACATATGATCGTATCAATGACATTGCGCGAACACACGTGAAGCCACTGTGATGGTGTACGTAGCCTCAGGAAAAGACACCTTGTGGGTTTGGATGACATAATTGCACGTGTTGCATCGTGTCCGACCACAGGGTAGTGTGCCAAAGTGAGTGGCATTCTCCTTTCGGAGACGGCTGTGAACAAGAAGACCCTTCAGGTTCTTGACGCGTCTATATGCCACCAAAGGTGCTTCACCGAATACTTTTTGGGTCACAGAATCTGCTTGGAGGATAGGTACGTGGCGGAAAAGGATCTGTTTGACTGCAGTACTGTGAGGGTGATAGGTCAAGATTAATTTGACTCTATCCGAAGTGGATTTATAGTGAGGTTTGAGGGCCTCCTGACGAGAGATGGGGAGAACACGTTGGAGGAGGTTTACATTTCTTTTCTTTCTTTCTTTCTTTTTTTTCAAAATGTCACCTATAAGTCTTACACCTATTTTCATTTGTCAGATTCCTCGTTTACTTTTCTTCTTTACCATCTCATCTTCTTCAACATCAGCTTAATCGTTATCCTCCTAACCTGCCGGTGGTAGGATTGGCAAAGTGTTTAAAGCGCTTGCCTCTTGCAGCAATGACACCGAGTGCTAAAACTTGTAGGGTCACGTTCCAGTCTACCCAGGTATAAATGGGTATCTAACCCTATCTTGAATTAGAAAAGGCAAAGACAGAGAGAAAAATGAACTAGTCACCCAATTTCACAAAGCTGAGAACTAGTATAATGAAGTCTCTAACACGTCACTCTCTTATAGCAGTATCTACAATGGGACTACCTTTACATTTACCCAACCTACCAGGCTACAATGTTTTTTATATTTGGACATGCGTCGGCTTAGAACCGAAAGACCGTGTGTCTAGGTTTAACGTTACACGTATTCTTCCTCCTCTTCTCGTGTCCCCTTTCAGCTACTTATGGAGCAAAGAGTTACCACTGTAGCTGATCCCCTTGCAGGACACCTGCATCAAAGCATCCATATGCTGTAGCAGCAGTAGTGTCTGTAGCAATCTATTTTACATGGCGACATAACCAGCCCCACGCACAACTTTATATTAGTCGTATCTTACGGCATACCTGAGTTGGAAAGTTATATCTTTGTCGTCTTAGAGACACACTTATCTTCTCTCTCTCTCTCTCTCTCTCTCTCTCTCTCTCTCTCTCTCTCTCTCTCTCTCTCTCTCTCTCTCTCTCTCTCTCTCTCTCTCTCTCCCCCCCCAACCAAACAAAGCAGGGCGTGCATCGCCTTAAAAAAACCAAAAAAAAAAAAAAAAACACAACAAATAAAGTATTAAAAAATGCTCATGGTTTCGGTCCCGTCCCATTCCGACACATCCACGTTGAATGCAACATTAAATATAATGCAGTGTGGCGTACGTTAGATGCCCAATTTATTTCTTCCTATAGACTTACCACATTCAGGGCAAATTAAATTCATTACTTTTCGGAGTCTGGCCATCGACCAACGAGCGGGGACCAAGGAAATGGGTTCAGTACGTCTTTGCAACGCAGAGGTTCACTTTAATCTTGTTATTTTGCTGTATTGTTATTTCTTTTTTTATCATTTATGTTCTTCTTTCTTTTTTTAAATCATCATCGTTATCGTAATCATCATCACCATCACCATCATTCTCCTCATCACTGCCATCAACAATAAAAACATCATCATCATCATCATCATCAACACCAACAATAACACCATCAACATCCGACCGAATAAAACAAAGTAGTAAAGATACACGAGTACCAGATGTAGTATAGTTTTATTTAAGTAGCTATAAAAGCGTCAGCGAAACAAGAGGTTAGACAGAACACACACTGGGGACACCTACTGATAGCTTTACAATGCAGTACTTATTTTGGAATCCACAGAGTAAGAGATTTAATGGTAGACCGAAAAACACTTGAAGTTACCTGAACACAGAAATAAAATGGACAAAGACGACATCTAAAGACATAGAAAGGATTCTACAAGACAGGAAATCTTGGCATGAAGTTATTAAAAACCTATGCTTCATCGGGCGCTAAAGGGTAATGGGTGTATGTGTAGCACATAAATTTCCTTGTAGCATACTGTGTGTAGGAACATGACAGTTTTTAAAAATTCTTTTCCATTTTGCTTCAGAAGTATAGAAACACGAAAACAGTGGCACGAAAGCGTAGAAGAATCATTATGATGAGCTATGAGGCTTCACTGGCTAAATATATAACTATATGAAGGCGACACTTTAGTCAATCATTTTTTTTTCATTGTAGGCATGAATAACAACATGTCAGCACCGAATAAACATAAATAACTACAAATATAAACAAGATCTAGAACATATTATGCAGGAGGCTCTCTACGATTATAAATCAACCATATCGATTGGAGGCCGACCTCTGTGTAATCTACGTTTTGCTGATGATATTGATCTGATAGCTGGAACAGAATCAGAACTTCAAGACCTTACCTCTAGACTGGAGAAAGTAACAAGAACATATGGGATGGAAATTAATATAGAAAAAAGCAAGATATTGGTGAATAGCCATAAGAAACATGTTCCGACCAACATTACGTTAAATGGGCAAACGTTAGAAGAAGTTAACACCTTTAAATATCTCGGGTCCACTATATGTAGTGATGGAAGATCAAATAAAGAAATCAAGACAAGACTTGAGATGGCCTCAGCTGCCATGACAAGGTTGAATGTGATCTGGAAAAGTAACATCAGTTTTCCTGTGAAGATCAAATTATACAAATCACTTGTATTATCTATTCTCTTGTATGGGTGTGAGGGCTGGACACTCACTGCAGATACGGAGCGAAGGATTCAGGCTTTCGAGCATAAATGTTATAGAAGAAGTTTGCGCATTTGCTATAAAGAGCACAAAACAAATGTCTATGTTAGAGAGAAGATAAACACCTATGCAGGCCATCAAGAACCACTTTTGTCAATAGTGAAACGTCGAAAGCTTGCCTGGTTTGGGCATGTAACTCGTCATGACTCCCTTTCGAAAACGATCCTCCAGGGAACAGTCGAAGGTAAACGGAGAAGAGGAAGGCAAAGAAAATCCTGGGCTGATAACATCAAAGAATGGGCAGGACACGGTTTCTCCACACTTGTACGCATTGCTGAGAATAGAGAGCAGTGGAGGACCCTGTCTGCTGATGCTTCCACCATAGCACCCCTACGACCCATGACGGGTTATGGGTTGAGATGATGATGAAACAAGATAAAGTAGTCCATACTACGTCCAGTCTCGAGAGGTGGGGCGATAAGTACTCTAAATACCCCAATTACAGCTTTTGCAGAATGGAGAGTGACGCCATAGTGTTTCGAACCCGGTACATTTGCCACGAAAGGCCATCGCTCTTACCACTCGGACGCTGAACAACAAATATATTAAATAAATTTAGAAGATCTCAGAGGGGGCGCTGCGATGTTCTGTAAATAAATATGACTGGAAGCCACAAGACTAGGGTCTTGAGTTCTTGATTGTGACAGACCTATGTTTACTATCTGTTGGTTCTTAAAGTCCTGGTGGAGCTTCGTTGGGTTTATCAGAAAGTAATTCATTTCGCTATCTTCTCGCAACGACAAGCAGATTTTTTCCCGTCTGCATTTTATCATCATTCATTATTTTAAGTGCTGAGAGTGGTTTCCCCCTTGTTTATCATGTTGTGACCTTCACCCTTGACAGTTCAAACTTGAGATGAAAACATAACCTCAGCCATCATTATTTCCCATGACGCTTACATCACCCTCCCTCCACCATATCATTTCTGTAGATCTAGTTCCACATATATGTGTAGCAAATACTTAGAAATATTGCATTAATATCTATTTACTAGTAAGTCACACGCCGAAACAAATTGGCGGAAAATAATTATGTTAGTCTCCTTCTGCCATAATTATGTTGGGCTTCTGATGACGGCACTAAATTCTCCTATGGTCATTTTGCTTCCGAAATATGAAAACAGTGGCACGAAAGCATAGAAGCTTCGTCATGATGAGCTATGAGGTTTCACTGGCTAAATATATGACTACATGATGGTGATACTTATTCACACTTACTCAAAATGCGTAATATGAATGGGGAAAACTCCTGAAATTTTGTCACAGAAAAGCAATAGATGCTGAAATATTTATTAAAAAAAAAAAAAAACGGCGCGTAAATCTTAAAAAAAAAAATCCGCCACGACAAATATTGCAACTTTGTTGGGAAAAAATGGACAACGTGACAGATAAGAGAATTAGTTTGGTTAACTGTAAGGTAAATCTTTCTAGACCGGTCGATTCTAAGCGTTTAGAGCTCTCTCCTTTCGTGGCGAAGTTACGGGGTTCCTGGATCAAATCCTGGTAGCGTCACGCTCCAGTCAAACCAACTGTAACTGTGTACCTGACTCTGCTATTGAGTTAGGAAAGGCAGAATGCAGCTAGGAGTGGAGTTGGTCACACCATCTCATTAAAAAGCTGGACTTAGTATGACGAAGTGCCCAACATTTCACTTCCCTACGGCAGTATTTGTTATGACGAAGTGCCCAACATTTCACTTCCCTACGGCAGTATTTGTTATGACGAAGTGCCAAACATTTCACTTCCCTACGGCAGTATTTGTTATGACGAAGTGCCCAACATTTCACTAACCCTACGGCAATATTTGTTATGACGAAGTGCCCAACATTTCACTTCCCTACGGCAGTATTTGTTATGACGAAGTGCCTAACATTTCACTTCCCTACGGCAGTATTTGTTATGACGAAGTGTCCAACATTTCACTTCCCTACGGCAGTATTTGTTATGACGAAGTGCCCAACATTTCACTAACCCTACGGCAGTATTTATTATGACGAAGTTCCAAACATTTCACTTCGCTACGGCAGTATTTGTTATGACGAAGTTCCAAACATTTCACTTCGCTACGGCAGTATTTGTTATGACGAAGTGCCCAATATTTCACTTCGTTACGGCAGTATTTGTTATGAAGAAGTGCCCAATATTTCACTTCCCTACGGCAGTATTTGTTATGACGAAGTGCCCAACATTTCACTAACCCTATGGCAGTATTTGTTATGACGAAGTGCCCAACATTTCACATCCCTACTGCAGTATTTGTTATGACGAAGTGCCCAACATTTCACTTCGCTACGGCAGTATTTGCAGTATTTGTTATGACGAAGTGCCCAACATTTCAATTCACTACGGCAGTATTTGTTATAACGAAGTGCCCAACATTTCACTTCCCTACGGCAGTATTTGTTATGACGAAGTGCCCAACATTTCACTAACCCTACGGCAGTATTTGTTATGACGAAGTGAGCAACATTTCACTTCGCTACGGTAGTATTTGTTATGACGAAGTACCCAACATTTCACTTCACTACGGCAGTATTTGTTATGACGAAGTGCCCAACATTTCACTAACCCTACGGCAATATTTGTTATGACGAAGTGCCCAACATTTCACTTCCCTACGGCAGTATTTGTTATGACGAAGTGCCTAACATTTCACTTCCCTACGGCAGTATTTGTTATGACGAAGTGTCCAACATTTCACTTCCCTACGGCAGTATTTGTTATGACGAAGTGCCCAACATTTCACTTCGATACGGCAGTATTTGTTATGACGAAGTGCCCAACATTTCACTTCGCTACGGCAGTATTTGTTATGACGAAGTGCCCAACATTTCACTTCGCTACGGCAGTATTTGTTATGACGAAGTGCCCAACATTCCACTTCACTACGGCAGTATTTGTTATGACGAAGTGCCCAACATTTCAGTTCCCTACGGCAGTATTTGTTATGACGAAGTGCCCAACATTTCACTAACCCTACGGCAGTATTTGTTATGACGAAGTGCCCAACATTTCACTTCCCTACGGCAGCATTTGTTATGACGAAGTGCCTAATATTTCACTTCGCTACGGCAGTATTTGTTAAGACGAAGTGCCCAAAATTTCACTTCACTGCGGCAGTATTTGTTATGACGAAGTGCCCAACATTTCACTTCACTGCGGTAGTATTTGTTATGACGAAGTGCCCAACATTTCACTTCCCTACGGCAGTATTTGTTATGACGAAGTGCCCAACATTTCACTTCCCTACGGCAGTATTTGTTATGACGAAGTGCCCAACATTTCACTTCACTGCGGCAGTATTTGTTATGACGAAGTGCCCAACATTTCACTTCCCTACGGCAGTATTTGTTATGACGAAGTGCCCAACATTTCACTAACCCTACGGCAGTATTTGTTATGACGAAGTGCCCAACATTTCACTAACCCTACGGCAGTATTTGTTATGACGAAGTGCCCAACATTTCACTTCCCTACGGCAGTATTTGTTATGACGAAGTGCCCAACATTTTACTAACCATACTTCAGTATTTGTTATGACAACTTCCTTTACCTTTATACCGTTATAGCATAAAGATTGTAGTTAAAATACCCAGGGTGTGTTACCATAGCAACAACTGCTATTTATAAATACAGATCTTGGCTGCAGGTGATTCTTCGGTGCAGGTTTCCTACAAAGGGAATACATGCAGATGTGACTCCGTGCTCTGTAAGGGGCGCAAAGGAAAATAATGAGGGTCTTTATAATTTTAGATAGTATATTCCATTAGAGTGGTTAGAGCACTGGTCTCTCGCGACAAAGGTGCCGCGTTAGATTCACGGTATCGACACGCTTCAGTCTACCCAGCTTTAAATGGGTACTTGACTTTGCACTTGAGTTAGGGAAGGAAAAAGCCGCAAAGAAGGGAACTTGTTACTCCACCTCTCGATGCTGGACCTAGTATAGTGAAGTCTCTAACACTTCGCTCTCCTACGGAAGTATCTGCAATGGGACTACCCTTTTATATTCCATTGCCGCTATTTGCTGACGGTACAATACCGACTCGATATGTTTTGCGTAAAAGACAATTTTAAATATGTGTGTGCTTTTACCCCGCCCCTTCTTTTTTCCAAGAGCTGCTAGATTATTCATACGTTTTTGTGTTGTTTCTTTTGTTTCTAATATCAGTTATTGTAAAATACAAAGTCTTTTTATATATAGCTCAATCTTTATAAAGCAGACAGAAATATATACCTAAATAATAGTGAGGCATTTATTTCATAAAGCACAAAGAAATCATATGAAATCTACGTTCCGGGCAGCGTACGGAGCATCTATGAAAGCTAGCACTCTCTTTCGGACTATCCCACAATAGGGCTTCAGCTTGCTAACACATAAATACTAACAGTCCTTTTCAGGGCTTAGTAAATATCAACACTGTAAGTGATACAATTTTTTTTTCAAGAGGTGGTCCATAGCTTTCATCGGGCAATCAAAGGGGCCGGTAGCTTTCACCGGATTATCAAAGGGGCCGGTAGCCTTCATCGGACAATTGAAGGGTTCCCTAGTACCCTCACAAAAAAAAAAAGGTTAAGAAACTTTGTTTTAATGGTTTATTCAGGAGAAAACATAAAACACAAAACATGTCAGACTCAGTTACATCCAGGGCCGGATTAAGCTAAGAAAGGGGGAGGGGGGGTCGGAGTGGCTAAGAGGTATGGCGTCCGCCTCGAGATCTAGGGGTACAGGGTTCGATTCCCAGTTGTGACAATATAATTTATGGAAATTTTTTTTGTCAGAACCACTGGTCATAATGATGTCATACTCCCACATGGGTAGTAAGATCGGATGTCCCTCCTTCTCGGATAAGTGCTAAAAAATAGAAGGCACCGAGAGTAAGTTGCGCACGTTAAAAAATCCCACTTGGAAATCGTAAAGAGTAGGCCTATCAGGCCGCTACCCTGGCACAAATTTAAAAATTACAAACCTACCCACCACAAAAATATTTATAGAATGTGTGATTCCTATATACACACATTGAGATTCTCGCCGGTGCTACGGAGTTCGTGCACTGTGCTCAGATCCTCCTCGTGTGATCTAAGAGAGGAGATCGGAGCCCTGATGGAGTAGTCCGTGTGCAATGAAGATAGTCCTTAAAACCAAACCCCTTACCATGGTTATGGTATACTCTAGTATTATAAATAAACTGGTATGTTAGTTTGTAACCATGGTTATCGTATATACTAGTGTCACGGCGCTATTTCGCCGAAATATCAGACTGACTACATTGTGTTTTTGGCAACACTGAGAAAACGTTACCGTCGAGGTCATGTGACAAGCCGGAAGCCGGAAGAAGGCTGGGAGCGAAAGGACAGTGAGTTTCTAGTCAACGTCCCGAGTGGACGGAGATATATTTCCCTTTCGCCAGCAAGTGCTGTGCGGTTCTTGGTACGGAATTCTAGCCAGAGATTGCCATATTTGGGTCTGTTGGATATTATGTGTAATTCTGGATTAGTGTAGTGTCCAGTGGATATGATCTTCAAACCGCATATGACGAGTTGTTCATGATTTGAGTATTGCTTTGTCATAGATTTGTGGATCGCTAGGATGAACGATAGTCAGTACAGTGTTTTTGTACAGTGTAGTCATACTGGTATGTATGAGACTATTAGATAAATTTATTGAGGCAAGTTTCTCTGGCATTTATATATATGTATTCCATACATTTTGTTGGCCGTGTGAGGCTTTATTGTATGTGCTTACATTAATAAAGGGAAGTACCTGTCGAAGGTGTTAATTTTGTTATGTCAGCCACTGTGTTGTGGTCATGCTCCTAGGGAGCGAGCCTATAATTAGTAGTATCGTTGTTGTGATAAATCCACAGCATAAGTTGGTTCTGACAACTAGTATTATTAATAAACTGGTATGTTAGTTTGTTACATTGCTTACCTCTTTTATTAGTAATTATTGTGTATTCATGTTTATTTGTGTAGCAAATAGTTCTTGCGGCGTTATGATTTTACCGTTATGTCTTGTAAGCTTTTTTTTGTTTTTACTGTCTCTTTAGAAGGTTATGAATGCGATTGCAAAGTGCAAACATTTTCTTTTTGTACATAAATCTTTGTATTTTTCATTTGTAGCTCTGTGTTTCACTGTCCGATTGAGATACCATCTATTCAACAAATTAAAGATAGGAACTGCTGATGAGTGTGACTGTGGCGCCGATAAAATGACTGCCGAACATCTGCTTCAAAGGTGCCCAACATATGAGGAACAGAGAAAACGCATATGGCCATCACCAGTGCCATTCCTGGAGAAAATCTACGGAGATATCAACAGCCTCAGGCTGACTACTGCTTTCTTTGAACTTCTGAGGGTGAACAAAGAAGAAGAAATTTCACTGTCCATCATAAAATATAAAAAAAAAACATTAGAACATTATACAGCCGATGGACGGATAAATGGAAGCTACTCGTTTCAGTAAAATTATAAAAAACCAGTATACGGAGCATCACAAAAGAGGGGCATTAGATCATCAGAAGTCCCCCCCCCCCCCCCCCCTTCGTCCCCCCACACACGTCAGACAAGTGCTTCGATTCTTTTACATGTTTGGTGCTCTCGCGGAGGCGGTGGCTAGATTATGTAATAACTCGCAAATGTTACTCTTCTGTTTCTATCCTTGTTTAAACCCGCCCTCTCTGAAAACTGAACCCACTTCACCTTGGCTGCGATTTCGAAATTGGCGATCTCCTCCTAATTCCACCCATTCTCGCAGTCTAAGGTGATTAGAAAAGTAAGAAAATATGTTCTCAGCTCCATAACTCGATGCGTTTATTCCGTCGCCATAGCGATGCCTTTTCCAGTTTCGCCAAAGCTGTTAAGTGCCCATAAAGAAGTGATATGTGGGTTATATGGGAGAATAATGGACATATTGTTTAATGAATAATGGCGTTGCTGTTTTGACTGTCATGTGTCGGGTTTTTTTAGACGATAGTTGTAGTCTCTTTTAAATGGTTGAGAAGTATTCAAGACCGTTGTTAGTTAATGGATGTTTTGAGTTTGTGTGGGTTGATGTGATGGAGAGCAAGATTAGATTAAGCAGACGGCGAGCGGGACCAGGAATGCAGCAAGATATTTGGGACAGATGGAAATTTTATTGGTACAGGGCGGTTGAGTGCTGCAATGGACATTCCGCTACATGAACTGTAAACTTTGAATGAAATGTTAATTGAGAGTTTCTCAAGAGTTTCCTGCCAATTGTTTAATGCTAGTGGTTAAAGTCAAGTACTTTGTGTGATCACTGTTATGATTCTAATGTATTCAGAAACAATGTATACAAGTCCTGACTATTTGCAGATACAAGCAGTTTGGGACTGTATACTAAATGTTGTTCCTTCATTGCTGTTAAATGTCCTGCCCACGTTTCCTGTGGATCGGATAAGTGTATCAACAGTAAAAGAAGGTACAATTCCGCTTCACATACCACTACATGCATGTCACGAGCTCGTGAGTGAACCCTTTTTCTTGATTGTCCCTTGAGGTCCAGGTCTTTTAGCTAGATCATAATACTGAGATCGCCACCTGGTCGCTCGCGCCTTCAGATATAACTTTTGTTGTGAATCCATCGTGTCTCAGTTTCGTGATCAGATCATTATACAGAGCAATCTGTACCGAGATGAGAAGAAAAACACGCTTTCAAAATCGTTAAATCTAATTTGTCTTACATCTAGCGTGTGGTAAGAGGAGACTGTCATAACGTTATGCGTGGATGGCCCACTTCATCATGTAAAAAAAAAAAAATAGCCACAGAAACCATAGATACTCTGAGGGAACACTATTTACATTTTTCTTTATGCCTTTAGATAACCCCAGTAACTACACGAGACAAGAGAGGTTCAAATTAACAAAAATTTTACGTCAAGAGACAATTCAGCTGAAGTCTGTAATATTTGAATATGCGCCTTAATATAACCGACGGACAGCGTCTAGGTTGAACTGAACGCGTCTCACTAAAAGGAAGAGCTGAGGTGTCCAAATATGGACAATAGCGTACCAAAGCGACTGCTGAGCTATAAATGACATACAACGATCACTGCAGAGACATACGAATGTGTAACCGGATGGCCTACGCTAGCATTATCCGTGCTATTAAAATGACTTAGAATTGGAAAAGCAGTTACGACACTTCGTCAAATAAAAGTGTAAGTTACGCTATTATAAAATAAGATTGAAACTGAAACTAGTTCAAGTGGGCAGCCCAACGCTTTCCAAGGCGGGAGTTGCCATAGTAAAATAGTGACGTAAATGGGAATAGCCAAGATTGTCTATGGAACAGCAAGGCTAAGCCCAATGAAATCAATTATAAAATATTCAGATAACCAATCAAAAGGTGGCGAGATCACGCACCACTTTAGGTGAACAAAATATTATAAACTAGGAATCATTTGTACTTAGAGAGCCATAGCACACGGTCGATGCAGTAACTTAGCGCTCACCCGGACTGCCACAAAAGACATTTATTCTGAAGATATCGGATCAGCCTTTGAAGCTGCTAATGAGTTTTCACATTAGTGAGAGAAGCGTAGTTATACCTTCTCCAGTGTAAGTACACTCATGATTTAACTCTAGAAAACCTTATGTAGGTAGACTACACTTGTCTAGAGAAGTGAGACATACTGATCTCACGATAATAGAGCTACAAGAAGAGGTAGAAGCCTATCTAACCATTACGCCTAAGGAGCTCTCATGTGAAAATAACAAGGCAGACTGTTGTCAAGAAATATGTGTACCACAAGTTATAGAAGTAAAGGAAGGGAAATTAAAGATGTATAAGGATTCTACATTTGCTGCACTGAATATGAAATGTTTGTAAATTGACTTGCCAGCTACAGTTGTAAAGTTTTAATTGAACATCAGGCATTCGACTCAGTCTTTACCCGTTGGAGAATTTGTTTAATATAATTACTAAGCTGCCTCTATATTAAAGTCACACAACATACCATCACAGAAGAATAAGAACGAACCTGAGTAATTGACCCTTCATCCCAGAATCAACACTTCTGGCAGTATAGGCCAGTGAATGAAAGTCAACTTGGAAGATTTAAGAAAAACCAGATTTGATAAAGTATTTGTTAGGTCAGCATACTGACACCCAACACCCATCGACATACCTCTAAGTGATGCCATAACAAGTGCTGCACCGTCACAAATGGATGTTACTGGCTTCCTTCAATGATACCAGCTACACTGGTGGCTCCATACGTCATACCGAGCTACAAGTGAAATAATGACGATGATTCCTATTATACAAAGTTATATAAAAATATGGTAGGTCAAGGTTAAACGCTTGACAGACCAAATCACAACAAAACAATAATCACAGCTTAATAAAGGATGAAGATACGCCCTTCTTTAGGAAGAGAAAACACAAATTGACGATGATTACACTCTAGCGTTATGGTCCTGACTTCATAGGGCCAGAACTGTTTCTTCAACGTGGGTGTTCGGCAGAGGTTTACGATCGATCAGAGGCTATGTGTCCCTTTATGCGTTTTTGTGTGCGTCAGTTATTTATTAGACGCACGGAAAAAGGACGGAGTAATACATAATGGTGGTAACAAAAGAATATATACAGTTGCAGCAAGGAAGTAGAATTGCAGTGCACATTTCAAAAGAAAGCAAATCACAACAAATACGTCACCAAGATTTATTTATAATCTTCATTAATGCATGTAGTTCCCGGGTCTCAGGAGAGACCCAAAAAAATTATAATAGGATTCCTGCACACTCTGGCTTCTCGTGCAAGGCGACTAATATGATGTTGTACCTCGGGCTTGCAACCTCATCATGTAAAACAAATTTCAAAAGACACCAATGCAAGAGCATGGGACTACTTAGTGCAGGCTTCCTTCAAGAGAACCAGCTGACGTTATGGCTCCATGCTTAAGAAGGAGTGCAATTGAAATGACGATAATGATTATTGCAAGAAGAAATAATAATCACAATGATAGATTTTGGAAGGTAGCGCTAAGACCCTTGACATGTGGATATAGGATGAAATGAGGCGCGTTTCACGGAAAAGTTAGCTAACCAATAACATGATTCTCCGAAAACTTTGTAGGAACTCCAGTCATAATCAAGGATTGCTTCCCAGAGTGATCAATAAGGTATGCACACCATTATACGGGTACACTCCGCAATTGGGTTTGTTAAATCCTAAGAAGAGATCCCGATACAATCACCGGAAGTGCCATGCTGTGGATCTCAGTTGGAAGGCGAAAGCGAGATAGGCTGCAACCAGCTTGTCCGAGAACTGTGAAAGCTGAGATGACAAGTGTGACGTGTAATGGAAAAAGAGCCTACAGTAATCTGACAGCTTATTGTAACCTTATAGCTGCTCTCTGATTTGCTAGCTAAAAACATGCATTATACCAACGCAGTGTTTACAATCATCGTTTACCTGTCAGTCATAACAGGAAACAAACCACGCTTTGCTTTTACGGCGTTCCACTCACGCGAGCTCATCTGTCAATCATATAATACTTGACAGACGTGAGAAGAGAGAGAAAAGACGCCATTTGAAGTTTGCTCAGGGAAAATCTAGAAATCCCTAATATCCTTTGATCTTGGAACACGAGCATTCTACAGGGAAACCGCTATGAGTACATAAAGTCTTTTGATGTCTGTCACCGCTCCAGACGAGAACCTCTGGAAGACCGAACCTTAAGCTTTTTATCTTGAATCACTAGCTTCTGAATTTTTGTCCCACACAGGAGTGCGAATTAACGCCATTAGAGATGAAAAGCCATTTAATGATATATATACGGTTGTTTCTATAATCCAGCGATCAGTCGTCAGTCAGAATTTTGAGAAGAAGTCTAGCGCGTAGTCATAAATCATTTCTTTTGGATTATTGTTTATAAAAGTTATTCGTGGTGATTTTCATTCTGGCTTTCTGGTAAATAGTTATAAGTGTTAGAATTTTTTTACGGTGATAGCATTTAAATTTAAACACTTAAATACTTTAAACATACAGTTAAATACTTCACTTAGATCTTTCTTGCTAGTGATGCGAATTAAATAAAATAACGCTTAGGGATTTTCATAACCAGATATTCAATTAAAATGTTAGACCGATCACCGAAGCTACATAGCTGAGACGAGACGGTAATTTGTGTTTAAAGTGTAGGACGATTAAACAGACCTGACTTAGAGGCGACTGACAGTGGGAGGAAATAATACTGTTTATATTTCATTTGTAATTTTTGTTATTATAGCGTTATGTTTTAAATGTCATACGACAAATTAACAGACACCGACAATTTAATAGCTACTACAGGATAGGTGATTTGTTGTGCGTGGTGCACGGTGAAAAAAATAATAAATAACACACTGTGCGTGTGACTGCCAGCCGTGAGATGGGGCGGGAAAGTCTTCATCGACTCAGTCCGACCCAGATCCGCGGCCAGCGATGTCTGTGTGTGTAGGCGTAGAGAAAACACCGTGTATCTTTTAAATTTGTCAGGATTGACAGAGCGGACGAGAGACTGTCGGGTCTTCGTCTATCTATATATATATATATATATATATATATATATATATATATATATATATATATATATATATATATATATATATATATATACGAGTACATACAGTGGTAGCATTTTCCCATAAATGTTTCTTGTATTTTTAGCAGACCTGATCCCAAGCGGACGAACCAGCGGTCTTTTCTTTTCTTTTTCTTTTCCATTTCCATGGTTAAGTGTATACTAGCCGAAGATACTGTATGACTATAAATTATACTACTGGACTTACCAAAAATCCAGGATATTATTTTTATCAGCCAACAGTGGCGTATACCTGAAACATTATTATTATTTTCCCCAACACCTGACAGTTGCAATCCAAGTGGAATACTAATTTATATATATACTGTGCAGGACTGGCGATCTGGCAAAGAGTCGGCCGATAGAAAATCCATCATCATCATTTGTAACATTTGTAGCAACCAGATTTTCCCGGATTTTCTAAAAGTGTTCCCCTCTCTTAAAACGGTAAACACCAAGGATTCTCACACTATTCAATATTTGTAGTAACCCTGTATATCCAGATAGAAGTTCCAGAACGAGCGGGAAACAAGACTGTTTTCCCTTGCCCGCCCTCAACATGGCAAGAGTTGTCGCAACGGAAATATTCAGTTGTAGTTTCTGTGCCTATACTTACATTCCCCTGGGCACCCATCGGAGGAACAGTGCTAAATATTTAGAACAGTGAAGACACCCCTTTATGACTTATATCGTCACCAGGATTCATCGTGGAAGTGAACTTATTCGGCGTTCACCTCATTAGTTTTTGTTTTTGTTTTGTTGGAATGAGGGGCCAATTTGTATCCTCGACAGCTGTGGTGATACATTAGTCAACAGTAAAAATAGGGATTATGTTCGTGGAATAAATTTACCAAGGGATACCACAGACCCAAGGGAAGAATACAAAATAGGTAAGAGTAGGAGAGGTGGCCACACGAATAAGAGAGCGTGTGTTGATTTTATTGTTGCTGGAAATTATCTATTAATGTTTGGTGGTTTGAGTTTGTTTACTTTACTTGGTCATATATTGTACCAATAGTGTTATTCTGTAAACCTTGTGCTAACCTTCAACCTTTGGGTTAATATTTTCTTTGGGTTATTTTCCTTTATACGGTGAAGGCACACCATTCTTCTTTACTTCCTCTATATGTAAATGATTTTCTTGATATCTTTTGGGTATTTTGATGTTGTAAACAGTGTTAATGATAATAAACAACAAGAAAACTTAACTTTATGTGTTGGTCAGACCCATACCTATTTATCCTTAGTTTTTTTTGCACTTTTGTGTGTGTCCTGTTGAGACGTATTGTTGTGTGTGTAGAGTAACCTGTTCTTATTTTAGATAAGGAGGCAAAGACTGTCTTGTAACAAAGCACAATTGTACGGATAGGCTGGATGAGAGAAACTTACTCACTCCAGAGACATATCTTTCCCTCAACCTACAACCTGTGAAATCTATTTTGTTCTATACATTCTCGTGTATCTGTCAACATTCATTCTTTACTTAGACGGGCCCAATAAAACCAATTAACCTACCGTATGACAACAAGCATGAACTAGACTTTACCAAAAATATAAAGGATGATGACGGATCGAGCGAAGTGAGAGAGTTTCTTCTCAGTTAAAGACGTCACCAGATATTAAGACCGCTGATTGATTTGTCAGTCAGAGGTCATGGATCCAAGGAGAACGAGAAGAAGAGAAAAGGAGAGTAATGGCAGATATCAAAGTAAGTGAACTAAATTTGTCAGAAGTATAAAAAGACATACAGTAACAACTGGAAGACGTATGGTAAAAGGATAAAAGGACGACAACGCTAAAAGTACAGTGGGATTGAAAAGTAACCTGTTATTTTTAAATGTTTAGAACTCTCACTTGTCACTATTGAATATATTCACCAGACAAATGTAAAAACTAAAAGCAATAACTGTCATTTGACTTTTAAGTTCTACTTTTAATTGTTTATCTGGAAAATAAAATGAAACTTTAGTAAATTTCGTACTAGCTCTCTCACTCCGACACTTAATAGCGCGGTGTCCCGAGGTCTAAAGGTACTTTCACCACATTCTCAGTGACCAACCCCGCACGTTATCTTATTAAAATCAACTTCATTCGTGAACATTATAATATAGAAAGCGATAATTTCTTTCAAATAAAGTTAACTTTCAGTAAAATTTTGAGTTTTAATTGTCCATCGCTCTAATGATGGGATTGCAGGAGGCAGATCGTGGGGCAGAGATAAAAGTTACATGTAGGCTGGACGTATTCCAAATTTCAGATACTTCGAAGCTTTAAAGCAGACATGATTTTATCTTAGTAGATCTTTAGAGTGTTCAATGTTGCTGACCCCTGATCTATGGGATCTCTTCCAGTATCCCCCCTCCCTTCTCTGGAGAAAGTCGCTTGATTGTTGAGTCATATCGTTTCCGGTCTGTCTCCATCACGAAAAGGTCGAGTTTATCTTGTCGTGCATCTTCCTACCTGCGTGCAGATGCATGACGGTACATTTTGCTGTAGGCACCGTTAATCTGTTTGATGTTTTTATACTGTTGTCTATTCCGTTTGAACACATTTTTCAAAGGGCTTGAGATACAATGGATCCTATCTCATTGTAGCATCCCCAGCAATGAAGAGGCTGACAGGTTAGCAAAGGAAGGTGGAAAGCTCCTGTACCTGATACATGGAAAACTGTCGAAGAGACAAAGAGTTTTATCAGAATCAGATACATAAACAAATGCTATGAAGAGCTTATTGGACACAACTCAAAATGATTCATATTACCAGCTCAGAAGAGAACAAATGATAATCATCAGACTCCGCACGGGCCACAACAGATTGGGATATCGTCTATTCAACAAGCTAAACATAGGAATTACTGATGAGTGTAAATGTGCCAATGATAAAATAAGTGCTGAACATCTGCTTCAAAAGTGCCCAACATATGAGGAACATAGAAAGCACATATGTCCGCCATCAGTACTATTTTGGGGGGAAAAAAACTCTACAGAGACACAAATAGCCTGAAGCTGACCACTTCTTTGTTTGAACATATTCTAGTAGACGTCTGCTAGTGTGTACGAAGAAGTAAATAACAATTAAAAAAAAAACAATAACAAACAAAATAAAACCAAAACCTTCCAATAATGAATTTAAAGAGAGTGTTTTGATATACGGAAACAATGTTAGTAGTAGAAAGTAAGTAGACATTGAGAAAATAAAAATATAATAAAACACGCAACAAAACAAAGATCTGGAATCTAATTTCTTTTCCTTTTGCATTGGCTGTGAAATTGAAAAATGAACTAACAGGATTAAAACAACATGTGAAGTGAACGAGAACAGAAAGTCCTTATGTAAAAAGTGACTGAAAAGAAAAAGAAAACACCTTAACATTCCGCCAACTACAATCATTTAGGGCAGTAGTTCTCAACGTGGGAGCCATGCCATCTTTCTAGAGGACCACTGTAAGATGGTAAAGTATCTTTTTTCCAACGATCATCGATGATGAGGGGGGGGGGGGCACAGAGGTAAAAGAGACTCAGAAGGGGAGCCTAGAGCAAAAAAAAAAAAGGGTTGAGAACACCTGATTTAGGGTACTAGCCAGCCAGACGTCTAATTAATTGGGGTACTAGCCAGCCAGACGTCTTATTAATTAGGGTACTAGCCAGCCAGACGTCTTATTAATTTCGCGAAGAAACTGCTGGGTTTGTTCCTTAAAAAAAATAATAAATAAAATAAAATGAAAATAGAAAGTAAGTTTTTTTTATTGTCCAAAACGCATCCCAATTTCGTTTCTTTTTCCTCCCATTTTGTTCACAACAGGAAAACTGACAAACGTTACCAATAATACACCTTTACTGGAGGAAATTTAAGAGTTTTCAGCTTTTCTAGTTGGTTTCAGCACAAACAAGCTTCCGCGATTAGCAAAGTGGTTAGAGCGCTAGCCTCCCATGACAAAAGTACAGGGTTAGAAACATAGTGACGTCACGTTCCAGTCTACCCTACTGTAAATAGGTGCCTGACTCTGCTTTTGAGTTAAGGAAGGACATGTCAGTGAGGAAGGGAACAGGTCACTCGACCTCTCGAAGCTGGACCTAGTACAGTGAAGTCTCTAACACTTCACTCCTCTCCGGTTGTATCTGCTATAGGACTACACTTTCTCTGGTATCAGCACAAACGCGATCAATGTGCCAATGTTCAGTTTCCAGGCATGTCGTAGAAGGCAACTAATATGAGATTGTGCATGGAGGCTGGCAAGCTGATCATGTAAAACAAACCTCTTGGGGTCGGAGTGGCCAACAGGTATCGCATCCGCCCCTAATTCTAAAGGTACCGGGCTCGGTTCCCAGTACAGGGAATATATTTTATTGTAATTTTGTTAAGAACCTGTGGTCGTCATCATGTTATACTCCCCCTGATCTCATGGGTCATGAGATCAAATTCCTAGCATTCTCGGATAAGGGCGAAAAAAATAGGAGGTCCCGTATGCAAGTGTGCACGTTAAAAATCCCTCGGCAGTTGAAAATCATAAAGAGTAGGCCATACGCCGCTGTCCTGTCAAAATGCACAAAATTAGCGAAACCTACCCACCACAAAAAATATCTATAACAACATGTGTGAGTCTTGTATACACACTGAGATCCTCGCCCGTGCTACAGAGTTTGTACTATGTGCTAAAATTCTCCTTGTGTGATCTAAGGGAGGAGATAGGAGCAAAAATGGAGTTGTCCGTGTGCAATGAAGATGGTCCTTAAAACTAAAACGAAACACTCTACCACAGGAACCACTATTACAGGAACCACTATTACAGGAACCACTATTACAGGAACCACTATTACAGGAACCACTATTACAGGAGTATGCTTCTGGTTGGTGCAGGCATCCTGTAAGCTGATTAATTACCGAGTTGGCTCCATGCTCCCTCATACTGGACATTGTCATTTCTTCCTTTCCCCCCCTCCCCCCCATAAGACACTTCTTAGACTAAGTACAGTGGAAGCTATAGAGCAGAAGGTCAACAAGTTCATGAAAAAATGGCTAGGGGTACCACCAGGTCTGTCAGATGTAGCACTGTACTGCAAAAAGTCAAAATTTCTGCTTCCCTTCAAGTCAGTTGTTGAAGAGTACAAAGTTGGAAAAGCAAGGCTTGCAATGATGCTACGCGAGTCAGCTGATGACGTGGTTAAGTCCATTCAGCCCACACTGAAAACGGGAAGGAAGTGGAGAGTGGAAGAAGCTGTTGATGCTGCCGAAGAATCACTCAAACTGAGAGAGGTAATCGGATACACACAAACGAATAGACGGGGATTTGGGCATGGTGACATCCGCTGGTGGTCCAAGGCATCAAGCAGGGAGCGCAGAGACATGGTAGTTCAGGAGATCGTATATCAGGAGCTGAGAATGATAAGAGGTTGCAAAAAGCAGTGCAGTAGGTCCAACAAGGCCAATGGACTACATGGGACGGAGCCCTGCAGAGGTCCTTGACATGGAATGATATATGGCATATGGCACCTCTTAGGCTCAGCTTCGTGGTTAGATCAATGTATGACCTGCTGCCGTCGGCCACCAACCTTGTGAAATGGGGAAAGTCGGATGATGAGCAGTGCCCCCTGTGCCAGGGGAGGCAGACACTTGAACACGTGCTCTCAGCGTTTAAGGTGGCATTAGGGCAAGGGCGATACACTTGGCGCCACAACAAAGTGCTAAATGAGCTTGCTGCAACAACAGATCAGGCAAGAATGAAAGCGAATAGCAAAGTCCGGCCAGACACCGCAAACACATACTTTCTGAGGGCAGGAAATTCAGCACACCCCAAACCGAGTAAACCTGGTAGCAGTTTACCATCTCTTCTTGACTGTGCAAACGACTGGGAGATGGCGGTAGACCTACCTGGACGGGGGGCATATCCAGAGAGTATAAGAAAATCGCGGAGGCCGGATATAGTGCTTCATTCTTCAGCAACGCTTCAGGTCATACTGATTGAACTGACCGTGCCATTTGAATCCAGATTAGACGAGCAACATTCATTCAAAGCGGCCAAGTATAGCGATCTGGCCGCGGATCTGAGACACGATGGATTCAGTGCAAGGGTCATGGTGGTTGAAGTGGGCGCAAGAGGGCTTGTGGCTGCATCAGTGTATGATTTATTGAAACAGTTGGGGCTGAAGGGACAGTCTAGAACAAGGGCACTGAAGAGGCTTGGTGAAACTGCCGAAAGGGCATTAGGCTGGCTGTGGAACAACCGCAATGGGCAATGGAAATCGTGACAATAAACGCTGCGGTACAGAAAACACCAAACTTTTTCTAAGTCCACAACGCTGAGTTTTTTTGGTGTACTAGTGAAAGGGCTGCGACTCTGGGGCAACAGGCGATGTATAATATAGGTAGTGTCAGGTACAAAATTTCAGTGGCTTGCGGCGCGCAGGGGCTAAGGCTCGTGGGCTGCGCGCTAGTGTATCAGTGTGTGTCCTTAGTTGTGAAGGGCGACGGAACGAACGTAATAATTTGTCTTCTCTTTGTTACTTTCACAATTTCCTCCACGGCTGGCGTTGTGGATTTAAAAGTTGCTACCATAAGTGAAATGGGTTCATTTTCGATACAAGACAACAGGAAGCCGAGACGCTTGGGAGTCATGACCCAAGTGGGCCCGCCCCCCTTTAGAGTGTAAAGGAGTAATCGGGCCGAAACACTTGTCGGACGGGGGGACTATTTCTGATGATCAGATTGCTTCCTGTTGTATCGCTCTGTAAAGAGTTTCCTATCATTGAGAATAGATAGACCTAGAGAATTGCAAAATATAGTAAAACAGCACATAACAAGAACTAAAATTAATGTATAAGGATCAATGATGGTGTGAGGAAAAGGGGTAATCTGATGGGGTGCTTGTATGGCTGATGGCAGATAATTGGTGGATTTGATGTAATCTCGTACACTCTCGGGCTTTTTCACCCCTGTTCACCTTGTTAACAACAGGACAGTTATGAAAGACTTCATTTTAGTTAGTTTGTTTTTTTAATTCTTCTGTTTTTTATTTTTATTATTTGTTTGTTTCTTGGAAAGGGGATTTCATACACAACAACATTCACTCAAATTTAGTTTTGATTTACTCTAATGGGACTAAATAAATATTACACACACTAATGGGACTGAGTGGAGGAGCGTAGAAGGTACTATATTTGGATATTGGAAATCTGACTTTATTTTCTTGAATTAGTACACCATTTGTCCTAATTATAACCCATCAAGGGTTGAACGGGATATTTATTTTAAAAAAATTTCCCCTAGTTTTTTTTTCCTTTTCGAAATAGTGGAAGCCGAAATACGAGGGCTGTGGAGTCGGAGGAGTAGTGGAGTCGGTGGTTTTTTAATAGAGTCGGAGTTGGGAAAAAATGTCCGTACTCCAACTGTGAATTTTATGCTATTTGCCTTGGTGGCGAACTCTGTCGTCTGTGTGTATTTCAAAATTGGCGGTGAGTGCCTGGTACTTCGCTTCACTCCTTTTTTATATCTCCCATCCGGCAAACGAGAAAACACCTACGTCATAGGCTTTCCTGTTCGTTCGTGCCTCTACAAAATCTTTGAATTGAGCTGAGGGTGTGCTTTTATGACAATTTCAATTCGTTCCTGTTCCTTTTTCTATCACCCGATTTACTTCATCTAGGTCTTGTTACAACGGGCCAATTAAGAACTGGCGTTCTGTGTAATTGTCTTGTACCATAGTCCATTTTATCTTTTGCTATGGCAGACAAAACAGTGAAAATCCCCCTGTGATTCATGTGTTACTGCCTTCAAACACAATTATCTCAGGATATACTGCACGTACGACATAATTACAAGTATCAGGGCAAAGCTTGTGCTCTCCACAAGTTCACTTTATAGCCTTATTAGTTGTAATCGATTCAACTTTTCATAATCCAAATGGAACAGCTGAGCACACATTTCGATTCCGACCATGTTACGTTTTACAACCTAAGGTGGAGCCGCGCTGGTGTAGTGGTTACCAAACTGCGCTGGCGACCGGGTGACCCAGGATCAAACCCGGGCGAGGATATTTGAAGATTTTTCGTCGACCGGGATTTGTACTGGATTCACTCGAGACCTGGCGAGAACATTTGAAGTAGTGTCGTAGACCAGGGACTGGCGGCTCCTGAGCCGACCCAGCTCTAATGAGTACCTCCGAAATCGGCGAGTGTCTGCCTGAATGGCGAGGGACACCTGTCTCTGTACAAGAAAAAAGGGATACTCACGAAAAAAATCAGTCTCAGGTTAGACATACTAACCTGAGATATCGCCTCGAGTAATAGCGGGCGTACGAAAACAAAAATAAATTCCGTAATTGTGGTGAAGTTGGTACATTGCTGGTTCAGTTAAGTACATCGCACGAACAAGATTTTGTGCCCCTTAGCCCAAATTACCGTTCGCACAATAATGAGTAGAAGTAATGATGTTTTGGAGCGACAAGATTTGAATGGGTAAAGGACAAAGGCGCCGAGTGTTCCAGAATACGGTATTAAAACCTCACAATAGAAAGATTGTCAGCTGTCATCACGCTGAAGGCAGTGGCAGAGCCACAGTGATCATTACTTGTGAATTTTTTTTTCTTTTGGCGTTGAGGTGATGCAACAAATTATGTTCTGCATTTCCTTTTCATATTTTTTTGCCTGTTTACTAAGCGTCCGATTGGCAGAGTGGGTAATGCGCTGGCCTCTCGCGTCAAAGGTACCAGGTTTGACTCACGGTGACGTTCTGCTCAAGACTACGCTATCTGTACAAGGGTACATGACTCTGCTTTTGAGTTAGGGACGGTGTTTGGGTTGCCTCCCGTTAGCTCTGCAGTAGTGGTCCCACAGTGGCCAAAACTCAAGAGTAACTAATGTGGGTCTTCAAAGGTGTATACCTTTGCACAAGATTATTCTTGGAAGAGTTGTAGATAGAAGGATAATGATGCTTCTACCTCAAAAGAGTATTCACAAGATATTCAGAAAATCGAGAACAATGCTGCATTGACTGAGCACGTTAACTCTAGGATCTGCCAACAACGTTTGTGAAGGATTATGTAATCTTATAATAGCTTGTTCAAGCCTCCAGCTGAGTTAATTCAGCAAATTTCCTCTTATTATTTAGTAGCTCTGATTGAGTGTATTTAAGAAATTGTCTGAGTCATACGGATACAACACATTCAAAATGATTAAATCAGTTTTAAATTTGGATGGATATAAATAACAAATTTGGGACCGAAGACGCATCAAAAGTGAGGAATGCAGTAAGCGACCCATAGCTTGACTGCTTGCGTCAGCGTCAGCGAACCAGAGCTGACCAAGACTCTTCTCCACCTCCAAGTGGTGGTCCTGGAAACAGGCTACATCACTGCAGTCTGGCTGAGAGAGTAGGGATCGAAGAGGGAAGGCTAACCCGGTCCCAAAAATGCCATTCAGAAAACGGATGTGTCGGGCCGAAAGGCGCAGATATCGCAGTTTTGCTGTAAACGGCGACACAACGTAACAAACGTCCTTTTTAGGAAGAACGCAAATGAAGAAGAAGAATAACAAATTTAATAATCACTTAGATTTTAACAGTTATTACAAATTAAATATTCTTTAACAAAAATTAGTCATCATCATATGATGTTAATGGGGAATTATAAAAGGGGAAATTTCACTTGCCAGCTTGTATTTGACTACTTAGCTGCCTATGAGGCTTCTGCTCCCGCTGGTGTTTTGGTTCTTCGCAGATAGGTGACCGGATTGCTCACGTTCCTGGTCAAGATTAAGAGTTGCAGCACGTTCCAAGTAAAATCAGGGAGTAACTGCAAAGCTGGTCCCGCGTCTCTAAGACCCGTCTGATGATGGTGTCTATCGTCGACTTCAGGCGTCTTATACCCTCATTTGTTCCAGAAATAGTACCCTCAACTGGTACCACCAACTAGTGTGGCAAAATAAGAGAAACGAATACCCTCTGAGTATTGAGTTTCCCGACACATACTTATGTGTCCCTATCTTCCTATTCCACCATCTCATCTATCTCAGAACTTTTACCCTCTCTTAATCCCAATGGGAGAAAACAAGTCTTTACATTTAAAATGAATAATTTTATATTTAACTTTAGTTGAACATGTTAACAATATAGTTTGAATATGTTTACATTTACATCAGTTGAAAAGGTTGTAAACTTTCATTTCAGTTACAGTGAATATGTTTTACATTTACACTGGTTGAAAAGGTTGAAACTTTCATTACATTTACATTGAATATGTTTTAC
Organism: Oreohelix idahoensis; assembly: GCA_024509875.1. Lineage (NCBI taxonomy): Eukaryota > Metazoa > Mollusca > Gastropoda > Stylommatophora > Oreohelicidae > Oreohelix > Oreohelix idahoensis. The sequence goes on along the minus strand of JAMPIV010008947.1, from coordinate 347,221 downwards.
ATTTACACTGGTTGAAAAGGTTAATAACATAACAAGTATGTACATCATTTGTTTCATCATTCCCTTCCTGCTCAATATGGATGGGACTACCTCTGCTTTTGATTCTTTATAAGAAACTCGCAATAAAGCAGTCACCAGCCCTGGCAGTGGTGGTTCATGAAGTCATCATTCTATATGCTGAGGTTGCCAGCCTCAGATGACTTGGACATTCACTAGCAATTTTCAAATATTAATATTTACGTAGTAGTTCACATGTTAATAATAAAAAAAAAATTAGAATTCAAAATGTACAACTTACGCCAATCTTTAGGCTCACAGACTGCTGACTCAGATAAATAAAGGCACTTGTAGAGGCCTCTTACATTTGGTCTGGGGTGTTGTTACTTTAACAATAAGTTCCCACTTTGACTTGTGTTTCAGTTTCCTCAGATTCCGGCTTTCCGTGTTAAAATGATAGAGTTTTCCTGGGCTTTTAAGTCCTGAGAATGCTCAAACAAGGTCCGGTCTGATAAATGAAAGCTGATTTTAGTCTTTACTCTGGCAAGGTCTGGTTGTCTTCTTGGCGAGAGTGAATTTTCACAGTATTCTACTCTGGCTGGAGTGTCAGGTTATATTGCCTGTCTTCCCCCACATTTGTTTGTTACGATGTTAAGCAGGGCTTCAATCGGAAGCGGTGTTGTGCCTTCATTCCGAGTGTCTGCCAATCGTTTCAAACATGCGTGTTTTGTGGGGTGATTCAAATTATTTGCTCATGGAAATTTCCGCGCGTTACTGCAGATGTCATGTCTCCCAAAAATGGAACGAAAACATCCGATCCTCTCTCGACAATGTTTACAAATAACTTCTTACATCTGCCCGGACTATTACAACATTTCCACTCAGGTGTGTCTCATTCATAAGTGCGTGTCTGTAATCTGTCCACAGACGAGTAATTTATCACCCGGCACGCCTTAGGTAAACCAAACGCTAGGTCGCTGACCGGCCCACCTGGGTTCATGACGAATTATCACTGAGAAGAGTGTAAGAGGATTTGAAAGTACAAAATATCTGCTTGATAGGAGAGAAAGAAAAAGGCTGACCTCGGAAATGCAAGTAATTTAGTACACAAAAAATGTAAATAAATACTGCCGTAGAGGAAAAGAGATCTGTGACAGACGGCAAAGGTAGCGAGGAAGGGAACTAGTTACTTCCCCTCTAGAAGCTGCACCTAGTATGCTGAAGTCTCTGAAGCTTCATTCCCCTACGGCAGTATATGCTGTGGAAACAATCTTTTCCTCTACCTTACTCCATAAGTATACAAGTAATTTTTATTCTTTTTCTCAGTCAATAATAATATATTTAACCTATCATCATCGTCATCCTCATTAACAGTTACCATCATCATCATCATTGTCATCATCATTATCATCATCAGCATCATTATCACGAGCGTCATCATTATCATCAGCATCTGCTTTTTCGCTCCTCATAGAGTATGGATCCACCATTGTGCATGGTCCTTTGAGGAAGCATATACCAAAGCACAACATCTTGCGGTGGTAGTTCGGATAGTGGCTTCTTTTACGTAATAAGGTTCTCAATTCCACGCACACCTCATATTAGTCGTCTTTTGTGAAATGCACGTAAAAACAGTAGGCCTAGTCTTTACTCCTCTGTTCGTAGACTCCGATAACCACACGGAACATACGGTAGTAATGTGGGTAATGTTTCTCATTAGCATTTTGTATTATGGCGGCCACAGAAATGATTATTAGTTACTTCCCTTGGAGTGTTTTGGCTAGAGCCCCTTGATGTATAGATCTAGGGGCACTAGTTTTGGCGGTTGTAACCAAGGTTGCCACTCAAGTTCTAGAGATAAACCCAGATTTTCTTGTTTAAAAAACCCAGAAATACCCAGATTATTTTATGCCTCAAATACACGGGATAGACGATGCTTACACAATCTTTTAGTGAAACTTTAGCACAAATAAGCTGTGTGCTACCAATTTTTATTATTTTTTTCATTTTTATTTTATTTTTTTATTACCAAAAATTCACAATTATATAAAATTATTTTATAAACACCCAAATACATGAACTCTTGAAAATTAGATATTTTAATAGTCATATACTTTCAGTAGTTACATTAACAAAATGTTCCTCAAATCAAATATAAAATGTTGGTTGTAACTTGTTACTGTTAAAAATTGTCACTTGTCAGCGACTCGGCATCCATGTCGACAACTTCTCCTTCGTCAAGATCGTATGCATGAATTGACAACGTGGAATCTTGATTTATGGAGTTCCAAAATCTTTGCATATCTCTGCCGACAACGTCCTTCACGCACATCTTCAACCACGCTTTTACTAAGATTAAACTTATGACAAACTCCAATCCTTCAGTTCGCTGTCTGTTAGCCTATCCTCACAAAAAGCCTGCTGATACCATGGATTCACATTTTTACGTAGTGGCTTGTGTGTCGTCATGCTGCTACAACTACCTAGCGTACCTTCATCGTCGCTCATTTTTTAATCTTATAATAACAAAAAAAAAAAAAAAAAAAAAAAAAAACCAATATGCTGTTTATCCGCTTAAGTCTAATATTTAAAAAGAATACTTTAAAACACATCGCAAAAATGACTGAGTATTTTAGATGACAGCCATTAACAGAATAACAGGAAATAGATAGCTGATGTAAACGAGTCAAAACAACGTCGTTGATGTGGTTAAAAAGAAGAATTAAATTTAAGTGAAATAAAAAATATATAGCACATAATTTTTTACATTTAATTATAATATACATATAATGTATAATGCTCAGTGCACAGAATATACATACATTGTAAATGTCAATTGTCAAATATACCCAGATTAATGCAGATTTGGAAAAACCAAACCCAGATACCCAGACGGAAGCCAAAAAACCCAGATCTAGTAAAAAATACCCAGCTGTGGCAACACTGGTTGTAACCGACTAAGCACTCCAAGGGATATAATTTCCAACCATTTCTGTGACCGCCATAATAAAAAAGGCTAAAGAGAAATGTATGACCATTTCTGATATTGAAGTAGTTGGAAACTACATCCAACCAAACCTTCTTTGATGAGTACAGTAAACAAGCAAAACAGTCGGTCGCATCCATTGACTGGTGTTCTTGACTCATCTTTGATGTTAAATTGAAAACCTTTGTTCGCTAAAAGGGGACTCCATTTCATTTCCCTCAGTCAAAGAGAAACACTAAGCCCTCTGCACATCATAGCTTTGTCACTGTAATTAATTAATCACAAGAAAAAACGAATGTCAGTTACTACGAGCGAAATGACCGAAGTGTATGCTGACTTTTCGCGCCACAAATTGATAAGTTCCGTCAACCGTGCATGGCAGCAAACACTGAAACTGCTGCCTACGAGATTTAAAAATAATCGTTTTATTTCCATATATATAAAAACAGACAATATAGTAATGGTAGGCAAACTCTGTATAGAACAATATAGCAGGATTTAATCTGATCTTCAAATGTAGTCTCACTGTCATACAAGATGGATGGATGGATAGATAGATAGATAGATAGATAGAGAGATAGATAGATAGATAGATAGATAGATAGATAGATAGATAGATAGATAGATAGATAGATAGATAGATTGATAGATAGATAGATAGATAGATAGATAGATAGATAGATAGATAGATAGATAGATAGATAGATAGATAGATAGATAGATAGATAGATAGATAGATAGATAGATAGATAGATAGATAGATAGATAGGTAGATAGATAAATAGATAGATAGACAGATAGACAGACAGACAGACAGACAGACAGATAGATAGATAGATAGATAGATAGATAGATAGATAGATAGATAGATAGATAGATAGATAGATAGATAGATGGATGGATGGATGGATGGATAGATAGATAGATAGATAGATAGATAGATAGATAGATAGATAGATAGATAGATAGGTAGGTAGGTAGGTAGGTAGGTAGGTAGGTAGGTAGGTAGGTAGGTAGGAAGATAGGTAGATAGATAGATAGATAGATAGATAGATAGATAGATAGGTAGGTAGGTAGGTAGGTAGGTAGATAGATAGATAGATAGATAGATAGATAGATAGATAGATAGATAGATAGATAGATAGATAGATAGATAGATAGATAGATAGATAGATAGATAGATATACTTTTTTATATGAGAGGACCGCAGCAAGATTCATAGCGATAAAAGTGTTTATATATATATATATATATATATATATATATATATATATATATATATATATATATAGAGAGAGAGAGAGAGAGAGAGAGAGAGAGAGAGAGAGAGAGAGAGAGAGAGAGAGAGAGAGAGAGAGAGAGAGAGAGAGAGAGAGAGAGAGAGAGATCACATTAACATTGCGGGTCAACGAAACCTGGTCGGAATAAAGTTTTATTTTTATTTGTCAAGTCAGTCTTGATTACTGTGCGTACGCATTCATAAAACGAAACATCTGTTTTAATATAACCAGCTCCACCACGATATATACCTTCAGAAGTGTCCTCTGTTTTGTTGCCTGTATGTCACATCTATATTACAACAAATGACTCAAACGTAATACCTATTTTTATCCATTGACCTATTTTCTAATAAACAAACATGGAGCATACTGCTGTTTGTTTTTAACCATAATGCAACGGGGTTACCACCGATTTTAATAAACAACCTCCGAGAATACCACATATTTTATCCGTCAAAAGAATCAAATCGCCAATGGTGATAGCACACTGTTGCTGGAAGCAAAGACAGGGATGAGATGTAATGACAGCACACTGTTGCTGGAACCAAAGCCAGGGATGAGATGTAATGATAGCACACTGTTGCTGGAACCAAAGCCAGGAGATGAGATGTAATAATAGCACACTGTTGCTAGAACCAAAGCCAGGGGATGAGATGTAATAATAGCACACTGTTGCTAGAACCAAAGCCAGGGGATGAGATGTAATGATAGCACACTGTTGCTAGAACCAAAGCCAGGGGATGAGATGTAATGATAGCACACTGTGGTTAGAACCAAAGCCAGGGATGAGATGTAATGATAGCACACTGTTGCTGGAACCAAAGCTAGGGATGAGATGTAATGATAGCACACTGTTGCTGGAACCAAAGCCAGGGATGAGATGTAATGATAGCACACTGTTGCTGGAACCAAAGCTAGGGATGAGATGTAATGGTAGCTCAACGTTCCACAAACAGAGAAAGTGGAAAAGAAGGTGAGCCATCGCGAATACAAACGCTAGAATGTTGCCCAATCTGTACAAGCTATTTCTTTTATAGTGGACTTTATTTTTTTGATGTGATGATCAGAAATATCCCGCTCAACTTCTAATGTTTTATAATTAGGATGGATGGGTTTGAAAAAAAATCGAAAAAAGGTGATTCGTCTTACGAGGACAAAAGACAAAGAAAATAGTCTACGTTACGTTATAATTAGGATATATATTGTTGTCAATTTCAAATAATATGAATAACTGCCGATATGTGATACGTGAAAGTGGCATCATATCTGTATAGCGAACAGAATTTTTTAAAAAGCTGTGCTCACAGGAGTGGTTACCCTTGCTAAAATGGCGACATAAATATTGACGTTAACAAATTTCTACATGTACACTTAACTGCTGCCTTGCATGTAGGTAGGCTTGGAACAGTAAAAGACTAAGGAACGCGACCCGACATAAATGCATGTTGAAATAGGATTAACTAGGCCACAGGTCTAACGAAACAGTGCAACATACTTGATTGATGATGACGTAAAGTAAGCAGAATGTCACTAACTCCGTAGAGTCCCGCCGGGCTGGGAGAGTGCTAAACCAACCAACTCATAGGGTCCACCACACGCTACTGGTGGTCACTGTCACAGAGCAGTTTCATGGGTGGATGATGGAGTGAGTGGAAGTAAGGGTCACTGAGGTTGTCAATATTTAAGTTTAACTGAGGGATTGCGTTTATGTCTGACTTCATGTCAGTATGTTGTGATTTGGGCGTGCGCACGGAGAAAGCGTGTTTGGTGAACTAGTCTGGGTGGCTGAGAGAGTACCCGGATGTGACTAGGGAGGGGCTGTGCTTGATAGCCGAGCTGTGCGCTTGAGTCTGTGATTTGTGGTCGAGCTGGGTGCTCGTATTATGTGACAGTTGAGATATTATATAGTGATTATGAATATAAGAATTATGTCTTCCCGCCTAGGAGGAGGAACTTTGGTTAATCGTGGAGAACATATTAAGGCGACGAGTTGGTCCCGCCTTTGGAGCTACGGTGGAGCAAGGCGTTGAATATTGTCCGCCTTGTAGCTATATTGAAGTAGAGTTTATATGGCGATGTTGCATGCCGCCAGTCACTTGGGATAAGTGATTTACACCTGGATGGTGAATGGATTCGTGCGAGGATTGAATGCCGCACATAGAGACGTGTTGTGTGTATTGTTAGTGTATGGACGGTCAGCCAGTCCGTGGAAGTATAGTTAAGTTATTTCCTACAGGCAGTGTCTGCCTGAGTGGGATGTAATGCGTGACGATATTATTGATGTTCAGGACTTATGTGAATGTTCTATTAAATGTCATGGAGCTGTACAAGTGGCGTCGTGTTATTCATACCCCTAGTGTTGTTTACCAACTACACACGCCACACTCATAATACAGAGCTCGTGACTGTCACCTTCCCCTGAACTATAGAGTGAAGACACAGAAGCAAATGGCAAGAGTTGTTGACCAAGCCCCCGAAACATTCAACATAATAAAATGACTGCTGAACATCTGCTTTAAAGATTCCGACACAGGAGAAACATAGAAAGCACACCAGTACCATTTTCGGAAACATTCTATGGAGATTCATTTAGCCTGAGGCTGACTGCTGCTTTCTCTGACAATATTGAACTAGACGTCTGAGAGTGTACGATGAAGAAGAAGATGAAGAAGAAGAAGAAGACATTCAGGCATGTCAGATTCTCTCATGTTCCGGTTATAATTTTAAATACAATGCAGTCCGGAAAAGCGGAAGCTGCTTGGGCCATCTAAAATACTTCGGCTTATCCGAAATTCTGCTTATCAGGAGTTTCTACTAAAGAAGACTTAAGGCTGGAACCTGCAAAATTGCTTCAACTTAATCGAAATTCGGCTTAAGCGATTTCCGCTTATCCAGACTGCACTGCATGGTATATTCCGTCGCCATTATCCTTTATCACCGCAATGAGCATATGCCTTTAACAAATAACCCCAAATCTTCATGTTCTTTGCCATTTGTTCAAGATATTTTTTATGCTGTCTTGTCCATTTCAGATCTGTCTTTAGTTTCCTTCTCCATTAGTTTTTAGATCTCCCTTTTTTCTCTTATCCTGGTGATTCCAGAAAAAAATGATTGCCTTGTAATGCTATCTCAAGATTTCCTCATTACAACCACATATTTAACTTCCAAATAATGTATTTCCACAGATCTGACGTCTACGACCATTCCCATGTATGTATTTTCTGAATACAACTATAGGTTTAATTTCCAAATATTTTATGTTCCCAGGTCTGACGTCTACGACCATTCCCATGTATCTAGCAGAATGCGCGCCTACATACGCCCGTGGGAGTCTGGTTTCAACAAACATTGCTATGGTGGCCTTTGGACAGTTTGTAGCCAACGTTATCGATGGGATATTTGGTTCGGATACGCGCGATGGCTGGAGGTAGGTGTCCACATAACGAAGATGAAAGCAAACAATAAATACAGATAGTAAATTTAGTTTTCTTCATAGAACGGTTACTGTAAGTGCATACCTTGAAAACTATAAACCTTTTTTTTATAACAGCATCGCGAGATATCACACCCCCACCCCCCTCCCCACCACACAGACACAAACTACTAAAAAAATAAAGTTAATAAAATGTTACAAGAACAACACAACACAACTGTTACGTACATTTATTACCTAAGGGGGTAGTCTTCGGTCCTGCCAAATGTACGCACCAGTCTTTATATATTGTATTATTTGTGCGTTCGATTGATTCACGCACTAACGTGCACAATGCAGTGTGAGTTGCTTTGGACGCACGGGTAACCTAGTTTGGGGATTGTGACGTCATGTTTTGAACGGGGCAGTGCGGACTTTGTTATGTCCGAGATATAGATTATTGGAATTTTCTGGCAGTTTTGTATAAGCCAGTATGTTATATTGATTCAATTGGTATTCTTGACGAAGCCAATGATGGAAGGATCATGTAAGTGTCGCCCCGGTTATATTTGTATATTTATTGCCGTAAACTAAAGTATCAGGCCGCTCCCAGTTGTAGTCTAGCGGGAAGTCATCTTAGCATGTAATTTCCTAGAATGGACAGACGGAGTCGGTAGTCATATTAGATTACCGTAGAGGAATAATACCTACGTGTAAACCAGTTTATTTATTCGTATGCTTCATATTTTATATGCCGTACATTCAACAATGCCAGAAGCGTGGCATAGAATGGGAGAGGTTAGTCAACTGGAATCTCTAACCTGTTCGTATTATCGTGTATGACTTTGTTTGAAACTATATGCTATCTAACGTTATGTTTTGGAGAACGTATGGGATTGTGAAGTATGATATGGAAGATTTTATCCTGGAGTATGAATACGTTACCATGATAGACGTCCTTGAAGGAAGGTCAATGGACTTGAATGAGAAGAATATTATACGGTAACAGTTTTGTGATCCTTAGTCACTTGAGTCAGAGGACTTTATTGGTAGAGAATCTTCAGGAACTTTAAAAGTAATTACCATTATGCTGATGTATGATCTTTGCGCCTGTGACGATGTTAGTCTTGTCCACTCCGTATGTGTCATGTTGAATAAAATCTATGTACAGTCATCACCGACTTATGTACTGCCAGTACTTGCCCAGTTCACCCAGTTCAACACTACTTGTTGAAGTTCGTTTGAAGAATATTGTTGACATTCGTTCATTTTAACCATTCGCGTTTTAAGCTACCTCTTCACCAGTATAAACTGTACTCAACCATAAAACGGAGTCAACAGTAATTGGTGTGCCAGTCTGGTTTTGAAATCAAGAATTTCACAGGAAACGTACCCAATACAATTATCATTAATGGAAGATCTGAACTTTCAAGGCGACAACATCTTGGGATCATCTGAAGATCTGAACTTTCAAGGCGACAACATCTTGGGATCATCTCTTTGTCACTATTACGTGCAAGCTGTGGTCTAATAACTCAGAACGAAGTATTTTATCCTCACACGTACATACACGGAGACGAGGCACATTGGTTTTTTTTTTTCCTGCACGCGAGATGAGTATAACGTGTTGTCGTTGTACCCTTTATTACGTTTAGCTGTGCCTTAAATAATTATGTCCATATTTATATTTTCCTTGTTATATGTTATATGTTGTTCATTTGTCGTGGGAGGTAGGGAGGTTGATCTGACGAACGAGATCCATCTCGAAGCCAATTCGGGCTCTTCGTCAGACGTTCTGTAGGGCTCAACTTGTAAGTTTCAATTGAGCGATAGTTCCGGTACAAGGCTAGAAACCTTGCCGAAGTTCCGATCGCTAATTGTCCCTTATAATAGTATCTGTTTAGCTGTTCCGTCAAGTTTTTATTGTTGTTCTCGTAGTTATTTTTATTCGTAATTTAGTTTTATGATGAATTTTGTTTGTATTTTGCGTCCATCTCACCTTTCCTGTCGTTCAGTTTTTTTTACAAAACCTATGTTTTTACACTGTGTTGTCAATTGTACTGTTAATTATCTGATCGTAGTTATCGTCGTATATTTTTACGATATTCTATTTTAGTTATACATTTTTTTTTATTTTTTATTTCTACGATTGTGTTCACCCGTCCAGTTTATCATGTCTTGTCGATTATGTTTCTATTGTCTTTCTCGTTGTTCATTTCATGACATTTGATTACATAAATTTATTGATTAATAACATATTTAATAATTATATGATAACATTATACCGTTCTAAGGACAGGAACGAAGAACACTTGTTATAATAACAAGGTTAACTAATTTATATTGATTAATTATCATTTTTATAAATCAAGAGTATTGTGACTACTTATAAAGCATAATGTATTCACTAGATTATTTCATTAAGCAAGCAAAAGCTCTTCAGATGGCTCCTGATGAAGCAAAAACATTTGCACTTGCAGAATATAGGAAAGGTCAAGAAATAGAAGCCGAACAGAGAAAGTTAGAAACTTTAAGACTAGAAAAACTTCAATTTGAGGCAGATCAAAAACGGATTGAGGCTGAGGAACAAGAGAAGAAGATGAAATTTGAGGCAGATCAAAAACGGATTGATGCTGAGGAACATGAAAAGAAGAGGAAATTTATAGCTGAGGAAGAGGAGAAAAAAAATGAGATTGGCCGCTGAATTAGAAGATAAACGATTTCAGCGAGAGGCAGAACAGAAGCAAAGGGAGGCTGAAGAAAGACTTAAGATTGAGATGGAAAATAAACAAAAAGAAATGGAAGAAAGAAGATTAATAGCTGAAAAAGAAATGGAAAATAAACAAAAAGAAATGGAAGAGAGGAGATTAATAGCTGAACAAAATGTAAAACGACTTCAGCTTGAGATGGAAGAGAATGAAAAAAAAACGACAGCATGAACTGAAATTAGCAGAGTCAGAATATGAGAGAATTAGGTTAACTCAGGAATCTAATTCTCAGAGAACTTTTGAAAGCCAAACTCCATCCAGACATGATTATTTTAAGGAAATTCACCTTAAATTACCAAAATTTAATCCCCCGTCTGATGACGTAATATTCTTCCTAGATAGGTTTGAGGCCACTTGTGGGTCTTATAACGTGGATAAAGCGCTATACTGTACATATTTATCCAGATTACTTACAGGGGATGCATTAGCAGTTTATCATACCACCAGCATTGGTGAGAAAAATGACTATAATGCTCTTAGAGCAGCACTTCTGCAAAAATTCCAAATGACAGAAGACGAATATCGTTTAAGATTTCATACATTACTACCCCAATCTAGCAGAAATTTCAATGATTTTCTGTCACAAATACGACTAACACTAGAAAGATGGATTGAATTATCCAAAATTGAAAAGTCATATGAAGGTCTCTTCGATTTACTGATGCGCGATAAGGTACTATCGTCTGTAAATCCTACATTTCTCGCATTTTTGCAAGAACGGAAACCTTTATCAATAAAAGACTTAGAAGAACATGCAAAAAATTTTTGTACTGCTCACCCAAACATGGATCTAAGTAACGCACAGATTAAGAATGAATTGCCTGTTGCTTTTGCAGCACAACAAAACAATTTTTTCACGAAATCGTTCCTTTAGTGCTGACAGGTATGTCAATAAGGGAAATAATTACAATTTTAACAATGATAACTTTTACAAAGGGAAGCAATTTCAACAATCTGCTCCATTTAATGTTTCTTGGAACCAAACTCACAGATCACAAGATTTTGGTAACAATAATTTTAAAAATAATCAAGGACATTATAATAAACAAAACTGGAGATCAAGATCTCAGGGTCCACAAAAACAGACAAGGTTCTTGGAATAAAAATTTTAAAGAACATCATAACTTTAATTATACAAATTATCGGACTCATCCAAATTTTAACTCTAGCAGAAATGACAATTGTAGCAATTTTAATGCAAATAATCAAAATCGATCGCGTCGCAGAGATAGATCGTCAAATAATACGGGTAGACATTCTAATGTCGCTTTAAGTGATACACAGGCTAACATTGAACAGGGTAAAGTAACTGAAACTCACAATGCTATGTCTTGTTCTCTTGATTGTACCCAGGTGAAAGACTGTCCAGAATGCTCGACTCTTTTCCAGCCTAAGGCGATCACGACGCTGCGTTGCGGACATACTTTGCCTAGCCTACCTATAGTCTGCACAGCCACTGCTACGTCAGTACACCAGGGACAGGGCTCTCTTAAGTTTAACAAGGGATTTGTCAACAACATTTCATGCTCTCTCCTATTTGACTCAGGTTGTAGCACTGTGGGCGTCCGGACCTCGCTGATCAACCCAAGTTGTGCCACGGGCCGGGTTGTCAAGTGTGTGACTTTCGGCGGCACCGTCGAAACATTTCCCACTGCTATTATTGATCTTAATACACCTTTCTTTTCAGGAAAGATCCAAGCATGTCTTCTTCCAAATCCAATATGTGATGTAATACTTGGTCGCATACATGGTATTAAAGAGTGTACACCGCAGCAAATAGCTGAATGGGAAGAGCGACATATTCAAACTGCAAATGCAGTAGTGACTAGAGCGCAAGCTACTAATATGTCGCATGATACACCTATTGAACCTACAGTTCATACCACTTGTGATGATGATGCTCCTATTTCACGGGAGTTGTTTGCTACATTGCAAAAGAATGATGATTCATTAAAAAAAAAATTTTCAGTATGTTAACAAAAAGAATACAAGCAACAAACTTGCAAAATCTAGACATGACTTTATACTTAAAAATGGGATTTTGGTGAGAGTAATACGGGAAAAGGATTCATCCTTATGTTATCAGATCTTAGTCCCATCCTCTATGAGATCTCGTATATTACGACATGCGCATGACTCGCAATGTGCGGGCCATATGGGTTTTTCGCGTACCAAATCCAGAGTGCTTTCGGCATTCTACTGGCCAGGCGTTCATAGGGACATCACTCTCTATTGTCGGTCCTGTTTGATATGTCAGGAAGTTAAGGTACGGGGTCCATTTCATGCGGCTCCTATTCAAGCTGCGGACATCCCGATTAGACCATTTGATAAAATGGCCATTGACATTATTGGTCCGATGCTTCCATCTGCTAGAGGGCATACGCATATCCTTACGTGCATTGATATGTGCACTCGTTGGCCTGAGGCCATCCCTCTCAAGAACACTTCATCTGCCAGTGTAGCAGAGGCATTGATGTTAATCTTCTCACGCATTGGTTTTCCACGGAAAATCTTGTCGGATCATGGGGTTCAGTTCATTTCTGAATCCATGTCTCAAGTTATGAAGACATTAGGTATAGACAGATCTCTTAGTTCTATTTATCATCCGATGTCAAATGGGTTAATTGAGCGTCTCAATAGGACACTCAAGCAGTTGTTGGGTAAGATGACTCAAGACCATCCCCAAGACTGGGATCGGGTCCTACCCGCTTGTCTCTTTGCGTATCGCGAAGTACAAAATCAAGCAACGGGGTTTTCTCCATTCCAGCTTGTTTTTGGCATGCAACCACGCGGTCCGATGTCGTTAATCCACGACTTATTGGTTGACGAGAATATTGAAGAGGAAACTCAATCCTCTTATGAGTATGTGATCTCTCTGAGAAAGAGAATCATAGATGCTTGTAGACTAGCTACTGCATCATCTGAACAAGCCAAAGAAAAAGCTCGTCTATTTGCAAACAAGTATAGACGTCTTCGCCAGCTCATACCTGGTGATGAAGCTTTTGTCTTACTACCTGCGCATAACAATCGTCTTTTAATTACCTGGAGAGGTCCTTTCAGGATCATCTCAAGAATATCCGATGTCGACTACATCGTTGATGTTAATGGTAAACATAAAACCTTCCACATTAACATGTTGAAGGAGTATTACTCACGTCCTGATTATCTACAGTCAGTGTTTCAGGCAACTGACGATCCTACACCTCCTATTCAACACTATTCTAGTTTGTCAGTCATCCAAGAAGAAGAATCTTCTTTCGATGATGTACAACTACCAATACCAGTTGTACCACTCCATTCCACTGAGAAATGGAATGATGTTACGATCTCATCTACTCTTTCGGCTGATCAACGTCAGCAAGTCTCTAATATTCTACACTCGTATGAGGATGTCCTCACTGACATCCCAGGTCATACGTCAGTCATCCAACATGACATTATTCTGACTGACGATACGCCTATTCGAGTTCGCCCATATCCTATTCCTTTACACTTTCGTGATAAGGTTGATAAGGAATTGGATGAGATGCTCCAATTAAATATAATTGAACCATCTTCATCACCATATTCTTCTTCCATGGTAATCATTAGGAAGAAAGACAACAATATACGTCTTTGCGTAGATTACAGGAAATTAAACAAAGTTACAAAATTCGATGCGGAACCATTACCTCTTTTAGATGACTTATTGGAGAGATTATCTCATGCTACATTCTTTTCGAAATTTGACCTTTCAAAGGGATATTGGCAAGTGCCACTCACTCCTAAAGCAAAGCCATTCACCGCTTTCTCGACACCACGGGGTCTTTTTCAATGGAATTTTATGCCATTCGGGTTAATGAATGCGCCAGCTACCTTTGTACGCATGATGCGCCGCATATTGTCTCATCGTCCCGATGTCATTACTTATATAGATGACATCTGTCTTTTCAGTGACTCTTGGGATGAACATATTCAGGGTTTAAAATCTTTACTTTCTACCTTACGGGATTATAACTTAACAGCGAAACCTTCAAAGGCTTTTGTCGGTTTTCATGACATCTCATTTCTGGGTCACCGCATAGGTCATGGTTTCATGTATACAGAAGACAGTAACGTCTCTAAAATTTTAAACATCTCAGCACCTAAGACAAAAAAAAAAGTTAGGTCGCTTTTAGGACTAATACAGTTCTATTCAAAATTCATCCCTCATTTGTCTACTATAACTGCACCTTTTTCGTCTCTACTGAAGAAAGGCACATCTAATGTAATAAAGTGGTCGCAGGATCACCAAACGGCGTTAGACTATATAAAACAATTTTTTTCAAATGCACCTTTTTTGAGGTTGCCTGACAAAAATCTCACCTTCATTCTCCGCAGTGATGCAAGTTCTTACGCTATTGCTGCAGTTTTGATGCAGGAATATAACGGCACCTTATTTCCGGTTATGTACGTATCCAGAAAGCTCACGCCGAGCGAGACGAAATATTCCGTTCTGGATAAAGAGCTCCTTGCTCTTGTCTGGGCAATCACTAAACTGGATCGTTACCTTCTCGGCTCACACTTTGTGGTGGAGTCTGACCAGAAAGCTCTTACCGCACTGAATACAGGGAACGTTAAGTCATCAAAGTCAGCGCGTTACGCTATAGCACTTCAACCGTTCCATTTTGAGATACGAGCTATTCCTGGAGTGCAGAATGTGTTCGCAGACTGTCTATCAAGATGCCCAAGTGAACGTGTCGAAACTAAACCACTTCCAGATGTTGGAACATCCTCACCGATAACATGAATAACTTTGTACATTGTTATTGATACTATGGTAACATTTTATTACTACGTGAACATTGATACTATAGTAACATTTTTTATTAGTATGGTAACATTGTTAAGAGCGACAAATATACATTTGTTATTCCTATGGAACATATTACACTACATATCGTGTTTGAGCAAATATTTTATCGTGTATGGAACATTGAGAACATTGTCTCGTCGATTACTAACTAGTTGTAACGGAACAGTGACATATTGATAGGGATATTGAAATTACTTAGAATATATTGTTAACTAGTTATTTGTTAGTAATTAAGGAATATATAAATTAGATTAATTCAATTTAATCTATTTAATTGATTATGGATCACACACATACTAACTTTCTTAGTTGTCAGGTAATACCTACATTCACGGGTCTTAGTTATGATATCTCACTTTTAGATCACTAGTCAACCATACTAGTGTTAGAAAACATTAAGTGTGTTGATTCTTAAAGTGTTTAATTTTGCATTGCTTCATTTTTGCACATTGTATTTTCAATTTCTCTGTTTTATTGATTCTCTTGTCATTGATCATCATCAATGTTGCTGTTCATTTTCATTTTTGAAATCATATGTTTCAAATTTTGTTGAAAACTTAGTTGAATTTTATTATCATCTTTTTTTTTAATGGTTTTTTTCATTTTTCATTTTCAAACTTGTTTTACCACATCGTTCCAAAGTAGGTCGTTTGTGGATGTGTGCTTTAATGCATACTATCATTTAGTTATATTCATTTCGTTTAATATTCTTTTCTTAATATGGTATAACTTTATGCATTTAATATATCTTGTTGTAGTTTTGACTCACCTCTCTCGGGTATTAAGTTCAAAAAAATTAATAGAATTAATTTTTTTTTAAGGGGAGGTGATAAGGGAGCTGTTACGTACATTTATTACCTAAGGGGGTAGTCTTCGGTCCTGCCAAATGTACGCACCAGTCTTTATATATTTTATTATTTGTGCGTTCGATTGATTCACGCACTGACGTGCACAATGCAGTGTGAGTTGCTTTGGACGCACGGGTAACCTAGTTTGGGGATTGTGACGTCATGTTTTGAACGGGGCAGTGCGGACTTTGTTATGTCCGAGATATAGATTATTGGAATTTTCTGGCAGTTTTGTATAAGCCAGTATGTTATATTGATTCAATTGGTATTCTTGACGAAGCCAATGATGGAAGGATCATGTAAGTGTCGCCCCGGTTATATTTGTATATTTATTGCCGTAAACTAAAGTATCAGGCCGCTCCCAGTTGTAGTCTAGCGGGAAGTCATCTTAGCATGTAATTTCCTAGAATGGACAGACGGAGTCGGTGGTCATATTAGATTACCGTAGAGGAATAATACCTACGTGTAAACCAGTTTATTTATTCGTATGCTTCATATTTTATATGCCGTACATTCAACAATGCCAGAAGCGTGGCATAGAATGGGAGAGGTTAGTCAACTGGAATCTCTAACCTGTTCGTATTATCGTGTATGACTTTGTTTGAAACTATATGCTATCTAACGTTATGTTTTTGGAGAACGTATGGGATTGTGAAGTATGATATGGAAGATTTTATCCTGGAGTATGAATACGTTACCATGATAGACGTCCTTGAAGGAAGGTCAATGGACTTGAATGAGAAGAATATTATACGGTAACAGTTTTGTGATCCTTAGTCACTTGAGTCAGAGGACTTTATTGGTAGAGAATCTTCAGGAACTTTAAAAGTAATTACCATTATGCTGATGTATGATCTTTGCGCCTGTGACGATGTTAGTCTTGTCCACTCCGTATGTGTCAATTTGAATAAAATCTATGTACAGAATTTAGTTTTCTTCATAGAACGGTTACTGTAAGTGCATACCTTGAAAACTATAAACCTTTTTTTTATAACAGCATCGCGAGATATCACACCCCCACCCCCCTCCCCACCACACAGACACAAACTACTAAAAAAATAAAGTTAATAAAATGTTACAAGAACAACACAACACAACACAACACAACACAAACAAAAAACAAACAAACAAACACACATTTCAAAATTTAAAAAAAGATGATTTAATTCTTGCTCAGTGCGCCTAAAGACGAGAATTATGTGAACGGAGAAGAATCATCGTGATGTTTCACACACAGGCTAGGTAATATGAAATTAGGACACACGGACACAAGCATCTGTCTTCATGCTAATAATATATCTTAACTCTCTAGCTTTACCTCAAGAACTGATACTGATAAATGTTGTGTGGACATCCAACCGTGTTCTTTGAAATGCTGGATGATCTGGGGAGGGTTTCTTCTTGAATATTACGACTGCCCACTTGAAACATCTCTTCTATGGGCTTGTTTATGCTCCTTGCCCAAATGTAACCTTGAGTTTAATGATTCTTCACTAGTTTGTACATAATACTTGAACGTTTAAAATATTCACAACTTAGTGTAGCAACACGGGCAAGACACTCTGGAACTGCCACGCTAACTAATGATAAATTATTAATCGCATATCAGTAACTCTGCTATAACTTTATGGTTAAACGCCGAACGACATAATTCTTTTTTGGGAATTGAACAGCAAGTACAAATACATGTAATTATGGCAGTGGAAAATCATTATCATTAGTAATTGACGAGGAAATCAGGAATTTGTCTGAAAATTAACACAACAGCCTCGATATCTAGCGAGAAGGTGACCTACTTCACAGCTCTCTTCTACAGCTATCAATCTAAACTGCGCAATCAACTACCTGTGCCCTGTGCCATCCCTACATCTTGTTCACCAGTTCTCTTCTCCAGTTCAGGGAACTATATCTATTATGTCTATCTGACATCCATCTCGCCACACTTTGCTTACTGAATTTCTTGGTGTCCAGTGGAATGATTCCCTCGATTGTCTTTTGAACGGACTATTGCACTCTTGGCTCTAAAGCAGTTTTGAATCCTTACAGACAAAAAAGCAGACTTTCAACGAAAAATGATACTTCAACTACTAGTAGCTTGTTGTATCAGTAAAGTCTTCTTCTTCTTCTTCCGTCCTTAGCCACCGACCGTCAAAGCAGTCAGTGGCCATTACGCCTAGTGGCGTCTTAGGGCAACAGCAGATAGGTTTTCTTTGCCATTGTTTCCCATCACGCCTATTGGCGTCTTTAGGGCAATGGCAAATCAATCCATTTGCTGTTGTTTCCGTAATCGAAGTGACTGGCAAACGGGTGATCAGCCCGTTGGTAATCAGTAAAGTAACGGACAGTAAATCCGCCGGTGCCCCTTGTAGTTCCCGGGGGGTTTCTTGGAAAACAGGGGCAGAATATAACTACTGTTCCCTCAGGCAATTTGTAAAAAGCACCTCATATTTGATTGCACATAGAGCCAGCAACGTCATCACGCAAAACTAATTGCTACAGAAAATACCTATGCAGGAGCACATGTATTCTTTGGGGTAGGCTTCCTGAACGTAGACCATCTGAAGTGGTGGCCTCAGACTCTAACAGGAGCAGAATTGGAAATTAAGAAAAATGAAATCGTTCGGTACATCAGAAAATGTACATTTTAGTTTACATCAACTCCCTCTGTATGGCTATGGTCTCCATCTTAATTATTTTTATTTATGTGTTCATTTTTATCTCACAATTTCTTAGCTTTTACTATTTCTGCACCGAACGCTGTCATAAATAGAAACCATACAGAAAAAATTATCACATTAATCGCAGTCTGTCTCAGCACTTTTAATCCTGTTCTGCGGCCTTGGCTGGAAATGCGCCATTTTCTCATCAAACAGTACATGCCAAACATCCAGTCAGTTTGGCGACATGTGGAGCGTAGCCATTTCTGTTTGTGACAGGTTGGGACTGGCACAGTTAATAATAGTTGGCTTCGATCAACAATTAAGATTGTTTTTTTGTGTTTTTAAATACTCTTTTATGTTCCACGCTGAATCGAATATTGTTCTCTGTTCCTTAGAAACAGACGTTAGAGTGAGCCATCTATAATTATTGATTCAGAAAGAGAGAATAGTTTGTTAATGTAGTTGGACACCAAATATAATCCATTCAGCTTGTGCTACGAGGAAAAAGAGTGTATTGTACGATAATGCACGGAGAAGTTGCTAAATCAGAAACGAATATGCAGAGGTAGGGCGAGGAAACGGTCGTAAAAAAACGACATAAAGAAATAATACATGTATAAATAAATCAGCCAAAATAAAATAAATGAAATTTTTATAAAAAAGACCCAATTAGTCTTGAAAATTCCATAAAGCAACCGCTTAATAGATCTGCATACGATTTACATTTGTGATCTCCTTCAGGTCCACTCTGGTGATCTACGCAGTCCCACATTGGTGATCCAGGTCAGTTTCAAACTAGTGATCCATATCAGTTCAATATTGGTGATATGGTTCCACACTGGCTCGGTTTCATAATCAATGCATCCCCTGCTCTGACTCACTGAACGTGGGGATCACAGCTTTAGAAAGGCTTCTTTTGAGGACAGATAATCTCTCCCGTTGATGAAATTATTTGGTGCTTGATTCAGTTGTGGATGCCCTTTGTCTCTTAGGATTAGTGGTTTCACGGGTTGCCTCCCCTTAGCTCTACAATAGTGGTCCAACAGTGGCCAAAACTCAAGAGTAACTAATGTGGTTCTTCAAAGGTATCTACATTCGCACACGATTATTCTTGGCAGAATTGTAGGTAGAAGGATAATGATGCTTCTACCTCAAGGTAGTTTCACAAGATGTTCAGAAAAGCGAGAACAATGCTGCGTGAGGCTGAGCAAATGTTTAGTCTCTGTCGTCAATTTTTTGTGAAGGATAGGGTTTTCTTATAATTCATTAGCTTGTTCAAGCCCCCAGCTGAGTTAATCCAGCGAAATTCCTCTTATTATTATTGTATAACTCTGTTTAAGTGCATTTAAGAAATTGTCTGAGACATACTGATTTACTACATTCAAAATGATTAAATCAACTTTAGATTTGTGTGTGTGTGTGTATATATATATATATATATATATATATATATATATATATATATATATATATATATATATATATATATATATATATATATATATATATATAACAAATTTAATAATCAATTGTGGTTAAGAGTTTAAAAAACTGAATAATTCTTTAACAAACAATAATTATCATCGAGTAATGTTATGGAGTATTGGTTAAGAGTTAACTTGGCAGCTTTTATGTTTCTACTTAGCTGCCAATAAGATTCTGCTCCAGCTGATGTTTGGGTCTTTGCAGATAGATGACTGGATCACACTCGTCACTGTTCAAGTTTGAAAGTTTTAGCACGTTCCAAGAAGTGTCAGTGAGTAACTACCAAGCTGATTCCGCGTCTCTAAGACCCGTCTGATGATGGTGTCTAGCATCGACTTCAGGCCACTTATACCTTCACTTGTTCCAGAGATAGTACCCTCAACTGGTACCACCAACTAGAGTCACAAAAGAAGAGAACAAATACCTCCTTGAGTATTGAGTTTCCCGACACATACATATGTGTCCCCTTCCTCCTATTCCACCATCCCATCTATCTCAGAACTTTACCCTCGATGAGAATTAATCTTAATCCCATTGAGCGAAAACTTTCTTTACATTTAAATTGAATAGATTTATGGTTAACTTTACATTGGTTGAAAAGGTTGAAAACTTTCATTACTTTTAGAGTGAATATGTTTACATTTACATCTACACTGGTTGAAAATGTTAATAGTATAATAAGCATGTACATGATTCTCTCATCACTCCCTCCCTGGTCCATTTGGAACTTGGGACTACCTCTGCATTTAGTTCTCTATAAGAAAGTCTCATAAAGCATTCACCAGCCCATGCAGTGGTGATTCATGAAATAATCATTCTATATGCTGAGGTTGCCAGCCTCTTATGACTTGGACATGGACTAGAAATTTTCACATATTAATATTCATATGTCAATATATACATATTATTTCACGTGTTAATAATGCAAAATATAAAATTATAAATGTACAACTTACCCCAAAATGTTTCTGGGATCACTGACTGACTTCCGGCTCAGAGAAATAGTTAAGGCAACTTGTTGGAAATGCCTGTTACACGTGTTCTGGGGTGTTATTTTATAATAAGCTCCCATTTTAAGTCCGTGTTTCAGATTCCTCAGATTCCGGTTTTCCTTGCTAATAATGGCAGAGTTTCCTTGGCTTTTAAGTCCTCAAGAGGCTCAAACAAGTCCGGTCCGATAAAAGGATTCTTATTCTATTCTTAACTCTTGCAGCTCTGGTTATTTTCTTGACGAGGTGAATTTTCACAGTCTATAAATTGCAAAAGTGTCAAGTTATATTCCCCCTGTCGTTCCTGGCACGTGTTGTTTACTATTAGACCAGGCCCCAATCAGAAATTTTGTTATGTTTACATCTCGAGTGCCGGCCAATAGTTTCAAACGTACGAGTTTAGGATGGGGTTTATTCAAAAAATTTCCGCATAGGAATTCTGTGTGTGATTGTAAAGGTCACGTCTTCCATATATGGCAATCGTAAAATTAGAATATTCTTGTCAACGATTACAAATACCACTCCCTATATTATTGCACGTAATTTCTTCGTAATAATTCTGCCGGAAGCTTATTACAACATTCCGACTGTCAAGTGCCAGTCTGTAATCTGCCCGCAAGCGGATGGTTTATCGCCCGGCACGCTTTAGGTAAACACAACGCTCGGTCACTATGCAAAAACTGACCAGCCCATCTGAGTTTTTTACCTGTGCCTAATCTCAGCAAAGCCGAGAAGCTTCAGCAAACATGACGAATTATCGCCGAAGGGAGTGTAAAATTGATTAGAAAATGGCTAATACCTAAGAGAAAGTGGGGAAAGGAAATATGCTGACCACTAGAAAATGCACGTAATTTAGTACTCACAAAAATGTAACTAAATACTACCGGAGTGGACAAGAGATCGATCCAAATTCCGTGACAAGCGGACAACATTGATTTCTCCTGCTATAATTTGATAAGTGGCATGTTAGATCACCCATATGTTCTTGTGACTCATGAAAGTGGGCTACTGTTAGCACGCAAAGCTAGATAAGTTTTGTCCGTACAAAATAACATAAAAACATTAACAAGTTAAGAAATAGTAAACTGGGATTTCTCTGTATAATAGGTGATTAAGAAGACAACTTGCATGTTTCTCGCCTGGCTAAACAGTACCATAACCATTAAAAAGATGTTTCTCACTATTAAAAAGACGTTTCTCACTATTAAAAAGACGTTTCTCTTGGACAATGCAAGAGAAGTAGGTTTAGCTAGTTTCTATGTACAAAGGTAAAAAAAAGCTTGAATGAAAACGTATATAGGATAAAAAGAAGAAGCGGACGTATCTAGGATATAGAAACATAATAACCAAATAATCTGAACCCGTAGTCAGATTAGATCAATCAGCATTGACGGGTCTTCCCTGTAACTGAGCATTGGAATCTAGGTTACAAGGTGCCTGGGTATCGATTGCGTCGCCAATACGAACACTCGAAGAACACATTGAAATTGGTGGTGTGGGTGAAAATGCGAACGAAAAAGAACCAACGGGAATTCGACTGTGTGGCTGGAGTGGTTAGAATATGCAATAGATGTGGCTATCTGAAATAGATGTTATTATTGGAGTGGTTAGAGCACGCAAAAGAAGTGAATATTTGAATTTGACATTATGGTTGGAATGGTTGAAACATGCAGAAGTGAATAACCGAATTACACGTTGTGGCTGGAGTGGTTTGTACATGCAGAAGAAGTGACTATCTGAATTAGATGTTATGGATGGAGTGGTTTATTCGTGCAGAGGTAACTATATGAATTGGACATTATGGCTAGAGTCACTGGAATGTGCAGCAGAAGGGCACTACTAATCGACCACCTAATATGCAAATTAAAGCAAACTAATATCTCTCCATCTCTACCCATGAGTTTTCCAGCACCAAAAACAACAACAACAAGAAAACAAAAAATAAATAAAATTAAACAACAACAACAGGAGTGTGAACCAAATGTTAATCTCATCATTTTCATCACCCTTTGACTCCCAAGGGAGCATAGACTTTCAACAAATTTATGCCAAGTCTTCCTGTCCCGTGCCATCAACTCAAGTTCTTTCCTTTCTCTTCTTCGTCATTTTAAATCCTGCATTCCTTTCTCTTCTTCGCGTGTTTTCGGTTCACCTCTGCTTCTTTTATACTGCGGATTCCAAATAAAAAGGAGGTAATGGTTGACCAAAAAATCCACGGAGAAGAGAGCTGGATACAGAAATAAATATGGTGAGACAGACATGAAAAAGTGAGCTCATGCTATGCTGACAAAATTTAAATATGGAAAAGTGGACGTTGTTTGGTGGATGTTAATGTTGTTTAACTAGGACTGCAGAGCTTCTGGCTGTTTTGTAGCCAATAGATCCTCCTGCATGCAGCCGACCAAGTAAAAGCCAGAGTTACGTCTGGGACTCAAGTGACTCCTCCAAGCTTAGTGTGCAATGCTGGGTTCTCAACATGTTTCACCACTGGGAGAATAACTGGAAGTGGTTGAATTATTTCAATTGTCAATGAGTGTGTAATCAGCCTCACAGAAAAATGTTCACTTCCACATTTATGTACTATAGCATTGCGCATAGCTGGTGGTCATATAACGATGACTCCAGATATGCTTCCATGCATATTTGGTGGATGTAAAATAATGTAACCGTTGAGGTCAACAAAGTGTAGTCTCTGCTACACGTGATCTATAGTGGAAGTTCGTTTCTTACTCCTAGGGTGGTATTAAGTCAGATGTACTTTTCAAAAGCTTCATATTAAAGTTAATATTACAGGCGTTCACTCTTGTTGTGTTTTCAAATGCTTTATTGGGAGCTTCACTTCTGCAGCGTATGTTCAAGTTTAAGACAATCGATTAATGTAGACATCTTATAAACTCAATGCGACATATGCACACATGTCTGCGTAAAAAATGTCATTGACAACTGGAAAAATCTGACAAACTCTCTTGGCGTACTTCACAATGTCATACAAGTTCTGGTAGACGAAAATCTGTTGTATTTCATTTTTTCGTTTCCACCGGACAGTCTTCTAGCTCGTTTAATTAGACGCCACTTCTCTAGGTTCACTGTTCATATCTACTTCTTTTCATTTCGGACTATCTACGTTGGTCTGGCTGTCTATCATACTATACTTCGTTCTAGCGTTATGTTTAAGTTGATGCTTGAAATTATCCTTTTTGGACCGGTCAACACTGGGGAATCTTAGTTTGGTTTCAAGGCTGATGATACTCGACTATATTGTTTGCGAGGCATAAAGTACATACACGGCTAACAAGTTCTTTGAGTGGATATCTCTATCTACTGAAATAAACACACAAATCAACTTGTTACTACTGCAAATCTCTTCACTGAAAACGAATGATTCATTCTTGAGTTCTGTTATACAGTGTTGCCTTTTTCTTCTGTTTCCACAGATTGCCGCATAAGCACTTTGCAAAGCAATCACACTGAAAGACTCATCAGCTGAGTCTTCTTTCGGTAATTCTGCAATGAAGACCTGGGTAGAACTGACTTTTACGCTTATATAGTTGCTTTCTCTGCCTCTGTTTCCCCACGAGTCGAACAAAAAACATGTTCGATACTTTCTGAATGCAACTCATGTCATGTGACAAAGTGTCTCATGTCTATCATGCTCTGTTCGTAAACTAGTGGCTTAACTGTTAAACTCAAGAGGGAGCAATATCTCTCCTACCGTTAATTATGTAGTATTACTACACTTCTAATACCCGGTTACAATTACTTTAAAGACGTTTGAACATGTATGTGTGCAAAGTGATGTCCCTGTCCTCTATGATAAAACCACATTTTCCTTCGTTTTTTTCTTGTTGTTTGATTCTTGTTATCATCTTGACACTGATTACACTGATTAAGAAAATAACCCTAGACAGGTAAATTTAAAGAGAATTTCATTCAAGAAGGTAGACAGGCACGTTTAAAGACTGTCATTCTAGTAGACTAAAAAAAAAGAGAGCAAAGGTCACGTAAGACAGCATTCAATGAGATACCAAACAAGAGAGTGATATGTTAAATAAAATACCTTTATACTCGTAGAATAAGAGATTAAACTAAAGAGGAAAAATTCACATAAATTTCTCTTGGTGAGAAACCTAATAATAAATACACAGGAAGTTTCCAAGAGACTTCTCTACTATATCGTTCTTGTCTATGAAATTGGGATCCCGCAGTTCCACTTATATCATGATAAGATGCTTCATTGTGAGGATTGCTGTATTCCCCCCTCATTTAATCTGGGGATTCCAGAGCAGACTTCTTTTGAATCTAGGTCAATTCTTCTTGTTCCACGCTTTAGGTACATGCTGGGTCTAGGAGCAGTGCCATCTTCCGCCCAGTTTCTTGGGTTCCTCTTCATGCCTGAATCCCCACGATGGCTGGTCAGTGCTGGCAGGGAGGAGAAAGCAAGAAGAGTGCTACAATCTATGAGAGGTGCCTTGGACATTGAGGAGGAGTATGATACAATCAAACAGACATGCACAGAGCTACAACGCGAGGAACTAAGTCGAGGTAAGAATTCTTGAGTGGTTTTCAACACAAATTCCGCTTTTGGAAACAACAGACGACATAGAAAAAAACGTACGTCTAACAATCAACGTCATCTGCGTATCATATTTTCCGATGTATACAATTATTTTGTTTTGCTTTCGTGTATCATTTGTTTTGCTATATCAAGTTCTAATATGACTCAGGTTGTTCTGTATATCACATTGTCCAATCCAGTACGCCGTCAATAATAATTATCCGAAAATCAGATTTTCTAGGTGCCAATTATCCGAAAATCAGTTATCCGAGACGTCACATATCCAAAGCATTCTTGTATCGAACCAGATCTACCGAACAGTTTGTTAGACCCTGAAAAGTGTAGCGGTTGGAGTGTTCAACTGTTTGTGAAGAATACAGTCCTATGTCCCTTATGATTTATTTGATTTGGTTTGGTTTGGTTTGGTTTGGTTTGAAGGATTATCTTCATTGCACACGGACTACTCCATCAGTGCTCCGATCTCCTCCCGTAGATCACACAAGGAGGATCTCAGCACAGTGCACGAACTTCGTAGCACCGGCGAGAATCCCAATGTGCGTATAAAAGAATCACACATTCTATAAATATTTTTGTGGTGGGTAGGTTTCTAATTTTAAAATGTTGTCAGGTGTCGTGAAACATTCTAAATCCACATATATAAATTAAAAGGTAAATGTAAAGCCTAACACATAAATTCAATAAAAGGAAAGAGAAATGGTAAAAGTACTGTGCTGTCACAATGGCGTACAAAAAATCCCCCTTGTTTTCTACTTCGTCTGCAAATTGTAACGTTTCACGTTGATAGTAAAGCAAGCTGATTAATGACCTAAATTAATACTAACATTAATTTTATTTTATACACTGCCTAACGGAAAGACAGATGGACTTAGGAAGAGAGAGAGAGAGAGAAATGCACTGAGGAACGCATGCAATACTACCACAGTCGCGCGATACAATATTAATGCCACCCCCAACACGCGAAAGGCATGAGGCACTAACTTTTTTCAAATAGACAGTGATAAAAAACACTACAACTAGGAGAGTTAGGTTTAAAAACCTGAAAAATGCTTATAAGGAAACCTGACATTCTACTGTTTTATGTCTGAAATCCTGACATTAGTATGACAGAACAGTCGAAAAGGCAGGACAGGTGGTGGTTCTAAACATAAAAAAAAAAAAAAAAATACACGACTATCCTAGAAAGTGCATATTTTGAACGCAGCCACTTAGCCCCATTAAATTTATATAATTGGGTTCCTTAGGACTTGCTGACAAAGAATATGTTAAACGTTACGCAAATAGTCTAGGAATTAACAAATTATAGCCAAAATAAAATGGTGGTGCTGTCAGACAACACCAAAATCAGAATTGCGCAGGGGCGGGTTTTGAAACCACCATTGTACGGGAAATAGGCCAACATGTTACCTCCTATTTGATTGGCGGGAAATAAATGTAAGGCTAAACACGATTAGTCGGGCTAGAAATACTATCTTTTGTTGTTAGGGGAGACGGAAGGAAGGGTACTTTTTTCAAACGCTTGTGTAAACATGGCTCGATTGGTTAGACCCGCCAATATAGGCAATTAGGAGCGTCAGTTCAGTGCCACACTTTAAAAATAAACTTACTAAGAAACAGTGCGTTGAGAGCCAGATCATATTTTTCTAAATAAAAGTCTGGGACCGAGGCAGATCGGAATTTGTGCCATTATTCATCGCCAGTCAACTTATCTGTGTATTATTTCCATGAATTGTGGGACTGTGGTCCTAGTTATTGAAGCAGCACCTGGTCTGGGTTTTGCTGAATCCAGAGGCTGACAGCATACTCCTGGGTCCAGATAGCGACCAGTGAG
The DNA here is from genome assembly GCA_024509875.1 of Oreohelix idahoensis. NCBI lineage: Eukaryota > Metazoa > Mollusca > Gastropoda > Stylommatophora > Oreohelicidae > Oreohelix > Oreohelix idahoensis. The sequence continues at coordinate 319,558 of JAMPIV010008947.1, read as the reverse complement.
GTGTCTCCAGAACACAGTGAAGCAATCGAGCAGAGGAGTCTTTTCCTGCCGCCATTACGAAAGTGGTTCACTGTGTAGTTGAATCAGGATATCCATTATTGACAAGAATTAATACATATATTTTTTAAACTTAATCACTTGACTCATTTAAGATAGTCTTATAGAGTGTTATATGTGTGTGAGTGTCACAGTGGTGTAAAGTGTTGTAGAATAAATTAAATTGTTTATCTGTCTGTTGTTGTTGTGACTTAAACTTCATCATTTTCATAACCCTAGACATTTAACGTAGTCATCACAATATTCCAAAATAATTCTGACTGAGGTATAAAATGTGGTAGCAAGTAAGGTTATCTGTAATACACCACACTTATTAGATACAGATACCTTCACAGCTGATCTCAGTCAGTACACTAAGTCCCCTATAAATATTTATAACATCCCATTTTACCACATCAGGGTAGCGGATGTGCGGACTACTCTTTACTATTTCCAACTGCCGAGGGATTTTTAACGTGCGCAACTTGCACACGGGACCTCCTATTTTTTTCGCTCTTATCCGAGAAGGCTAGGTATCCGATCTCACTACCCAGGAGACTAGGGGGAAGTATGACATCATTAAGACCACTGGTTCTGAAAAAAGATTTCCATAAATTATATTCCCTCAGCTGGGAATCGAACCCGATACCTCTAGAACTCGCGGCGGACGCCATATTCTTAGCCACTCCGACCCCGTCCCTTATGAACGGACAGACATGATCTGTCTGGTTCAGTATCATGTCATGACAGCAGTTTTAATTGCACGACTCAGCCTGGTTACGAGCAAGTGTCATTTCAAGAATAATCTTGCAAAATTCAAAAACTGCATGGCTCAGTCTTTAAAAAACACAATGGTCCTGTTTGAACACAATTTACGACTTTACATAACGTAAGTATCTCATAGCAGTTCTCAAATTTGGGGCATTTAAAAATCGTATTATATCGTACTTCAAAGTTCTTTAGCCAACCTGAAACTAGAATTACAATCTTGGGGTCATTTAACGTTTTGATCATAAATTGATCTTTTTAACACACAAAATATTTCAACATTGGCTACCCTAAGCTACGCCCTTGTTTGAACCATTAACAGAGAGTTTTTTTTTCGTAGTACTGCGATATTCTCCGATCTAATTGCTTTCCTTTCCTTCCAACTGTCAAACTTTCGTCTGAATTATAAAGTTTAAATTTCATACTTCTGCTGAAAATACGGTTTCGAAATTTTCAGTCCGTTCAAAATTATAAACTTTGTGTAAATTGCAAAACTGGTTATATTGTTAAAACACTGCACTTTTCTTTCTGGAGCAGTAGTACTAGTGGTAGTAGCAGTAACAACAGTGGTAGTAGTAACAGCAGTTGCTGTAGTAGTAATAGTATCAGCAGCATTAGTAGTCGTAATAATAGTAGTAGCAGCAGCATCAGTAGTAGTAGCAGCATCAGTAGTAGTTGTAGCAGCAGCAGTAGTAGCATTACGAACAGGAGTAGTAGTAGTGTTAGTAGTAGTAGTGGTTGTTGTAGCAGCAGTAGTAGTAGTAGCAGCAGTAGTAGATGTAGTAGCAGTAGTAGTATGAGAAGAAGTAGTATTAGTAGTAGTGTAGTAGCGGTAGTCGTTGTAGCAGCAGTAGCATTAGTAGTAGGAGGAGAAGTAGTATTAGTAGTAGAGTAGTAGGGTAGTAGTAGTAGTAGTAGTAGTAGCAGCAGTAGTAGTTGTAGCAGCAGTAGTAGTACTGTTAGTAGTAGTAGCAGTAGCAGTAGTAGTAGTAGTAGTAGTAGTAGTAACTGTAGTTAAGAAGGAAACACACAGGAAAAAACAGAAAGTAATAGATATACATTCGTGAAAGGGAAGGAAGAAAAAACTAGTAAATATAGACCAAAAAATACAAATAAGATGACAAATAGCTAGATTAAGCAGGCGGAAAAGCAGAAATAGACAAAGTATTAATAGAAGAATATGTGTAAATATTAACAGCGGTTGCACCCCGAAGCGTCCGGAGTGTCTAATGTATCTTTCATTGCAAAACTGACTCCACACCATTAGAAAAAAGTTGAATGGGGAAGAAAAAAAAAACACACACACACACACACACACAAATAGTAATACGTCTTACAAGGAGAAAGGACAAGAAAAACCTACGTTGCGGCAAAAGAAGTGATATATATATATATATATATATATATATATATATATATATATATATATATATATATATATATATATATATATATATATATATATATATATATATATATATATATATATATATATATATATATATATATATATATATATATATATATTGTTGTTGTTTAACTAGGGCTGCTGAGCTTATCGCTCTTTAACTGGCTGGCATTAAAGGAATCATAACATCTGGTCCCAAGCTAGGAGGAAGAAGCGCATGGCATACTACACTGAAGATCTAGGCTTTTCCTGTGGCTTTTTCTGCTATTCCGAAACGTGTTTAAAGAGTTGAAGTCATGAGCTCCATTTTCTCCAGCTTGGCTTGCATTTAAAGGATCGTCACATCTGGTCCCACGCTAGAAGTAAGAAGTGCGCTCTCCAACTATGCAGAGCTCAAATACTGTACTCTGATTCTGGGCTCTCCCAAGGAATTGTCACGTCCTGCACAGAGTCACATCTCAGCTCCCCTTGCCTATCACTGGGTCCAAAGTGAGATCCTTCTGCATGCAGTCAACTAGGTCAACGCCAAAGAATTACACCTGGGGCTCAAGCATAAACATATGCTGGACCGACAGATGTGGCACTGAGCGTTGGCGTAGTAACTGTCCTTCCCAGGGCTTCATCATGACAGCAGGTTGATACTGTTCTTTTCAAGGCTTAATATTTATCAACTCCACACTATCTAGCAATACATTTTTAGGACTAGCCCTTGTAAGAGCTTCTTCATGCTAGCTGATAGAAGCCTCATTGTGTAGCATGTCCTTTGCAGAACGTCGCTCTCATCACAGCCCGCCTGAAAGACTCTAGATCTCTAGCCAACCTTCCCGCCTTCTCCATTGTCGTATTCAAGGTGTCTTCAATGTCCTGTGTCCACTGTCGTCTTGGTCGGCTCCTGCCTCGCCTTCCAGGTACCATACCCTCCATCACTGCTCTTTCTAAACCACTTTGACGTTTAATGTGGCCAAAGTATTTCAGTTTCCGGGACATGATATTGTTTATGAGCCAGTTTTCCTCGATGTTCAGGTCGTTTATGATGTCTATATTTTTCTTGATAGAAGCCAGTAATTCTTTTCAGGGTTTGGTTTTTAATCACTAAACTTCAGTTGATAGAGTTTACTTACTTTTTAAATGGAAATTCTGATATAACCACCGGGCTTCGGTCCAGGTTGAAAGATACGGACTTTGCCTTAGAAGGTAAAAGCACTCAATGAAACACATAAAATATAAAATGAAATACGTCAGTCGGTACCGCCGCAGAAAGATAATATTATTGTTCCCTTCGATAGTGGTCCTTGCAAGTAAATCAATAATTTGGCTAAAAATTATCTTGCTTTGGTTCGTAACTAGACAGAAGACGTAGTAATGTCCAACACTAACACAACTGTCCGTAAATGTCCGTACTTTTTGACCGTAGTTTTTCAAGGGCTATTTGATTAGACTGCCTCAGACAGACGGACGGTACTGGAAAGAAACAGAATCAATATAGAGCCAATGAAAAGTGCAAGGACAAAGGGGACTCTACGAAGACGGCCGAGAGCAGCACAAAATGTGTAAGGCATGGTCAAGAAAAAAACAACGGGGATTGGGCATCTTGACCATAGCGACTCGAGGAAACATTGGACGAACATGAAAACCAGGAGCGAAGCTAGAAATTACTGCCAAAGTAGATTTGGTTCGATTCCCAGCGCGGGCGGGAAAAACAATAGAAGACTGACACTTGAGAGTCATGACCAGATAAGCTCGCTTTTTTTATAGTGGAAATGAAATAAAAGATCTGAACAGTTGTCTGACGAGGGGGGAGACCTAATCTGATGATCAGACTTTCTCCTGTTGTAACGCTCTGCATAGAGTTTCTTATAATCATTATTACACAGTTTGGTTTGGTTTTGAGGATCATCTTAATTACACACGGACAACTCCATCAGTGCTCCGATTTCCTCCATTAGATCACAAAGGAGGATCTCAGCACAGTGCACGAACTCCGTAGCATCGGAGAGGATCCCAATGCGTGTATACAAGAATTATACATTCTATACTATATATTTTCATAATTTTGTAAATTTTACCAGGGCAGCGGCCTTTTGGCCTACTCTTTACGACTTCCAAGGGATTTTTAACGTGCGCAACGTGAACACGGGACCTCCTATTTTTTCGCCCTTTTCCGAGAAAGCTAGGTATCCGATCTCATTACCCATGAGATCAGGGATGGAGAATAACATCATTAGTGTAGCAAAATATGCGAGAATAAACGCTAAATTCAGTACGATTTAGGCATAAAACGATAATAAATACATTAGCCCGCATGTGTCTGACGGTTGGCATCTTCGAAGCCAGCAGCGCTGCCTTTTGCACAGTGCTAAGCCTATAGAACGATTTCACGGCAAAAAGTCTGACACGCTTTAGTTTCGTTTTCGAGAAACACTACTAATATTTAACTTTGCCCAATCTGCTGTATACACTTTGTAGTCTAGCCTTACAATTAACTATTGGCGGAAGAGTGCCGCAATATAGCTATCTGAAGTAACACTTTCTGTCAACTTTGTAGCAAAATTAGTAGGAATCCTTACATTTTTTGGTAATATTACACGATACAATGCTAACTAGTAACGCAAATCTTAAACCCGCCCCGTTTACTCCCCGCTTCGATGACACGGTCTGCAACGCATATATTCACACTGCGAAAAAGCCAGCCAAGGCATAACCACGCAGACAGTTTTATTTCCTCTTCGTGGTAGCATTTCTGATGTAACTAAAACAAGTAGTTATTGGAAAAAATACATGCTCGCAAGATGAAGGAGGAGAAGATGGCGGACTTGTGTAAAATTTTATTTGACGATGGACGATGAAATAAATTGGAAATTTTAAACCATTAGGAAGTTCCCCATAAGAATTATATGGTAGTATGACGTAAAGTTAGCTGAGTAAGAATGTACTTTAAAATATATGATAGACCCAGTATTAGAGAAGTTATTGAAGAAATACTAATCTCTAAGAACACACGACCAGACACACTGGCGTTCCTGCTCATGTTTTTTTGGTAACGTTAGGGGAACGCGAGCTGGAAAAAGAGGCAGGGAGGTACATTCAAATTCGCTTGAGGTGAACAGAGTATGAATGGGAAAGGGAAACGGTAGGAGAAATGTAATCCTAAACGTGATATCTTTTGTATTTGGCATGACTAGAGCAGACTAGCCAATCGACCACCAGTTATTCAAAATTATTTTGGGTTTTTCATTCAAACTGCATTTGAATTCAAGTAGTAGAACGTTATGATTGGCTAGTGCTGGTAGATATTAGTAAAGGCTTTGATTGTTCATTGCCAGTTGAACTAAAATTTGTATACAGATACGCTGAAAAAAACAGCTGTGTTAATTTTAAACTTAAATAAAGAATAAATTCACAGTCTGTGCAGTTCGGAGGAAGCTGAAGCCATTTCTTCACCAAATCAGCGTCATTTGTTTATATATATATATTTCTTGATTGTGAGGGTCCATGTTCCTGTTGCCAGATGGTGACAGGAAACCTGCTGAGTGCTTATAAACGCCAACCAGTCTCCAATCAGACTTATATGCTGTCGAATATCCAGTAGGAGTTTTGGCGATTGTTGAACTTGAAATTTCTGCAACTACCCATCGTATTATCTTACAACAAGGACTCTCAGGTGAAGAGTAAAACCTCTGGGGCATCTCTGACATTTTCTTGTGTTTCAAAATATTACACAGGAATTTTATGGGGGTATGAGGAAATACAGCCCTCATATACAGTTACTCTCCCGGTAGATAACTAAAGTGAACTCTGTAATATTTCATCCAGGAAGGACATTTATAAATTAGATACTAAAGTGAACTAATTTAATATTCCATACAGGAAGAACATTTATAAATACATAATAACTTTTAGTTATTGGGCAGATTGTCCCAACAGTTTTAATTGTTCCTTTTCTGTAAACTATCTTGTCCTTATTTTCAAAGACCTGTCCACAAGCTATGAATGGACAGGCAAAATACATTGTAAATATTTGTTCAAAGAAAAATTTAACTGCTAGTTATTAACTTCTTTAATAGAAATTTAAAGTGTTTGATTGTTGTGTACCATCATTCATTTCTCCCCTAGACACTAGGTACACCATACACTAGAGCCAGAAGATTGACCGTGTGAGACCTAGGGAGGTAGCGTTAGGTTCTCTGCACATAATTCATCATCATCATCTATAGAGTCAGAGACCTACATTTGCTTGACCTCACACGGTTATAGCAGACACCTTTTCATTCTTTTAGGATACCATCATAACCTCCCCAGCAAAATCAACTTTGCTACATAAATTGGTAGGCTTGTCCGGGATCTGAATTTCTCTTAGTACTACATTCATTGGAGTCTGGGGTTTAGTTTTAACAACAGTCTATTTTCCCAGAGAATCCCCATAGAGTATTACCCAAGATTTGGGTAATGAAGAAAGTGTCAGAGCCAAGATTTAATTAAATAAATTTATAATTAGTTAGAGATTTTGTTAGAACATTTTGTACTTATTAGAATGACAGATCTGGCCAAGTTTCGCTCTGCTGCTGTGCAGATTGCGAAAGAAATGAACATGAAGGGTCAGGCTTTGAGCCAATATGTAACTTCAGAATGTGACAAGTATACTGAAAGGGAAGATAGGAAGATAGCTGAAGAGAAGAGGTTACAAATTGAGGCTGACAAAGAAATTAAGAGGCTGCAGATTGAGGCTGACAAGGAGGCTAGGGCATTGGAGGCTGAGACTAAGAAGTTACAGATAGAGGCAGAAGAAAAAAGATTGACTGCCGAAAGGGAGGCAGAAGAAAAAAGATTGACTGCCGAAAGGGAGGCAGAAGAAAAACGACTGCAAAGGGAGGCAGAAGAAAAGAGATTGACTGCCGAGAGGGAAGCAGAAGATAGAAGATTGCAGAGGGAGCACGAGTTACGACTAAGGGAGTTGGAAATTCAAGGCCATGCTCCTGAAAATGGTGCTAGCCCCTTTGCCTCAGATGCCACTACTAGTCAGGGAGCCTCAACCTCAGCTATGGGTTTTCATGTAGACCATTTTGTTGAGAAAGACGATGACATAGAAGGGTATTTAAGCAGGTTTGAACTTTAAGCTACTACTTATGGGTTAGAAAGAGAGAGATGGGGGGTAAAGTTGTCTCAGGGACTTCGGGGAACAGCTTATGAAGTGTTTTCCAAAATGAGCAGGGATGACCAAGACAACTATGACATGTTGAAGCAAGCTCTTCTGTTAAGATATGAAAAGAACGGAGAGTTTTATAGAAAGAAATTTAGGAATGCCAGGCTACTGTCGGGTGAGACCTATCACCAGTTCTCCGCCCGGTTGGAAACGTATATGGAGAAATGGGCTACTCTGGGGAAAACCCAAGATCTCAAAGAGATGATACTCATTGAACAGATGAGAGAGTCCATGGCTCCAGACATGAGAAAGTTTCTCATGGAACAGGGTGCAGAGAGGCTGGGTGAGATAATAAATGTCACTGAGAGGTATCAGGCAGCCCAGGCAGAGGTAGCTGGCACAAAGAAGAAACAAATAGATCAAAGTAAGGCCCCTCAAACCCATAATAACTTTGATAATAGAAATAGGCAGAATTTTCATAGGCCTCGAAATGAGTTTAAGAATAGACCTTCACAATTCAATGATAGAAGAAATGATGAAAGAAAACCTTTTCACCAAGGAAAGAGGTATTGTAAAAATTGTCGGATGGACAACCATAACACTGAAAATTGTGGAAGGAGACCTGTAGTAATGGCCACGCTCCAGGTCAGGTGGACTCCTAAAAAAGAGGAGGAACCACCAAAAAAATGTCTCGTAAACAGTGGAGAAAGGCACAGGCTGAAGATAGGTCACTGAAGCCGTGTTTTGAAAAACTCCAAAAACTCCATACCCCTCCAAGGAAAGGAGATTTCTATTTGGATGATGGACTGCTTTGCAGGGCGGATAAAGCAGGAATATCTGGGGGTGGACAGGTAGTAGTGCCATCGAAATATAGGGCACAAATTATGAGACAAACACATGTTCTAGATGGTGAACACCAGAAAATGGGTACCACATGCCAAAGAACATCTGTTGGATATTTCTGGCCCGGAGAAGTTGATGGCATAAGAAAATTTGTCGAAGACTGCGAACAATGCAGCGAGAAAAATTCCACAGGGTGGAAAATTAATCACCAAATGCAAAAGAAGCATTATGGCAAACCGGGACCAGAACCTAAAGAGGGAACACCCACACGTGGGAAAAGGAACCAGGACCTAGAGACGCCACGGGGCAAACTTAGGCCTGGGAAGAAAAATAATTATAATAAAGTAGACGAAGGGGAATGGGAACCCCCGTTTCACAGACAGTCTTCGCTCAAATGTTTTACACTGGCTACTATGCAGCGAGTACAAAGAACTGTTATACCCCAGAATAAGCCGACGATCCCTCGGTCGGACTTATGTAAACGGGAGGAAGAAAAAAGAGAGCGAAGTTCTCTCAATTTGAATTTGAACCTGAGGGGAGACAACCCCAGGAAACAAATTGGTAGTGGTAGATTCTTGTGTGGTGACACAAGAAAGAAACGTCCGCAAAACAAAGCTTCCAATGTAAAGGACCTGACAGGTGCCATGAATACTATGTCAGAAAAATTAAAAGTCCATATGTAGCTTTGCTAAGGACCTGGACAGATGAGAAGGCAGAGGAGACTGTTACCTCATCATACCAATATGTGAACGAACTGACCACTCGTTTAACAACTAGTTGGAAACTGGCAAATGAAAATGTGAGACAAGCCAGGAAAAAGCATGCTGTTTATTATAATAAAAAAGCGAAGGATCGAGAACTTGCTGTAGGGGAGAAGGTACTTCTTCTATTGCCATGCAGCAACAATAAACTTCAGATCAGATGGAAAGGGCCATATACAGTTGTGGAAAAGGTATCCAGAACCAATTATAAGATAGACAAAAAGGGAAAAGAGAAAGTCTATCATGTGAACCTTTTGAAGAAATATCTGGACAGACAAATCCAGGAGGGATCACATTTAATGGCCTTGTCTATAGCCACCGAGATGAAAAATGAACCTCTCTCCTCGGTTGAATATCCACTGAAAACCAGTGAAACGTTTGCACAGGTGAAAATCAGTAATCACCTGACAAAAGGACAGAAGGTGAAGGTTCAACAGGTCCTTGAGAAACATACAGATGTGCTAACTGATAAACCGGGGCACACAAATTTGCTGTCATATGATATGAAACTACTAGACCCAGCACCCATCTGTATGATGCCTTTTTCTATTCCGTTCGCTAAGAAAAAAGCTTTGAAAGAGGAGATTGATTATCTGTTAAAAGAAGGGATTATTTCTCACAGTGAGTCTCCTTACAGTTCTTGTGTGGTTCTGTTTCGGAAACCATCAGGAGAACATAGATTGTGCATAGATTGCAGGAAACTGAATGCTGTCACAGAAGGTCAGGTGGATCCATTACCTGATACTACTCAACTTTTTGCCAGGCTGAACAAGGCAAAATATTTTTCTAAGGAGGATCTTAGCAAAGGCTATTACCAGATTCCAGTAAAGCCTGAGGTTCGACCTTATTTGGCATTTAGCACCTCGGAAGGTCATTATGAGTTCAACATGTTACCATTTGGTTTGAAAAATGCCCCGAGTGTGTTGTCTAGGATGATGCGAAAATTGCTGGATCCCCTGAAAAATCCATGTATTTCGAATTTTATGGATGATATCCTCATTGCTACGGAAACATTTGAGGAACACGTTACCTCTTTGAATATGCTGTTTGATAGACTCAGAGAGGCTAACTTAACCGCTAGGCCAACCAAATGCTGTATTGGTTGTAAAGAGTTGGAATTCTTGGGACATACAGTACATCAGGGTAGCATGACCCCTGATCCCAAGAATCTGGAAAAACTAAACAGAGCACCTAGACCACAAACAAAAAAAGATGTGCGATCTTTCGTGTCTCTGTGTGGTTTTTACCAAAAATATATCAAACATTTTAACTCTATATGTGCTCCTTTGACCGATTTAACTCGCAAAGGTCAACCTGATACTATAATTTGGACAGCACAGTGTGAATTGGCTTACCAGGAGTTAAAAGAGAAGCTTACAAGCAGGCCAGTGTTGCAATTGCCTGACTTGACTAAAGAATTTATTGTGAGAAGTGACGCAAGCAATGTAGGCCTGGGCGCTACATTATTGCAAAGGTCTTCCGCACAAGATGGGGAATTGAACCCAGTCGCTTATGCTAGCCGCAAATTGAACAAGGCGGACAAAAATTACTCAACCAGTGAAAAAGAATGTCTCGCTTTAATATGGGCTATAAAGAAATTCCAAATTTATTTATATGGCCGGACATTTGTGGTCCAAACGGACCATTCTCCCCTCGTGTTCTTGTCACAGGCCAAGCATGAAAATTCTAGATTATTGAGATGGTCTCTCTTGTTGCAACCATACTCATTTTTAATAGAATACATTCCCGGCCCTTTGAACGTTGGCGCAGACTTTCTGAGCAGACATCCATATGATGAAGATCAGAAAAACGAGTAAGATTTCATGAGCTAAGTTATCTCGCATAGTATAACCTGCAAATGAATGCATGTTTTAGGATGGGAGGTGTGTAGCAAAATATGCGAGAATAAACGCTCAATTCAGTACGATTTAGGCATAAAACGATAATAAATACATTAGCCCGCATGTGTCTGACGGTTGGCATCTTCGAAGCCAGCAGCACTGCTTTTTGCACAGTGCTAAGCCTATAGAACGATTTCACGGCAAAAGGTCTGACACGCTTTAGTTTCGTTTTCGAGAAACACTACTAATATTTAACTTTGCCCAATCTGCTGTATACACTTTGTAGTCTAGCCTTACAATTAACTATTGGCGGAAGAGTGCCGCAATATAGCTATCTGAAGTAACACTTTCTGTCAACTTTGTAGCAAAATTAGTAGGAATCCTTACATTTTTTGGTAATATTACACGATACAATGCTAACTAGTAACGCAAATCTTAAACCCGCCCCGTCTACCCCCCGCTTCGATGACACGGTCTGCAACGCATATATTCACACTGCGAAAAAGCCAGCCAAGGCATAACCACGCAGACAGTTTTATTTCCTCTTCGTGGAAGCATTTCTGATGTAACTAAAACAAGTAGTTATTGGAAAAAATACATGCTCGCAAGATGACGGAGGGGAAGATGGCGGAGTTGTGTAAAATTTTATTTGACGATGGACGATGAAATAAATTGGAAATTTTAAACCATTAGGAAGTTCCCCATAAGAATTATATGGTAGTATGACGTAAAGTTAGCTGCGTAAGAATGTACTTTAAAATATATGATAGACCCAGTATTAGAGAAGTTATTGAAGAAATACTAATCTCTAAGAACACACGACCAGACACACTGGCGTTCCTGCTCATGTTTTTTTGGTAACGTTAGGGGAACGCGAGCTGGAAAAAGAGGCAGGGAGGTACATTCAAATTCGCTTGAGGTGAACAGAGTATGAATGGGAAAGGGAAACGGTAGGAGAAATGTAATCCTAAACGTGATATCTTTTGTATTTGGCATGACTAGAGCAAACTAGCCAATCGACCACCAGTTATTCAAAATTATTTTGGGTTTTTCATTCAAACTGCATTTGAATTCAAGTAGTAGAACGTTACGATTGGCTAGTGCTGGTAGATATTAGTAAAGGCTTTGATTATTCATTGCCAGTTGAACTAAAATTTGTATACAGATACGCTGAAAAAAACATCTGTGTTAATTTTAAACTTAAATAAAGAATAAATTCACAGTCTGTGCAGTTCGGAGGAAGCTGAGGCCATTTCTTCACCAAATCAGCGTCATTTGTTTATATATATATATATTTCTTGATTGTGAGGGTCTATGTTCCTGTTGCCGGATGGTGACAGGAAACCTGCTGAGTGCTTATAAACGCCAACCAGTCTCCAATCAGACTTATATGCTGTCGAATATCCAGTAGGAGCTTTGGCGATTGTTGAACTTGAAATTTCTGCAACTACCCGTCGTATTATCTTACAACAAGGACTCTCAGGTGAAAAGTAAAACCTCTGGGGCATCTCTGACATTTTCTTGTGTTTCAAAATATTACACAGGAATTTTATGGGGGTATGAGGAAATACAGCCCTCATATACAGTGACTCTCCCGGTAGATAACTAAAGTGAACTCTGTAATATTTCATCCAGGAAGGACATTTATAAATTAGATACTAAAGTGAACTAATTTAATATTCCATACAGGAAGAACATTTATAAATACATAATAACTTTTAGTTATTGGGCAGATTGTCCCAACAGTTTTAATTGTTCCTTTTCTGTAAACTATCTTGTCCTTATTTTCAAAGACCTGTCCACAAGCTATGAATGGACAGGCAAAATACATGTGATGATGTCACCATGATACAACGATAAAATATCTCCAAAATTAACGATAAAATGTAGGGATAAAAATAATGCATAAGATACTAGGAGACATGCTCGCCCATGCCCGCCTTTCCTGCCACCATTCAAATTATCTAGTTAGACGTGCAGACGGAACGTTTACCCTTTGTAGACGGGAGAGAACGGAGGACACCAACAGGAAAAATATGACTGAACACGTGTTTGAAGTTCGAACGGCAAAAAGACGCAATTGGGGGTGAAAGGAAAAAAATTCACGTCCCTAGTTGACATAAAGTAAGGAAATGGACAAGAAAAGGACCTTAGCTCTTATTCGAGACAGTCATTTCTTGGACGTTTTTCGATACTTGGTCTTTATTTGAATGCCGCGGCAAAACACATGAGAGAAGGTTCTCGAACAAATTTCAAAAACTAAACTTGAGAAAAAATATGTTTTTTCTTAATAATAGAGTCATGAAAATAAAACCTAGCTAGTTTGATAGCCCATCTTGAGCAGAGAAATAATATGCTTTCAATTATACAGACGGATAGATAATAAGGAAGATATTGACAAAAGACTGTATTGTTCATATCAGACGAGCGACTGCACTGTTAACCAATGTCACTAAAGTTTCGAAAATTTTGGCCTTGAGCATGCAAACGTAAAAATCGAGCTGTAATTAAAGAGAGGGAAAAGATGGAGAATTGTAGCTAAAAATAACTTAGGAGGCAGATTCGTGTAGGAAATGCACGTAGAACCAAGCGTGTATTTTTATGAAAAAAAATCAAGTAGAGACAGACGGACTAACAGACCGTAATACATACTTGACTGAGATTTGACTGAAGTGACTTTTGGTTGTAAATTTGAAAGTTAGGGGGGGGGAAGTCGGCGATTGGTCAACGTATTTTATAGTAGCGGGACAGAGATGTGAAATTTTGCCATTTGACATAAGTCTGTTCAGAGACGCAGTTTAAATTAATAGTGGTGTTGATTCCAGAAGAATACAAATATATAGTGGGACGCCATCATACAGCCAGCAGCTCAGCTGAGTTTTGCTAGCAAATTTAACTGTGTTCTCAATTCTGAATTCTGGTAAGAATGAACAATATTTATTTAGTATATTTTAATAATTCGAGTGATTGATACTGCCATATCATAAAAATGATTACGACAAGTAAGTGTTCGCTCTAGGTCCCCAGCCCAAGTTCAGGGTCTAGAGACATCCATACAAAGAAAATATATATAGGAACGCCTAAATAAAACTATGAAAAAGGATCTAGTGTTGAGATCAGTGGAACATATCACCTATCCTATTCAATAGCAGGAAGCTATTGAACATATCTCAGATGCAATGTAGTCTTGGGGAACTAGTACTATGTGAAACCAACTGGGTAAGATGTGCTGTGTGGTCAGAGAGATCTGACCCAGTCTGTGTGGTGTTGTTGTGTAGTGTTGTGTGCAGAAGTGGCTCAGGAGGTAGAGTTCTGACACATGACCCAATACTTTTGTTTCAGAATTGTGAGTTTCTGTTTGGCACCAACGCGGTGTCAAATGCTGTAGTGATATACACAAGTGTGGACCAGTGCAGTCTAACATTGTGTCAGAGCAGCCGTATATTGCCCCCAGCACGGAGAGGTGGGGCCACCAGACTCCTGTACAAGATCGACGCAGGCGAGATAAGTGATATCTGGCCTGCTGGACGTTCACCAACTGATTTACCAACAAATTTATCAATTAATTCACCATTAAATAAAGACATTCCATTGTGGGAAATTAAACTATGTATTCATCCCCTAAGTCAATGGACAATGTTTGGTAGTCATAGACTGGGAGTGATGAGACCACCCCAACAGCATATCTAGAAATAAGTTCTCTTGGGACTATCTTAATATAATTATTATTAACCAGTCATTTGAAATAATTAGGTACACATTTTCCATTTTATTATGTCATATGATTATGCATTCCATTTATAACTCCAGGTTCCAATGGTTGTTATTGCCGGGAGTTGTAGTGAGGATAAGCTCTCACTGCAGATAAATACTTCTATGGCACGCGCCTCAAACAGCCTCTGACAACCAAGTCCAGCTCCCGGCCTTCACGTGTGGCTCAATTTGAGCCCGGCGGAACTGTTTCCACTGACGGGAGAAGGGGCAAAGGCGAGCGACTGGCGCCTTAAAACCAGCAGCTTCGGGCAGATAGGGCTCGTGATCCTTGGTTGGTAGCTTATATAAGAGAAGGAACTCTGAATTCAAACCACCGCTGCCTTGCGGGAATATCCATTTATGGAATTGGCTTCGGGAGTAAACTCTGAGGATAAATCCGGAGTCGGAGTCCCTAAGGCAGTCTAATGTCGATTCGACATTATTCTGGCAACTCCTGCGACATGGCTGGTACCAAATTGTATCGGCTACTGCCGTTCCTTTGGATCTACCGGCTGTGTGGAGAGGGGGAACATGCTGCATGGGCAACAGCTTGATCTCCATATAACTGTGCCCAAGCTCGCGCCCTGGAGAGGACACTCCAGCTTCACCCTATAGGTGTCGGCAAAAACACGGGAAGTAGCAGTTACCGGTTATAAGCATTTTGCCCAATTGGCGTAGGGCATGGCGCCAGGGGCTACTTCCGACAGTGGGAGAGGTTCTAGGATCTCACTGGACAGCTACCGCCCGCTTCAAGCTGGGCAGCCCCCAGTCAATAAGGTGTTGTCCCGCCACTGTCTGCTTTCCCCATTGGGTGCATGGGGATTAGGGTCAAACCCGAACTGTGGACAGAAAATTTTGCACCAAGCAATTATCGAAAAAATAGAAATAAGCAAACTCTCAGATTGGGATGCTGGAACGTCCGGACTATGTTGACTGGACTATCCGAAAACCTGCAGGATGTAAACGATGTAAGAAAGACAGCCATAATTAATGATGAGCTTAAACGACTTCAGGTGGATATAGCTGCACTTCAGGAAACGCGCCTGGCGGGCTCTGGAACGGTGAGCGAGAAGGACTACACATTTTATTGGCAAGGGAAAGATCTTAATAAAGCTAGAGAACACGGAGTAGGTTTTGCGGTAAAAAAATCGCTAACTAAAATGGTTGAACCAGGCGAGAATGGATCAGAACGCCTGTTAACGCTCCGCCTGCAAACTAGCACAGGTCCCATCACCCTTGTCAGTGTGTATGCTCCTACTCTGTACTCTGCCTCAGAAGCTAAAGATGAGTTCTACGAGAATCTAACAGCAATTATCAAAAGCATACCTAGGCAAGAACAGCTTGTTCTCCTTGGTGACTTTAACGCTAGAGTGGGTGCAGATAATGTTTCATGGCCTTCATGTCTGGGCAGGTTTGGTATTGGCAAGATGAATGAAAATGGACAATGGCTCTTAGAGTTGTGCGTCCACCATGACCTCTGCGTGACCAACACCTACTTTCAGACAACACCCCAGCATAAGGTGTCATGGAGACACCCACGATCCAAGCACTGGCACCAACTTGACCTGATTCTCGTCAGAAGGCCACTCCTCAGGTCTGTGCTCTCCACGCGCTCGTACCATAGTGCAGACTGTGATACAGATCACTCCTTGGTTTGCTGCAAAATCAGAGCACAACCAAGAAAACTCTATCGTGTCAGACATGAAGGGAAACCACGCATTGATACCAGCAAGATGTCAGACCCTTTCATGATAGCTCAATTCACTGCGACCTTCGAGAAAGTGCTCAGTAGCCCTCAGCATGGTGATACTATTACAGAGAACTGGGAGCATCTACGGAACACCATTCAAAGTACTGCACTTGCCACCTTTGGTAAGAAAACAGCAAAGTCAAATGACTGGTTTGATGCTTCATCAGATGTGATGGCACCTGTCATTGAAGCTAAGCGCAGTGCTATGAATGAATACAAACGTTCACCGAGTGTCAGAACCCTACAGATCCTGAGGGCTACGAGAAGCAAAGTTCAACAAACTGCTCGACGCTGTGCAAAGGACTATTGGCTCCAGCTCAGTGAGAGCATCCAGATCGCAGCGCAAACAGGCAACATTAGACAAATGTATGACGGTATAAAGAAAGCACTTGGCCCCCATAAAAGTAAGACGGCACCGCTAAAAACCATCAGCGGAGAGAAGCTAACCGATAAGGGTAAGCAGATGGAGAGGTGGGTCGAGCACTACTCTGAGCTTTACGCTAGAGACAATACCGTTACGCCTGCAGCCTTTGATGGTGTCAACAGTCTGCCAACTATGGAAGAGCTGGATGCCGAACCAACATTAGAGGAACTCAGCAAGGCCATTGATAGCTTGGCCTCTGGCAAAGCACCAGGCAGTGATGGGATTCCTCCTGATTTAATCAAATGCTGTAAGAGCACGCTATTACATCCCCTGCATAGGGTGCTGTGCCAGTGCTGGGAAGAGACAACTATTCCTCAAGACATGCGAGATGCCAAGATTGTATCACTGTATAAAAAATAAAGGAGACAGAAGTGATTGCAATAACTACAGAGGCATCTCTCTTCTTAGTATTGTTGGTAAGGTTTTTGCCAAAGTCATCTTAATGCGACTACACAAGTTAGCTGAACGCATATATCCAGAGGCACAGTGTGGATTCCGAGCTGGCAGATCAACAACAGACATGATCTTCTCTCTCCGCCAGCTTCAGGAAAAATCAAGAGAACAGAAAAGACCATTATATATCGCCTTTATAGACCTCACAAAAGCATTCGACCTGATTAGTAGGGATGGACTCTTTAAAATCCTCCTGAAAATAGGCTGCCCTTCTAAAATGCTGGAAATGATAAAGTCATTCCATGACGGCATGAAGGGAACAGTCCAATATGCTGGAAGCACGTCACAGCCCTTTGATATACGAAGTGGCGTTAAACAAGGCTGTGTTCTGGCTCCGACCCTCTTCGGAATCTTCTTTGCCTTACTCTTGAAACATGCATTCAGAGATGCAACTGAAGGAATATGCCTTCACACTAGGTCAGATGGCCGTCTGTTTAATCTTTCAAGGCTGAAGGCAAAAACAAAAATCAGAAGGGTCACTATAAAGAGACTTGTTGTTCGCTGATGATGCTGCAGTCGTCACTCAAAGCCAACAGGAGCTTCAGAGCTTGATGAATCGCTTCACTAAAGCATGCAAGGACTTTGGCCTCACAATAAGTCTAAAGAAAACGAATGTGCTGAGTCAGGATGTGGGTGCTGCACTAGTTATCACTATCGATAACTATGAATTGGCAGTGGTGCACCACTTCACATACCTAGGGTCTACCATCAATGACAAACTCTCACTGGATACAGAAATTGACAGCCGCATTGGCAAAGCTGCAGCTACCTTTGCCCGCCTCACATCGCGTGTTTGGGGAAACTCTAAACTCACAATGAAGACCAAAGCTGCGGTATATAATGCCTGCGTCACCAGCACACTCCTATATGGCAGCGAGACCTGGACGACCTATGCTAAGCAAGAAAGAAGGCTCAATACCTTCCATTTGCGGTGTCTACGCCGCATCCTCGGCATCTCGTGGAAAGATAAAGTGACAAATGTTGAGGTGTTGTCACGTGCTGGCCTTCAAAGTATGTATACACTTCTTAGACAGCGCAGACTTCGCTGGCTTGGCCATGTTCGCCGCATGGAAGATGGTCGCATCCCAAAAGATATCTTCTACGGACAATTAGCAGATGGCAAGAGAACAGTTGGGCGACCACAGCTGAGGTTCAAAGATGTGTGCAAGAGAGATATGAGGGTACTGGACATGGATCCAGCAACATGGGAGGATGAAGCTGCCGATCGCACTAAGTGGCGATGCTATTTACGGCGCCACCTCAGATTGGGCGAAGAGAGGCTCACACAAGAAGCAGAGGTGAGGAGAAAACGTCGAAAGGAGCACCAGGAAAATAAGCAGCTGAGGGCTGTCACCTCAGGGGCGCATTCCCATAGTCAGTTCCGACTGAAGGGGCTATTATTATTATAACTCCATAATATTTCTTATGTTCTGACCAACTAAACATTTGGTTCAGAACAAATAAATTTATCAAAAGATTTAAATTGTAAAACTAAAACAGCCTGAGTTAGTTCAGTGTGTTATAAAGTTTATTAATATTATTAGACTTATTAAATATCTGTGTGTGTGTGTGTGTGTAATCTACCACAACACATTACATATCAGTACCCTAGACTTTTAACGTAGCTACATTCATTAGTAAAAAAGATATGTGTGAGGTCGTAAGTGGTAGTAAGAAGGGCCTTCTGTAATTCACATCTACATTTATCTCAGGAGCCTTCACAGCTGACCTCATACATCACACTAGGTAACATCAACCATACAATACCATCAAAATCCACTACAATACATTGTAAATATTTGTTCAAAGAAAAACTTAACTGCTAGTTATTAACTTCGTTAATAGAAACTTAAAGTGTTTGATTGTTGTGTACCATCATTCATTTCTCCCCTAGACACTAGAGCCAGAAGATTGACCGTGTGAGACCTAGGGAGGTAGCGTTAGGTTATCTGCACATAATTCATCATCATCATCTATAGAGTCAGAGACCTACATTTGCTTGACCTCACACGGTTATAGCAGACACCTTTTCATTCTTTTAGGATACCATCATAACCTCCCCAGCAAAATCAACTTTGCTACAATTAGGACAAACTGGTTCAGAAAAAATTTCCATCAAATATATTCCCTGCACTGGGAACCGAACCCGGCATTTTTAGAACTAGAATCGGACGCCATATCTCTTAGCCAATACGACCCCCCATTATTACACACTGAGAAGTGAGAAAAAGGAACAGTAAATGTAGTAGTACTAGTGGTAGTAAAGTTATTTCAGAATTAGAAGTAGCAGCTGTGGTGCTAGTAATAAAAGCAGCAGTAACAGAAGTAGTGTTACTATTAATAGCAGCAGTAGCAGCAGTATTACTTGTAATTGCAATTGTGCTAGTAATACGTGGTGACACCCGAGTCACTTACTATTTTTAAGTTTTAATATCCTTACGTGTAATTATTTATTATTTTAAAAAAGTAAAGGATTCCGTTACACTCCCATTGAGGCATATTGGGAATATAGTGTTAGACCCATATTTTCTTGACCATCAGCTAACTATGGGTAATGTGGTTAGCATCACGCCGGCCGCCTTGACCTTCCCAGAGTTGCTATGGTACCCAATTCATGAGGCTGGGTCGACCCCGGAACCGTTTGAAGTCTAAAATAAATCCCACCTCAACTGGGGATCGAACCATGGACCACCGAGCTATGAAGCCAGTGCACTAACCACATTGCTACCGCGGCTGCATCTATTGAATATTTATGCAGCGAATGTTAGATCAAGGAGTAAAAACGGCCATTTGAGAAATACATTTTATTTTATTGTTTTTTATTTCCAGAAACCAAGATAATAGTAATAACAAATAAATAACATCTAATATGACCAAGAAGGTAACGTTACAAAAGACAGTAAAAATGTCCCCCCGCTTTGAAATTATGTCTTTAAGAAACCGGATCTCATGTTCAGTTGTTATCTTAATGTAACATAGTATTTTGTGCAAATATATTACAGTTAACTATCGTTATTTTGACGGTCTTTTGACATAAATTAGTTGACAGAAGTGACAAAATAACAATTTATAAATAGGAAGTGACTTTTCAAAAACTTGACAGAAGCAGCAGCAGAAACGGAAGCATTAGGGAAGGGGAAATGGAATTGTCTTAGGTGTCATAATCTACCAATAACTGACAAATAGTGAGTTTTCCCATTGTCAAGACTGAAGGGGCTATTATTATAATAACTGACGAATAGACAGTTTTTCCACAGTCATGACTGAAGGGGCTATTATTATAATAACTGACGAGTGCAACTAATTCCAAGAGTTCATATATTCAACAATTAAGCAGTTAAAATTAAAAATGTTTAGGACAAAAAAATAGAACTTTGTCACTTATGTCTGTTTATAACGTGACATATTTCTATGTCAGTCTAATTAACAACCAAACCACGTGGTCTTTTATATTTGGACATGCGCCTTAAGATAACCGACGGTCTAGGTTGAACATGGGCGCCTCACCAAAACGAGGCACAATTGTACTTACATTTTTTTAAAAATATCTCAATCTCTAATGATACAGATTTGTGTCTGATCCTATGAAACAGACAGAGGTCAGTCTATGCGAGACTGTAAAGTGAACTATAATTTCAACGTTTAAGACTTCAATTTATCTTGTTCTACGAGCGAGTAACCCGGCAAAATATAGCGGGGGAAATAATTATGCTGTGCTGTTTCTCTGCTGTTCTAGTCAGGGACCTGGCCATCACATCAAGTTGGACCTAGTGTCGGGAAGTGTCTAACACTTTTCTCCTCTATGGCAGTTTATGTTATGGGACTACCTTTACCTACTCGGATTAGAGGTGCCTATTTATAGTTCAATCCTTCGAAGCTGTCCTCTCGCTCCTTGAAAACATACCTTTATGTTTGTCTAATATTAATTCGCTCCTTCAAAGCCATTGTCTTATTATGCGTTCTACATTATATTGAGCATATTGTGTGAACGGTCAGTAAGCGTCCTTAAGGTAGTAGACTACCTTGTAGGGTAAAAAACTCAAATTTTCCTTTCAGAATCAAACAACCATGGGTATAGTGTTAGTATGGACTTAACATTTTGGTCCACATAATGACCTCATTAATTATGCAAATTAGCTATCCAATATGGCCGCCGTAGTGAATAAATTATACACCTTTTTTAAAACATCATAACTATGTTATTTTTACAAGGATCTGACTGAAACTTGGCAAATTGAATTAGTATATATAGCTTGAGGTTTTGACCTAAAATAACAGATATTGACCGAAAGGTTGATTTGTAATGAATTTTCAAAATTTACTGATCAATGGCGAGAATTGACATCGTACCGAAAAGACCTTGGACATCTGGTGGATGAGGATCCGCCAGCATTCGGCTGAAACTGCAACAAGTAGCAGATGCTAATAACAGAAGAAATTTGATGTTTTGTCTGACCTCATGTGCACGCTTATGGCACTACCTCACTCCTCAGCATGCGTTGAAATAGTGTTTTCGAAGGTTAACTTAGCTAAAACTAAACAAACCAACAAGCTTTTGTGTGAAACAGTTTCCAATCGAATATTAGCAAAGCAAGCAGTTGCCAAAGATGGAGTTTCATCATCATCATAACCCTCCACTCCCAAAGGAGCATAGGGCTTCAACAAACAAATGCCAAGTCCTCCTGTCATGCGCCATCATCTCAAGTTCTTTCCACGTTCTCCTCATCATTTTCACCTCTGTTTCCAGCTCTCTTCTTCATGTGCATCTTAGTCTACCTCTGCCTCTCCTGGGGGTTCCAGAACAAGGACTGCCTTGTAATGCTATCAACAGGTTTCCTCAGTGTGTGTCCTATCCATCGCCAACGTCTTCTTCTCATCTCTTGTTCCACTGGCACTTATCTAGTTCTTGTCGTCAGTTCCACGTTGGTAACCTTGTCATACCATTTTAATCCCTCTATTCTACGCAAGCACCCATTGATGAAAGTCTGTAGCTTTTTGGTTGTTCTATTTGTTGTTCTCCATGTTTCAGAGCCATATAATAGTACTGACTTCACATTTGAGTTGGAGATTCTTATTTTTGTGTTGGATTCGATTTCTCATGATCTCCATATATTTTCCAATGCAATGAAATCTCCTCTTGCTTTTTGTATTCTTATTTTGATATCACTGTCTGTCCCTCCAACTTTGTCTATATTGCTGCCAAGATATGTGTACGATTCTACATCTTATAGTGGTGTTTTTTCAAGTTCAACTACTGTTATCATTACCTGCATTCATTATTTTTTGTCTTTTCCCTGTGTATTTTCAGACCCTATTACTGTGACCTCTCATCGATTGTTTTCAATTTGTCCTGCATCTGATTACGGTTATGGGACAAAGATGGAGATTATCATAGGTTTAATCCTAGTAAAAGCGTGGTTGAAGATGTGCGTAAAGGACGTTGTCTGCAGAGATATGCAAAGATTTTGGAACTCCACAAGATTCCACGTTGTCACTTCATGCATATGATCTTGACGAAGGAGAAGTTGTCGACATGGATGCCGAGTCGCTGACACGTGACAATTTTCAACAGTAACAAGTTACAACTTACATTTTATATTTGATTTGAGGAACATTTTATTAATGTAACTACTGTAAGTACGTTACTGTTAAAATATTTCATTTTCAAAAGTTCATATATTGGGGTATTAATAAAATCATTTTTATATAATTGTGAATTTTTGGTAATAAAAAATAAAATAAAAATGAAATAAATAAAAATTGGTAGCACCCAGCTTATGTGTGCTAAAGTTGCACTAAAAGATTGTGTAAGCATCGTCTATCCCGTGTATTTGAGGCAAAAAATAATCAGGGTATTTCTGGGTTTTTAAAAAAAAGAAAATCTGGGTTTATCGCTAGAATTTGATTGGCAACCTTGCTAGCAATAACCCGTCAAACTTTTAATTATAGTGTGCTGTTTCCGTTCCCAGATGAGCAGATAGAAGTACATTCTTAGAGTGTTTTTGGTTTCTTTCCATTATACAGTGTAATCAAACTGTTCAGGAACACCGTCATTTGAACGCTTTTCTTTGTTGATTGTAACTATTTTCGGGAGAGCATATATAATTGAAACAATACAATTTTTCAGCACGGTTGCATTCCTCAGCTGTGACCAACGTACACACGGCGAGAATTATGTTATTTTAGATTCAATTTAAAAGTTCTTTGATGACAACATTTCGTGTGAAAGTGCGTGGATTGTTTTCAAAGAGTGTTCCCTGATAATAAGTGGTTTTAACAAAAACTTTCAAGTTTTCATGATTTGTACATCGGGTGAGGGCGACATAGAGCTGGCCGTATCCGAAAATACAATTCACTTTGGTATGTTATTGGCTCATGCACACCAATTTTTACGTACTTTTTCTTTGTCGAGCGCTACTAATTTCGTGAAAGATTTAAAAAAAAAATAAAATAAACACCAAAGTATTTGTTTTATATAACCAATTATAACACATAAGGACGAACGAACGAACGAACGAAATCTTTATTTCATCAGGGTAAAGAAATAGGCATAATTGCCTTTTTACATTTCTGCTCGAGGCCTGTAAACAGTAAATTAATATGAGACAAACATAAAGGTATGTTATCAGGCACTCGTAGGAAATAAAGAAGAACACTAGACAACAGAAAAACAACAGACATGAGTGGCTTACCCAGGATTCGAACCCTGGACCTTCCGTGCGACCCACGCCGCGCAGGTTGCACACCGTGCATTGCGCACTTTTTTTTCTGGCGCGATTTACTATTTTGAGTGAGACCGACCGACGTAACATACATCGGTAATTATGTTAGTTGGGATATGTTGATTCAACACAGCTCGGGCGTTGGCGTAGCTGGCGAGTCCTTTTTAGGGCTTTTCAGGACTTAGTTATCTATCAACGCTGATCGGGTTAGCAGTCAACAGAGTTGACTTCTTTTTGGATGGTAAATAGGCTCTGATATAACCAAATAGGTTGAAAGGAACGCGCCTCGCCAGAAGAAGGCGAAAAAAAAAGTAAAAAAAAGAGTTTAATTGCTCTCACATTGAATAATTTTGCAGACGTCAGTGTCTTCAGTCAAGAGATGAAAGATCATCCTCACTTGTACACCCGCAACTTAAATGTCGCTATATCGAACTGTCACAATAAAGCTAGTCAAAGAACAAGTAACGAACCAAGATGTTTAGAAATATAGGCAAATATAATAGTGGTATACCCCTTTGACGTAGCTTATCAAATTGAGATCATTGCTTCGGTAATAAATGATATTAAATAATATTTCAGATCAAATCAACGGCTGTCTCCACATTTACAGTGCTCTGTAATGTATCTCCTACATCTTCTGTCTCTTGTTTTGATGGTACACTGTGATATAATCTGTCCTATTCGTCTCTTAACGTCAATAATATATAGGTGTTAGTAAACACATTTTTACGTGTACAGTATTCTTATTTGATTTGTGTACAGTTTCGTAGCATGCTCTTATCGTAAGAGTTTTAAAAAATATAATCAGGTTGTAAAATAGCGTTTGTTTCGTATAGGTACGTGTTTGACAAATGAATATAATTCCAATTTACAGATTGTATTATGATTATTATTATTATTAACAATTTATTTTGTTTAGGCAATTAGAGTCTTTCTTTCTTTCTTTGTTTCTTTCTATCGTTCTTTCTTATATCTTTGGGACAGAAATTTGTTTTCAACACAGAGCTTATACAATAGCCTCGAGCTGGCAGAAAATAGGAGTGAATTTGAAAGCTGCAACCAAGGTGGAGTGGATTCAATTCTCTGCACAAGACAGCAGGAGGTTGACACTTGGGAGTCATGACCCAAGTGGGCCCGCCCCCTGCCCTTCCCCCCCTTTTTTTTTAGAGTGTAAAGGAGATTAAGGGGCCAAAACACTTAATCGACGGAGGGACCACTTCTGATGATCATATAGCCTCCTGTTGTATCGCTCTGCATATAGTTTCCTATCATACGGTTTTCCTTAGTTTGTCTCCGAGCAATAGCCTGTTGTAGTAACAAAGACCACATCTTCCTCCATTGTCCTAGTACGACACACATTACCTACCAACGTCATCATTTGTTCTCTTCAGCGCCCTGTGGAGCATAGTCCTTCACCAAATGCATTCGCCGGTTTCTTATCCTGTGCCATCTGCTCTAGGTTTTTTTTCCACGTCTTCTTAATCCCTTTCATTTCTGTCTAAATTTCTCACCTCAACGTGGTCTTAAGTCTCCTACCACTCTTATGCTGGGGGTTCCAGAATAAGGATTGTCTTGTGTTCCTATCAGTTGACTACCTCAGTATATGTCCTGTGTATTACCATTGTGCCCCGTGGAGTTCTCGGAGGGGTCTCTGATGAGACAAAAAAAGAATAGCACTACTGGACTCTCCGGCATGTCCTACACGGCATGTCCTACACGGCATGTCCTAGACGGTGACTAATATGAGGTTGTGCGTCCCTGAAATAAAAAAGAAAGGCCACCTGACCCCTCAACAACTAAAAACTTTGGCTCAAGAAATGATTGAAGAAAAGTACAACCCGAAGGAGTGGACACATGTATACACAGATGGATCTGCTGAGGGGGCAGTAAAGAACGGTGGAGGAGGCATTTTTATAAGACTCCTAAATGGAAAGATCATCCGAAAGGCCTTCCCAACTGGAAAGATCTCCTCCAACTTTAGGGCAGAAGCTATGGCACTACTGCAAGCCCTGAAAATCCTCACCAGACCTGAACAGCAGCCACAAGCTAAGATAGTAATCTTCACAGACTGTAGATCATTACTTGAATCAATACAAAACACCAGAAATGATAACATGATGAATGAGATCAGATCTGAGCTTAACATCATCCAAAGGTCATCAACCATTGCCCTTCAGTGGTTACCTGCCCATTGTGGAATCGCTGGTAATGAGAAAGCAGATGCTCTATCAAGAAGTGGCAGTAAAATGGAACAATACAGCCACCCATTGCCCTATCGGGAAGCAAAAACCATCATCCACAACAAGTACAAAAATCAGTGGAAGGAGGAAGGGAATATATACAGCAGAGATGACCCAATCCACCACCTAAACAGACACCAACAGACGACAATTTTCCGCCTGAGAACTGGTCACTGCAGATTACTTGGACATCTCTATCGCCTCAAGATATCCCACACGAATGAATGCCCATGTGGAACTGATATCCAGACTCCAGAACACATTCTCCAGAACTGTCCAACCCATGATAAATTGCGACGTGCAACCTGGCCGAAAGGTGATGAGCTCCAGCAGAAGCTATGGGGCTGCCGCGCCGACCTGGAAAAGACTGTGGACTTCGTCCTGGCGACAGGTCTGCAGATTTAGCATGACTACAAACCGAACGCAGAAGAAGAAGAAATGAGGTTGTGCACGGAAACCACCGCTGTAAATATATGCGACCTTCTGGCGCCCACTTCCGGCAAGGGCACGAGCTACTGTGGTGCTGCACGATCTGTAAAGATTGCAAAAGAAATTATGAAATACCATCATTGTCGTCTTCTAATCTCCTGTCAGCTGGTTACGGGTTCTGGTAACGGGTTCTTGTCACTATTTCCACATTGGTGGTAATCATGGCCTAAAAACCCAACCCCTGCAGACTCAAGTAGAACAGTCCCAACTAAGATGGTTTGGCCATGGCTGCAGAATGGGAGAAGATCGGCTACCACGACAAGTATGAGAAACTATGAACCAGGGATCCAGACCTCCAGGACGACCTTGAGTCCGCTGAGAGGACAACATTCGACAATCTCTGAAGGACCGAGGACTAGAATGGAACCAGGCCAGGAGTAAGACAGCGGATAGGATAGTCTGGTGCTCTCTCTTTCAAACCTCTACACATCATGTTAGAAGAGGAAAAACTAAGTAAGTAAATAAGTTATCATGTCAGTTTAAATCCTTCTATTCTACCCAAGCATCCGTTGATGAAAGTCTGTAGCTTCTTGATTGTTGCGCTTGTAGTTCTCTACGTTTTAATATAATATGTCATTACAACATGGCGGTGGATTAACAGCAGAAGTTTTACAGTACTTGGAGTATTCATTTCTGAATTGTATACAGTTGGTGACTGATTAATGACTGACATGTGGGCAGGGCCGACCTCAGGATAGGGCAACCGGGACGACCGGCCAAGGTGCTAAAGACAGGGTCGAAGTGGCGAGAAAGGAAGTATTTTTTTTAAGAAGCTCAACTCGTCTTCTGCACACAATATTTATGTTTTGTAAGAAAGCTCAAAAACCAAAATGTGTCATGTTTTTGATACTCCGTTGTTAGTTATTGTAGTATTTTTGTTTGTTTTTTTTTTTTTTTGGGGGGGGGGGGGTGTTGCAAGTAATAATTATCTAAAACAGATCTGCGTTTCTAATTCACGACTCTTACTTAATGTAATTTTGTAGTACATTTTAACTTTCGCGACTAGAAGTGTGTGTGGGGTGACCGGGGGGAAGGGGGGGGGGGGGGGCGGCCGATTGTTATATCACTCTCTCCGGGCGCCGAATGCTTTACAGCCTACCCCTCATGCGTCAGAGCTGACGGACTGTTTAAATATTACATTCGAAATGGCATGCGTCTACGATCACTTAAGTAAGGATGCACTGAACTAAAATAATGCACTAATACAATACCTGTAACTAGGTTTTGGTAACAGTAGTGGAGAGTAAGGGAATTAGGTTTTGCCTTAACTTCTCCAAAGGCATATGAGAATTTCAATTACGTTTAAAACTTACATGTAAAGCAATCCCTGTTAATTCGTTCTTGAAAA
The DNA here is from genome assembly GCA_024509875.1 of Oreohelix idahoensis. Lineage (NCBI taxonomy): Eukaryota > Metazoa > Mollusca > Gastropoda > Stylommatophora > Oreohelicidae > Oreohelix > Oreohelix idahoensis. The sequence continues at coordinate 291,582 of JAMPIV010008947.1, read as the reverse complement.
TATAGCGCTAACCTAAAATGTGAGCGCTAAACGAAAATTCATTTCCAATAAGAATTAACAGAAAACAAATTAATTCGTTCCCAAAGACTAGAAAGCTGTATACAAATTCAGTAAAAAACGACACAAAATAAAAAGTTAATAGTTAACAACATTTATTAAGTGCTTGTAATTATCATATATATTTAACACAAATAAATATTAAATATGTACGTAAACTTCCAAAAGATATTTTTAAAAATATTATAGGACTTTAATAGCTACCACTTCCGTTGCTTGTGGCTACATATGTCACGTTGGGGCTGTCTTCATCATCAGAAGACTCGTAAGCAGAAGGTTTTGTAGGTGTTGAAAATGTTTTTCTGGCTCCTGATTTTGAAGGTACTTAGTCTATGGGGGCAGAAGATATTGGAACATACTTTTTAAAAAATAACAAATCGACCTTGCTTTGCTTTGCCAACTTTTTCTCTACAAGAAGCACATTGTCGCTATTAAAATCTTGATCAATGTTACTAATTACCACAAAACTGCATTCCATTTTGGGGCATACTTCATTTTGTTTGCAGTAACAATGTATCTTGGCCATCCGACCACCCTGAATGAACTTGAAAGTTACATTCCTGCCTCCAACGGAATTTTTTGCAAAGCGTAAGATCGAATTTCTTTAAGCTTATAACTGGCTTATGGCATAAAACTGAAACAGCGTTATACCGTAAAAGCGCTAATCGAACAGCGTAAGATCGGGGGCACTTTTGTACAGACTGACTGAAAGTCACTTTCAATCTTTAACTTACATATGTCCTCACTTGTATGAATTGGATATACGATAAATCATTCGTCCATTCAAAGAGCAATCGCTTCCATTTGTTTAATAAATTGTATTGTTTTCGGAAACAAAACATTAAATAAATACATAAAATCCGTATTTGCCAATAACCGACGTTACAACCAATTAACCAATATTACTACACTCTATGAGGTCATTGATAGAGAGCAGTGAAGGACCCTGTCTGCTGATGCTTCCACCATGGCACCCCTACGATGATGAGGTCATATGTTGAATGGGCCACTTCTCACGTTGAGTTATACTGTTCACGTGATACATTAGGGCTGGGATTGATGTTAAAAAATCTTAATCGAATTTCTGTAACCGAAGAGTAATCGATCAGATTCGAACAATTTGATAAATTATTAAAAAATCATAAATAACTTTATTTTGAAAAATCACTTCCGACTTTACATATTTTACTTGTTATAAGGCAACTGAAAAGTTACAACCAAACAATTTTTTTATTATTGACCATACTTGCCGAATTCCATATCACAAATAACTAACATAACATATGCTGTCGCATTTAAGCAAAAAGCATTAACATCGCTTAAAATGGAATCATGGATTAAATTTTGTTTTATCACTTAATCGATTAAAAATTTTTTCACGATTAATCGATTAATCAATCGTTAAAGATCCCAGCCCTAAGATATATAATATAATTGAATACAATCACATATAATTATCTTTATTTCGACGTTTGTTTCACAAACAATAGTTTTATAGGAGTGAAGGAATAACAGCTTAAAAATAGGAAATGATTTCTTAGTCACCATACATATGTACTCTTGCTTGCGACACAAAACAACATCATGTATATAAACATATTACATGTGCAACTATATGTTATTAATGTATTGTCATGTATTACAATGAAATTATATAGCATATGATTCAACTTTTTGAGATAGAATATGATTTGCTATTTTCTTGCAGCATTATTTAACTTAGTCACATGGAATAATCTTTGTTATGTGTTGTTTAATTGTGTGATAGACATGCGTCCTATGGTGTGTTTGTGTATACGTGGTTGTTTTGCAACACGGACATGCGTACTATGGTGTGTTTGTGTATATGCTGTTGTATTGCAAAACGGACACGCATCCTATGGTGTGTTTGTGCATATGTTGTTGTTTTGCAAAGCGGACATGCGTTCTATGGTGTGTTTGTGCCAATTTTGTTGCACTACACAGAAAATGCGTCCATTGTTGTTTCTATACGTGTGTTGTTGTACTGTAATACGAGCATGCATTACATTGTATGTATGCACATGTGTTATTGTATTTTAAAATGGACATGCGCAAGGTAGCGTGTGGCTGGCCATGTGTGGTATTGTAAAACGGACATGCACCCTATGTCGTGGCAAATCATGTGTGGTATTAAAATACGGACATGCATCATATGACGTGTTTGATCACGTATGGTATTATAAAACGGACATGTATCCTTTGACGTTGCTGATCATGTGTGGTATTGTAAATCGGACATGCATCACATGGCGTGTCTGATCACGTGTAGTATTGTAAAACGGACATGTATCCTTTGACGTGGCTGATCATGTGTGGTATTGTCAAACGGACATGTATCCTATGGTGTGGCAGATCATGTGTGGTATTGTAAAATGGACCTGCATCATATGGCGTATCTGATCACGTGTGGTATTGTAAAACGGACATTTATCCTTTGGCGTGGCTGATCTTGTGTGGTATGGTAAAACGGACATGCTCCCAATGGAGTGTCTGTACATCTATTCTATTGTAAAACGGACATGTGCCCAATGGCGTGTCTGTACATATCCCAGGGGCGGACTGACAGCGAGCCCCCTACTGATGTGAGTCCTCGTGCGCTGCTCGAGTGCCCAACTGTTCAGTGCGCCCATGACATGTACTGTTGTATTTTTAAAGCTGAGAAACCCTGTTGATAGCATTATATGGTACTCCTTGATTTGGAATCCCCTAGGTAAGATTTACTTCCAACATGTGACACACATCAGGAAGTGTTTTCTCTTATTGTTGTATGTACTCTGCTTAATTCTCACTTTCTTTCCCTTCTGTTTTTCGTTTGTCTGTCCCTGACGAAGGCCCTGTGGCCGCAACGTAGGTTTTTTTCTTGTCCTTACTCCCAGTAAGACGTATCACTATTTGTGTTTGTGTTTTTTTTTCATTCTATAGGTAAGAGAGGTAGAGGGAGACCAAATAACAGACGGAGAAGAGAGCGAGAGACAGACAAGAGGGCGAGAGACAGACAAGAAAGCGAGAGACAGACAAGAAAGGGAAAGACAGACAAGAGAGCGAGAGACAGACAAGAGAGCGAGAGACAGACAAGAAAGCGAGAGACAGACAAGAAAGGGAAAGACAGACAAGAGAGCGAGAGACATACAAGAGAGCGAGAGACAGACAATAAAGCGAGAGACAGACAAGAAAGGGAAAGACAGACAAGAGAACGAGAGACAGACAAGAGAGCGAGAGACAGACAAGAAAGCGAGAGACAGACAAGAAAGGGATAACGAAGACATGGGTACACCGTGAGCTGATGGCACGTGACAGGAAGACTTGACAGGAAGTTTGTTGAAATGCTCCTTGGGGATTTGAAAGGCGAAGAAGACAGTAACGTGTGCATGAAAGCTCAGCATCCTCATGGCATTATCACACAGGATTTAAAATACAAGTAGCACCCGAAAAGGACTCGTCTTGTATTAGATCAAATAGAAAGAAAATTTGTCCCGGAAACCCACCAATCACATTATTGTGCAGTAGCACCTTTCCACTGGTGTCATACCACTAGCTGCAAATAGTTTTTTTCCTCTGTTATGATAATTCCAGCAGGTATATACATCAAAAACATTGGCTGTTTAAGAATTAAAATCAACATCTTTACCTTTGGGCATCTACAGCACATTTAGAAGACTGATGATCTTGCCTAGAACTCATTTTATTTATTCTAAACAAAGTTAATTTAAATTTTTGTTAAGGTTTGAAAATGAATTTAAAATTTTTGCTTCCTCTTTTCATAGGAAACAATCAGAGGGGAAACATTGTGATACGCCATTTTACTACGCTTTCTCCAATTAATATCATAAAATATAATAAGTAGGCTACACATATATCTGTTTTTATATCTGATTTGTTGTTGTTTAACTATGACTGCTGAGCTTCTAGCTCCTTTGCATCCAGTATCACGTTGAAGACTGCTTGCTATTATCTACACTGTAGATGTGTGCTTTTCCTGTGGCTTTTCTGCTATTCTGAAACATGTTGAGCTGAAGTCATGAGCAGCTTCTCCATCTTGGCTGGCATTTAAGGAATCATCGCATCTGGTCTCAAGCTAGGAGGAAGAAGCGCGTGACATACTGTGCTTTCCTGGCCATCCAAGGGGGCTCTCCAAATATGCAGAGCTAAAGACGTGTGCAAAAGAGACATGAAGGCACTGGCCATAAATCCAGCAACCTTGGAGTATGAAGCTGGAGATCGCACCAAGTGGCGATGCTCCCTACTGCGCCACCTCAGATTGGGCGAAAAGAAGCTCTCACAACAAGCGGAAGAGAACAGAACACGTCAAAAGGAATACCAGGATACGAAAAAAAAACACAAAAAAAACTGAGAGCTATCACCTCACGGACGCATTCACATAGTCAGTTACGACTGAAGGAGCTACTACTATGAAGTAAAGATAACTTTTATTCTCCGGTATACTTATCAAGATAAGTCAGGGAGAAGGCTCCTCGAATTCGTATTTTAACCAGAAATAAGACAATTTTTACTGTGTGCTTTCTCTGAGGTCTCTGTGAAAACAACAGGATACTGTAAGAAACGACTGATGTGTGGGTGTGGAAGGGGCGCTAAGTAATGTTATCATGTAACACAAACTGGCACCGAATCGACTACAGCAACATCACAGGAATAATTTGTTGCAGGATTTTTATATTGAGGCCCGCTGCTGCAGTTGAGACGCCATGCTCCGTAAGGAGAGAAAGGAAAATAGACAATGTTGATATCTTCAGAAGAAGTGCGTCCTTGTCATTACGATGAAGGTCGAACTTGAAGCAACACCACTACAAGATGTGAAATCATACACATTTCTTAGCAGCAATATAGACCAAGTAAGACGAATAGACAATGACATCAAAATAAGAATACAAAAAACAAGAGGAGCATTCATTGCATTGGGAAATTTATGAAGACCAAGAGAAATCAAGACCAACACAAAAATAAGAATCTTTAACTCAAAAGTCAAGTCTGTCCTATTGTATGGTTGTAAAAGGGGGGGGGGGGGGGGGGGGGGGGGCGCGCGGGGGCGGGACCACAAATACAACAACCAAAAAGTTACAGACATTCATAAATGGATCTTGCGAAGAATAGAAGGATTAAAATGGTACGACAAAGTCACCAATGTGTAACTGATGATAAGAACCAGAGAAGAATCAGTTTAACACGAGATGAGAAGAAGACGCTAGACATGGATAAGACACACATTGAGGATTACAAGGCAGCCCTTGTTCTGGAATTCCCAGGGAAAGAGAGGCAGGCTTAGACCAAAAACACACGGACAGTAGAACGAGACCCGGAAGTGAACATGATGAGGAAGACGTAGAAGGAACTTGAGCTGATGGTACGTGACAGGAGGACGTAGCTGATGGTACGTGACAGGAGGACGTAGCTGATGGTACGTGACAGGAGGACTTAGCTGATGGTACGTGACAGGAGGACTTAGCTGATGGTACGTGACAGGAGGATTTAGCTGATGGCACGTGACAGGAGGACTTAACATGTGTTTGTTGAAGACCTATGTACCTTAAGGATCTAAAGGGTATTGACGGATTGATTACGATGAATTAAAATTATTAATTACTTTGTGGTACATGTTAATGCCTTGTCTGCATTAGTAGTATGTGTTGCAAAAAATGATAGACAAGCCTTAGTATCGATTAACGGTCTTGGGTATTCATTCGTATAAGATGAATTTGAGATTAAGGTTTGGCCAATGTTTAAAAAAAAAAACAAACTCACAAACACGTGAGTTAGTAATGTTTATTTCGTTTGTGTCAATATACTATATTTTAATATAGCCTCTTTTGCATCCATTGGATAAAACGTATGTCAAAATAATTAGCAATATTTGACAATCGGGTTTTATGCTTTTAAATGTTTATTCCTAGAACGAAAATAAAAGAAAATCGAAAGTGGCCAGGTAATTGACGTTAAATATGTTTATATATAATAAAAGATAAAGGTTGTCCAATAGCATATACTGCTTTAGGGGAGTGAACTGTTTGAGTATATCTATATGTAATAAGTTATGTAAAAAAATATATACAAATTTATTAACATTATCATAGGTTGACAAATAAGTTTCTTTCCGGTGCGGAAAGCTCTGGAAAAAAGAAACAAGTGTAACTGCTGGCAAATTTTACAGTTACAGAAGAAAAAAAATTATATTATTAAATACAGACTTTAAAAAAAAAAACACACACATACACAGAGTGCTAGTGAAACTAGAAATAAAAATAAGTCGCTGACGATGGATAGGATTAGGGCCATCTTAACAGCATTGTAGGCCCTGGGCAAAGCAATGCAGTGGGCCCCTATCAGCCCTACCCACCCACGGGAATAAAAATGTAAACGGTCAATTAAATTAAACCTATAGATTTATAATTTAATGATACTTTAAACAAAAATTTCGTCAACTTACCCACGTCATGTTTGATTTGAATCCCAGGCCTTTCGAGCGAGAGATCGAGTAATTATCCACTCTGTCAAGAGATGTCTTATGAACAATATGGCAGCATCCCAGCGTGGGGCCCCTAGAATCGTGGAGCCCCTGGGCACTGCCCAGTGTGCCGATGCCTTAAGACGGCACTATAAAGGGTACACATTGAGGAAACATGTTAATAGCATTAAAAGCCAGTCATTTTTCTATAATCACCAGGTTAAGAGAAACAGTGGTACACTTAAAAATCACATGGAGACCGAGAACTGGAAAGAAATAAAAATAATGAGGAAAACGTGGAAAGAACGTACGCTGACTGCACGCGACTGAAGGACTTGAGATGTTGCTGCCTTAGCATTGATTTATAACATCTCCACTTTTGGTGAACATTGACCTGAGGTCATTAATCGACAACATATAGTTGAATCTATCCTCATAGTTACTATCTTACAGTTGACAGTTTGGATAATTATGAAAATTTTAATTTGATATGTACTTCTTTTCAACTAGTAACCCACATTTTTCAAACGCGTTTTTCTCAAAACAAGCTGACCTGGAGATTGAATAAAGAAGTATTAAGGCAACGATTTGTTTGGACTTTGCTGCTTGGGAAACTATTGACTTATGATTGAAGAATAAACCAAGTACAGACAAATAAGTCTCGATAACGGGTAGAAAGCTCTGAGACAAATAAATAAATAAAACAGATAATTGAAATAAGGGGCAAATTACTTTTAGTTTACCGCACAAGAGTGACACGCAGTTACGTCTCCTACATTAGTGTCCATATTAGGGTTTTTAGTTCGTGAATTTAACAATTTTGATCAGTTGATTCCCGGGAAAAAATGGACGGGACCTGGGAAATTTTGAACATTATTTTTATAAATTTATTTTTATAAATAAAAATCTTACAATTATATATATTTACGAAAAACACATCTTTTCTCGCTTATTTACGCTTGGATTTTGTTTGGCGTGCAGGTGGATCATGTTAAAACAAGAAAAAATTAGCTGTTAATCAATGCAGTTCTGGTCAGTTCGGGTTCAAAAGTTGCGCTCAGTATTTTTGAATATTTTTCTGTATTCTAATTGTAGTTGAAAAAAAAAAAAAAATAAAGTTCTGATTTATATATATTTTTTCCAGCGTCCTGGGAAATAGCAAAAAGATCTTCCCGACTCCCGAGAAATTTAAAGTCGGGAAAAGTAAGAAACACTATAGTTCATATTGTAACCACACGAGTCTCATTGCAATGAATATTTCCGTGGCGTAGTTCAGTAGAGTGTTTACAGCATGTTTTTCTTAAAGATACAAAGATCAATTACCACAACTGGTAATTGTACCATCACCATATTCTTCTTGGCCTTAGTTATTGTCGTTTTTTATCATAACTATTTAAAAATGATCATCATTATTGCCGTGATCTAAAGCTAATATTACGCTATATGTATGATAGCCTTCCGTTATTTGTAAACGAGTAAGCCATCTGCCAAAACATGGCGGAAAGAATTATGTTGTGCATTTTTCTGCTGCATGTTCTCAAGACGGCACTAATTTTCATGTGGCCATTGATCTCAATGCATTTGTAATGAAACTTTTGAAGCTATGGTGTAACGTCTGGACAATGGTACAGAGAGAAGGGGGGGGAGAAAGCCAGTGAACTGAAATTTGAATTTATCCTAAATCAAACTTGAACTATTATTTAAATGGGAACAAAATGCGCGCCGTTTCAAAAGGCCCACAATTTCATTCCCATCCCGAAAAAGCGCTACGAAAAAGATTGCAAATTTTGTGGGAAAAGATGAGATTAATCCGATGATAGATAAGAGAATTAGTATGGTCAATTGTGTGCAAGTATATATTCCATTTTTGACATAAACTATTGCCATTATATCATCATCATTATTATCATCATTATCATGAAAATCATATGTTAGCCTGTATGTAAATTAGGCATTATTTCATGTCCATTGTACATATTTCATGATTTCACCGAAGTGCAGAAATGTACGTGCTTGTTAACCAATCAATCGTCTGCTAGCGCATTATGTAACCAGTAGTTTACCTGTATACGATTGTAGACATATATCAAAGTAATTATATCAATAAATAATAATGTTACAATCAACTGTGCTCCTGTGTGTATGTGAGAAGAAGCAACATAACTGTCGAACATTGTGAGGTTTGTTACAATCATGTATGTTAACTGTATTCATTTCTTCTTCTACTTCAAGAACTTAGCCAGCTGTTATTGGTGATAGCCATTCCACCAAAATCCAGGGGCTGATATCTTTATATGCCAACAGTATCAGACTGTCCAGTAGTTCTCTCTTTACTTACTTACTTAGTCGTTCCTCTTCTACCATGAGGTGTAACGTTTTAGAAGAGAGAGCGCCATATTATCCTATCGGCTGTCTTCCTCCTGGCTTGGTTCCATTTTAGTTCTCGGTCGTTCAGAGATTGTCTAATGTTGTCTTCCCAGCGGACTCTGGGTCGTCCTGGAGGTCTGGATCCCTCGCTCTTAGCTTCCCATTCTTGTCGTGGTAACCAATCTTCTGAAATTCTGCAGACACAGCCAAACCATCTTAGTTGGGACTGTTCTACTTGGGTCTGCAGGGGTTAGGTTTTTAGGCCTTGACGTATCGTCTGGTTGCGGACCATGTCTCTTCTTGTTACTTCAACCACCTTCCTCTGGTACCTCAATTCTTAGGTTTGGTTCTCTCTTTGTCGTTCTCTTTCTCTTTTTTTTCTTCAATCATTTCTGTTGTCACACCATACTCCAGCTTTTCTTTTCTCGTAACATGTAGAAAGAAAATGGATGTCTTCATTCTAGTCTGAATAATAAGCTTCCTTTTCACGCTGGCGTCTTTCGTGACACCCAGATTTAGCGGTCCGTGGTATTCTTAACATTACTACTACTACTACTACTACTACTACTACTACTACTACTACTACTACTACTACTACTACTACTACTACTACTACTACTACTTCTACTACTACTACTTCTACTACTATTACTACTACTTCTACTACTACTGCTTCTACTACTACTGCTTCTACTACTATTACTACTACTTCTACTACTACTGCTTCTACTACTATTACTACTACTTCTACTACTACTGCTTCTACTACTATTACTACTACTTCTACTACTACTGCTTCTACTACTATTACTACTACTTCTACTACATCTACTACTATTACTACTACTACTTGTACTACTACTACTACTTCTACTACTACAACTTCTACTACTACAAATTCTACTACTATTACTACGATTAATACTACTACTACTACTACTACTACTATTACTACTACAGCTTCTACTTCTACTACTTCTACTACTACAACTTCTACTACTGCAACTTCTACTATTACAACTTCTACTACTAATACTACGATTACTACTACTACTACTACTACTACTATTACTACTACTTTTACTACTCTAACGGGGAGTTCGAGTGTCAGAAAGCCGGTCTCAAACATTTGCGTGAGCGAAATTAACGGACATAAATTTAAATCAAATGGCAAAAATCCATGACTTATAAATTTACAATCAAAGGATGATAATCCATAATACACTGAAGTAGAGATCAACAGTAGTGTTTACGCCCCTTGAGAAAAAGTGCTGACTCAAGTTTGGAGTTCTGGTTTTTTTTTTTGATGAACTCGGTTAAGTTAAGCTTGCATGGGATATTTATATTTCGAGTGAACTGTTAGGTTCTAGAGTGTTCAGGAAATAGTTATCGTTGTAAATCGTTCTGCAAAATATAGTCAGTCTGATTTTTGAAGCTCGTAAGCGTAGGTTCAGACATGGGCTCTCTCCCAAGTTTATGTAAAGATAGTATTTTATAAGTGGCTGGCGCAATCGAGAGTTATTATCGAGTGATAAGTCCAAATGAGTGAGTTTGGCTTGCTTCTGTGGTGACAGAAACGTTTATAACTATCACTCAGACACTCAAATCGCCTAAATGTCACTATTGACAGTTTTTGTGAGCTATTCTGAGGACATGAGACAGTGTTGCCATTTCAGGAAATGTGGGTGTTTTCATAAGCAACATAGTAGACCAGTTGACAGTCCAACGAGTAGTATGTAAACTAGGGAAATCGTCAACCCTGGCGGTAGGCTAATATTATCAAAAGAAATACCAAGTAAAGACTACAGAAAATTAAGCAGAACAGAAGAATTATAGCAGAGCATTTTGAGATGACAATGTTACCATACGACGAATTTAGAGGACAGAAAAATATCGACAGCAGTAGTTTTCAAGTCGTGACCACCAATAACCAATAGAGACAGCTAGAAGTATAGAAGCAGCAAGAGTGAACGAGAGAGCAAGACATACGAGTAGTAGAAAATATGGATCTGAACATTGTTGCTATACAAGTCTACCAACCATAGGTGAAGGTTGGGCATATCATTTTATCCATCTGTTGCTGATCTTCGTGTAAATAAACTTCACATTTTAGGTGTCAGCGTCAGCGTGAAGTATGTTCATCAAGGTCTTGAATCATCAATCAGTTGTAATCGTTTGTGAGAAAGAAGTAACTAAACATCATCAAACTAAAGCTGCTACTGTTAGGGTAGTGATACGAACCCACTATACAGTCATCATCATCATCATCAACAGCCACACTACTACTACTTCTACTACTACTACTACTTCAACTACTACTACAACAACAACTACTACTATTACTACTACTACTTCAACAACTGCTAATACTATTACTACTACAACGTCTACTACTATTACTATTACTACCACTACTACCCTTACTACAATCACATCCAATACTACTACCATGTATTGCCTAACTTGCTACCTGATAATTAAAGACTTTTTTAGTGAAGGAGAATCCAAATGTTATATGTAATTAATTATGGTGAAGAAGGTGAGTGTGGTTTGGGACAGTCACTCACAGTAGCGCACACACCAAGTCATGGAATGGTGTAACGTCTGATGATATTTTAACCATGGTTTATTACAATTATAACATCACGTAGATCTAGACGAATACAGTTACATCGAAACATGAATCTTCATAATGTAGTTAACACACCATACGGCCCTTACACATCCTGGCCTACAAAATCTCTACTCCTCACATCAGTGCACAAAGACTGCGTCTACGGCAGTTATATAATAATCATGGCCTACAAAATCTCTACTCCACATCAGTGCACAAAGACTGCATCTACGGCAGTTATATAATAATCATGGCCTACAAAATCTCTACTCCACATCAGTGCACAAATACTGCATCTACGGCAGTTATATAATCATCAAGGCCTACAAAATCTCTATACTTCACATCAGTGCACAAATACTGCATCTACGGCAGATATATAATAATCAAGGCCTACAAAATCTCTATACTTCACATCAGTGCACAAATACTGCACCTACGGCAGATATATAATAATCAAGGCCTACAAAATCTCTATACTTCACATCAGTGCACAAATACTGCATCTACGGCAGATATATAATAATCAAGGCCTACAAAATCTATATACTTCACATCAGTGCACAAATACTGCATCTACGGCAGATATATAATAATCAAGGCCTACAAAATCTCTATACTTCACATCAGTGCACAAATACTGCATCTACGGCAGATATATAATAATCAAGGCCTACAAAATCTCTATAGCCCTGCGCAGGCATACATTATCCAAAAACCACCTTAGGGCTGACCACCTCAGTCAAAAACCCTGCATAGACTGAACCCACGGGAACACACCCCGTTCACACAGTCACGAGAATCTACTGTTCTCTTAACACTGCTCTCAAAAATCCCTGCGGACACTAGCCGCGAGAGCTATTCACACATCACTCAAAAACAGTACAGAAACAGTACATTATGACCAGAGTTCACCTGCTATCTGACATACTGTCTTCCACGAAACTAAGAGGAGATATCTTTAAACAAATCCATACCAATCTGTAAGCAAGTACTCTAACCCAAAATTAACTCTACTCAACACGTATTTCCCAAGATCATTTCCCTTTCATCACATCTGCACTTATCAGTTTGCCACACTCCCAGGGAAAAAAAAAATGATATCATTTTTTTTTTTGTTGAAAATTAACTCCCAAAAATTTAACGGTCAATGAAGTTATATCAGATACCTCTTAAATTAATTCCCAAAAATTTTTTTAAAAATTTAATGAAGTTCTATCAATTACCTACAAAAATATACCTATGACAAGAGAACATAGCACATCTACAAAAATATCATCAATAAATGTAAGATAACGACTAAATCATCCAACATAATCATTCAAGCATACCAAAATAAAAATTAAACTAATACAAAACCCAAATTAAGTATACATAGTACAAACTAATCAGAAAATAAATTATCATACGAGAAAAGACAAAATATGAAATGGGAATATGATAAGAATCAAATAGAATCATAAGATGACAATGAAGACAACAATTCCATACATGTAAAACAAATAGAACTATAAGAACCAATTACATTATCTAAAGTCATATAATTAACTTAACACTACAAAGAATGAAAGTATAAATAGCGTAACACGAAAAAAAAAAAGTATACAAGAAGTATGAATTACATCAAAGATGAAACACGGAAGCATAAACAAAATATCAGACAATATTGAAAAGACAACAGACAAGATGTAAAGAAATGACGAATAGTCAACAAAGAGAGATGAAACTAAAGATGCAAATGTAAAGAAAGTTGGTAACAACACCTAACAATAACTATCTAAATGTAACAACGTATTGTAAAATACAAAAATGCTAAAGTATATTTATATACTAACACAAAAAAGAAAGCTTATGACAAGCACAGCATAATAAGTAATTTAACTAAATTAAAAGCTTATACATAACTAAAAATAAATTACATCAAATATCATCCAAACAAAAATATTAACGCTAACACAAGTTTTGCATTGACGCATAGTCAAGCGCTAAATACCAAAAAATACATCCGAACATCAAAACATTTTCAAAGAATTAATGTCACTACATAATAGTAACCTTAACATACAATCTAGCGCTGGCGCAGAAAAAAATAAATATCACAATGTACAAAACACATTTTCCAAAAAAGGTACAATACAAAAAATGTTTCTTATCGTTAGGTTAAATAAAAATAGTATTTTTATTTCTAAGTAATATGTAGCTATAATTAATAACTAACAATTAAATTAGCTGAGTAACATAAAAATAATCTTATCTTTAAATAGAGACACATCAAAACGTGTAAGTTTTTTTTTTATCTTCTTATTTTTTTTTAAAAAAAGATACATCACAGAAACGTTACATGGGCTAACACACTGTTGAACTGCTTACGAAGTTATAAATATATAAGTGTAATATTATTTATCTTAACTATGTATTATAATCAGATATCTAAATTCTTTAAATGAACAATAGTATCAGCCGTCGCTGTTAATTCTACCCACTTAATTTAATACGAAATTTAAGTTAATTCTAGCTGACAAAAAATCGAATCGTTTAAATTATCAAATGTCATAATTTAGAAAAAATGAAAACCAAGTTTCAGAATACGTCCTTAACTTCAACGCAAAATCATTAATAATACATACAAGTTATGTTTAAAATTACCTTTCACTAAACAATTAATTCAAATAATCTGTATATAAATATGTTAACTAAACATGGTATGAAACCCATGATGAAAGACAAAACCAAAATTTTAAGTAGTGCATAAAAACACTCAGGACTATCTATGAAAATGACTATTACATTGTCTCAGTAAATAAGTTTGAGCATAGAAATTATTTAATGCATAATTAAAATACAGTCATATAAGTAACAACCAACAAATAATTATGGCAATCAAATGTTACAAAGATTACATAATATTTCATTAACAACATATAAAGTTCTATACTAAAGAATACAATAACATTCAGTGTTTGTAAACAGAACAAAAAATAAACAGGACCTTTAAAAAAAAAAAAAAATTCCTTCGAGGTCTTGCGAACATCTCATCAACACGCAAGGTGACATCATGACACGGTGGGTTAACGTACTGTCTAGGCTCGCTTGAATGGATAAATGGTACACAGTGATCTACATCTCTCCCAGGTAATGTAAAATTAGAATGGTGACTCCGCTCGCAAAGTCGCTCGCTGTGAGACAATACAAATGAAAATATCTATTTTAATCCATGGTAAGATTATGAGTGAACACGGAAAATTCACTTTACAATTACCCGAACTCCGTGGTGTAAGGTTGTGGCCCTCCTGCGATGTCAACAACTCTCGTCACATAGCAGACGACATAGACGTCCCAGGGACAACCTGACCTATAATTCACAGCTGTCAGTGCGGTAGGCTGAAAAAAATTTACTACCTTACCAAGACCGAGATGATCTCTCAAACCTATCAGCATGACAAGCAAAAGCATTTAAGAACCTATTACCGTTCCTATTACTCTGATTGCTAATAATCTTGCTCTTATGTGGAGCACAGTTAACCTGGTTGCGATCTGTATAATTTCTTTTGAGAGCATTGTTATTTGCTCTATTAACACCGTTGTACTGATTTAAATCCCAGTTACAATAGTTATTCTTAATACTTCTTCCCAGATAACAATGTCCATCAGATAGAACTGACTTTTTAGCAGAAAAATTATTACTAGACTGATGAACTTTCATATAATTACTTCTGCTATAGTTTTCTAAACTTTTAGAATCACAATGTTGAGATCTGTCACATTTTTTCTTGTTTTTGGGAGAAGAAACGTTACCGTAGGATGAACTCCCTTGGTACTTTATAACCTTAGGGTTATGTCTCCTATCAAAATTATTTTTTTCTTTGCTTGTGGCAATGTGTTTAAAAAATGAGTCACACTGCCTTGACTGGGTATGACTAGAAGGTTTGACAATCTCTTTATTTTTTTTCACAACATTTGTTTCCTTCATGGAACAAGCAGTAGTATGTTTGTTACTTGTAACCAATTTATCAGATCTGTCAATAAATACGCTGTTGGTTTTTAACACACTGACTTGAGATTTAGCACTGTTTCTTTCCTTATCTACAGGACTGGATATTACTGTAGATTTTCCTTTGTTATTCTGCCGCCAGCAATCATTATCATTGGAATCATCTGTATTGCGTGAGAAGTTATATCTCCCACGGAAAGATCTATGTCCACTATTCTTGACCGTAGAATCCGCAAAAAGTGTATAAGGCTGGCTTTTTGCTTTAGTGTTCTGATGATAAGAAACTTTCTGTCTATCATCGTCAACACTGACGGAAGACCACATATTGCTATTCAAGACTACGTCAAGCAGACCATTTATTCTTCTTCTTGCTTCTACAATCTCAAAGTCCTTAAGTGCAATCTGTTCACTTAATTTCTTGTTTAAACTCTCCGTTTTTAAGACCTTGCAGCTTTCCTCTGCTAGCAAATTTTCAATCTTAATCAATTTGTCTTTCTCCACCATTAATTCTTTCACTCTCTCTTTATCAATCCTCTCAATCTCAATATCATGACTATTCGTAAGCCTATCAACCTTCTCTAGGGATATGGTATCCTTTTCTTTAATTTGGCAACCACAAATCTCCGTCTTCTCTTGAACTTTTTGAGTCAGATTTCTAATTTCGCCATTTTTTTTTCCCAATCTGAGCTTCCATCTCTTTAATTTTGCACAATGCCGAGTCTAATTTTGCTCGAACACAAGCAAGCTCAGAATTAGATTTACATAAATCACCTGTAAGTTTAGTCACTTTTTCCTGCAGCTTATTCACTTCAGTAGTACTTTTTAAGCAACTTTCCCTTAGCTCCTGTGTACTCTGTTTTATGTCTCCTATTTGCTTCTCATCCCTTAACTCTTCTTTCTGGTCACTATGGATGCCGTCGAGCAATAACGTACGTATACTCTTTAATATGTTATCACGTTTTATACTAATATAATTGTCCAAGAACAGACGAAGGTCCAAAACCAATAACCTTGCCAGATCCTCAGCCATACTCACATGAGGAATTGACTGAAATCTCTCATTAGCAAACTCTCTTAGAGATCTCGATGCAGAGACCAAAAACTTGTCCATAACATGTGACTCAAGCTCTGGGCTTTTTAATCCCTGATAATCTGTTCCTTCCTGAAACAGATACTCTAATACAGGTCTCATATCCTCCGGATCTGTATCAGAATCCATTGTGACTTGTTTACTTAGTCAACCATATATGTCTTAATTAAACTTTCATTATACCAAATCAAGTTTAGATCTCAAATATTGTATCATCAATCCCTGTACATCATCACATTCTATAATTAATCGATATAATTATCGACAACAACAACAATAGTTATTAATAGAATAGGATAGTGCAGATTGAGGCTTGTTGACATGGACAGAAGTGGCAACATTTACACACAACAAAAGCACTTAACCCTCTATTGGGCCTTGTTGCCATTTGGCAACATACCGTTTAAAGTCATCTATTTCACTATCCGGCGTTCAAATTAATAATTTTTTTGTTTTATTGTGTTCTAGAAACATTCCCAATTTTAAATTACCGGGTAACTCATTTGTCGGAGAAATACTTTTTTTTCACGCACTCTTTTGTCAAGGCATGGTAGCTGGTTTGCAAGATCGAATTGAGAGGTGAGTTTACTTCACATTATTTTTTAAAATTCCTTATGAAAACGGTGTATAAAAAATATGTTGAGTAACTTAAACCACTTATCTTTGTAACAAATGCTTTAATAGTTATAAATAAATAAAATAAGTTACTCTTGTTTTACATTTTAGGTATGTTGCCATTTGGCAACAAAAGTCGATTAAGGAATAAAAACCACTTCATGTTTCCAATTGGCAACAGTTGCTTTTTACCTAATAAATGATATTTAATGTTGTATTTCTCTGTAATCAACAACATTAGTATTTTATTCTCATTATAATTGATTAAACTTCATCATTTAAAAAAAAGTTGTTATTTGCAATTTTATGTATCCTAAAAAGGTCAATGTAAATAGTAGAATTACCAGTATAAATTACTAATAATATTGTAAATGAATAAAACATATTTACTTCATCTAGACTTGACTTTTAGATCTAAACTACACATGATAACCACTAAAAATGCCAGTAATCACAAAACATAATGTATCATCAGATGAGATTAAACAATTTTGTGATGAAAAACTTTTGAATTACAAAATGTATATGTTGTCATTTTTTTTAAATTTTTTTTTACAGTTAAACACAATGGATCCTCAAAAGTTTTACAGCCAAAAGACTACAATCTGTAGACCAATACCTGAAGCTTCTAGCGATAGTGAGCTGTCAGACAGTGAGGCTGAAGACATCCTGGATAACACGTGGCAACCCGGCCCTTCCTCGGACACAACCGATTCAGGTTTGTTGAATTTAATTGATGTTTTTTTTTTAATGTGGCCACTTTATTTCAGACTGCAGTTGTAGCCTTGTCCATCAGTGTACAACCTATGTACAGTTTCAGCCTAGTCCATCAGGTACTAAATATCGGCTGACGGAGACTTACTTGTGGAACGCTTTATAACATAATGTGGATTAGAATAATTTTTATCATTATTACTATTATCAGAATAATAACATGTACACCAGTATACCAATAAATGATTGTTTATGTTGCCAGATAATTAATATCTTTGTTTTCTTTTTTTTTTTTCAGAATCATCTGCATCAGAGCTGGAGGACACAGATGTAACCTTTGATCGTCGTCGGATGCTATGGAGACACCGTGAAGCCTCAGATGTATCTTCTGAAGCTCCGCCCTTCTCTGGTGATTCGGCACACGTATCAGTTACCTCAGAACCAATAGAATACTTCCGCAGATTCATTGATGATGATACAATGGCACATATGGTCACTGAATCAAACAAGTACAGCATCCAGAAAAACATCATGAAGCCTCTCAGATTGAGCCAGCCAGAACTGGAACAGTTTTTTGGAATTGCGTTTATGATGAGTATTGTTAGAATGCCCAGTTGTAAATTGTACTGGGACTCTACAACGCGCTATG
Source organism: Oreohelix idahoensis (assembly GCA_024509875.1). Classification (NCBI taxonomy): domain Eukaryota; kingdom Metazoa; phylum Mollusca; class Gastropoda; order Stylommatophora; family Oreohelicidae; genus Oreohelix; species Oreohelix idahoensis. Next base: position 273,007 of record JAMPIV010008947.1, on the reverse strand, counting down.
GACTTGTTGCTGATACTATGACGAACAAGAGGTTTAAAGAAATCAAAAGTAACATTCACTGCAATGACAACAACAAGCAGCAAGACAATGAAGGCGACAAATTGTTCAAATTAAGACCTTTAGTTGACGCTCTGAAAGTGAAATTCAATTCAATCAAACCAGCAGAAAGGCTGAGCATTGATGAGCAAGTTATCCCATTCAAAGGTCAATCATCTCTGCGTCAGTACAACCCAAAGAAACCCAAAAAGTGGGGCTATAAAGTCTTCGTTTGTTCAAGCATTTCTGGTTTGATTCATGATTTTGAAATTTACACTGGAAAAATTGACGTGTGTCCTGGCCAACCTGATTTAGGAGCATCAGCTAATATCGTGCTGAGACTTCTTCAACGTATCCCTAAAAATGTGTGGCATAAAGTATATTTTGACAACTGGTTTAATTCGCCAGCATTGCAGGCATGCCTCTGGAAACAAGGCATTGCATGTCTTGGCACTGTCTGCGCAAACCGGCTGAAAGGGTGTAATCTGTGTTCCGATAAGGAACTGAAAACAAAAGGAAGAGGGTCATCTGTTGTTTGTACTGCAGCAACAAACGGAGCCACATTGAAAGCTATCAAATGGTATGACAATAAAGCAGTCACACTGCTAAGCACCTATGCAGCAGTTGAACCAGAATGTGTAGTCAGAAGATGGGACAGAAAAGCCAAGAAGGAAATACACATTTCTTGCCCTGCAGCTGTGAAAGAATATAACATGTTCATGGGAGGGGTAGATTTGCTGGACTCCTTGCTGGCACTCTATCGTATACCTATTAGATCCAAGAAATGGTACCACAGAATATTGTTTCATTTCCTGGATGTTTCTGTGGTGCAAGCTTGGCTAACTTATTGTTCAGATGTGTGTAAGGATGGTATGGAAAAAAAGGACAGACTACCATTAGTTGATTTCAAGTTGCAGATTGCTTTGTGTCTCCTAAAAGCAGGAAAAAAGTGAAAATAATAAAAGGGGAAGGCCATCAGGAAGCACTGAGACACAGCTGGTGGCTAAAAAGAAGAGAGGGCAAACAGCAAATGTACCTCCTTTTCATGTCAGAACTGACAATGTTGGCCACAGCCCCAATTCCGTCACCAACAAAGGGAGATGCAAACTTCCTGGATGCAAGGGGTACTCCAGAACTGTCTGTGAGAAGTGTAACCTACACTTGTGCCTCAATAAACATTCAAACTGTTTCAAAGTATTTCATGAAACATGAGTGTGGAGCTGTGATTGAGTCACGAGACAGAAGATTTTTTTTTTTTTTCAGTAACTATATGTTTCATTGTATGTGTGGCATTTTCTGTATAAATTACACTTAACTTCATGAAGTTTCACAAATTTTGTTGTCTGCTATTTACTGTTTAAATATTAAATGTAGGTAGGGAGTAAAAAAAGGTGAAATAGATGTTGTTAGACATAAAAACATAGTTAAAAGATATATGTTGCCAAATGGCAACAATAAATGTTCCCAACCTTAATGGTGATTTGTTGCCAATTGGCAACATACCCATAAAACACTAACTAAACATTTTTTTGCCCAAAATTAACCTTCACACCACTTTTCAGACATGGGACAGCCACAAAAACCACTCCAAGAATTTTTTTTCCAACTATTTCATAAATGGCCCAATAGAGGGTTAACTGAAGGTAATCCTGACCCTTCCGCCAACACACTGGATATCACAAAGTTCTGACGTTAAAACACTCCACTGCAGAAAAGGTACAAGGACTAGGCACTCTTGTCTTCAAATCCCTGCCACTGTACAGTATGTCCTCAACAATGCATCAGACGACAGGAACCGATCACAGCAACCCCGCAATCACTTGAGGTATACGTGCAGACGAACTCTCCAAAATACTGCACCTATAGTTGAATCTGCATATGGAAAGACTGGAACAAGCACTGTAACAATTATGGCATCAATGTCGCTATCAGATAACAGCTGTTTGATATGGAAACCAACTGATAAAGTCAGTTTAGTTGCTACAACACGCCAAGATATGAGGATGGATATGCGCAGTCAGCTGATACCTGTGTACAGTTGAATTAAGCCACGCCCACACAGAGCCAAACATAACACAGTTCAGTGTTCCCACTTGTAATGACTGGTCCAGAATCTGACCTAATTTACCCTCTTGTTACGCGAATGTAATGTGGGTGTTACGACCCGTTGGTTTGGTCCACCACTGATAATTAAAGACTTTTTTAGTGAAGGAGAATCCAAATGTTATATGTAATTAATTATGGTGAAGAAGGTGAGTGTGGTTTGGGACAGTCACTCACAGTAGCGCACACACCAAGTCATGGAATGGTGTAACGTGATGATGATATTTTAACCATGGTTTATTACAATTATAACATCACGTAGATCTAGACGAATACAGTTACATAGAAACATGAATCTTCATAATGTAGTTAACACACCATACGGCCCTTACACATCCTGGCCTACAAAATCTCTACTCCTCACATCAGTGCACAAAGACTGCGTCTACGGCAGTTATATAATAATCATGGCCTACAAAATCTCTACTCCACATCAGTGCACAAAGACTGCATCTACGGCAGTTATATAATAATCATGGCCTACAAAATCTCTACTCCACATCAGTGCACAAATACTGCATCTACGGCAGTTATATAATCATCAAGGCCTACAAAATCTCTATACTTCACATCAGTGCACAAATACTGCATCTACGGCAGATATATAATAATCAAGGCCTACAAAATCTCTATACTTCACATCAGTGCACAAATACTGCACCTACGGCAGATATATAATAATCAAGGCCTACAAAATCTCTATACTTCACATCAGTGCACAAATACTGCATCTACGGCAGATATATAATAATCAAGGCCTACAAAATCTATATACTTCACATCAGTGCACAAATACTGCATCTACGGCAGATATATAATAATCAAGGCCTACAAAATCTCTATACTTCACATCAGTGCACAAATACTGCATCTACGGCAGATATATAATAATCAAGGCCTACAAAATCTCTATAGCCCTGCGCAGGCATACATTATCCAAAAACCACCTTAGGTCTGACCACCTCAGTCAAAAACCCTGCATAGACTGAACCCACGGGAACACACCCCGTTCACACAGTCACGAGAATCTACTGTTCTCTTAACACTGCTCTCAAAAATCCCTGCGGACACTAGCCGCGAGAGCTATTCACACATCACTCAAAAACAGTACAGAAACAGTACATTATGACCAGAGTTCACCTGCTATCTGACATACTGTCTTCCACGAAACTAAGAGGAGATATCTTTAAACAAATCCATACCAATCTGTAAGCAAGTACTCTAACCCAAAATTAACTCTACTCAACACGTATTTCCCAAGATCATTTCCCTTTCATCACATCTGCACTTATCACTACCACTACTAGTGTTGTACTACTAATACTTTTTCTATCTCTTGTGCTGATGCGGAGGTTGCTTCTACTACTATCACTACAAGTAACACTATTAGTACTACTACTATTATATTACTACTGAGTGCAGTCTGGTTGAGCGAGTACGGATCGAAGAGGGAAGGCAAACCCGGTCCCCAAAAATGCCGTGCAGAAGTCGGATGTGTCGACCGAAAGGTGCAGATATCACAGCTTAGGCGTAAACAGACACAACGCAACCACCGTCCTTTTCAGGACGAACGAGGAAGAAGAAGAAGAAGAAATTCAAAAGCACCAATACCTAGCGGCAATTTTACTTATTCAAAAGTATTAAAACAAACCAATGTGCATCACCACAGTACACGAACTACGTAGCAGCAGCGAGGATCAAAATGTGTGTATACGAGATCACACATTCTATAAATATTTTTGTGCACACCGTCATTTGCGCACTTTTCTTTGGTAAGTGTTACTATGTTCAGGAGAGTACATATAAGGGAAACAATACAATTAACGTCTAACTTTCAACCAACATTCCATCCCTTAGCGTTACGCACTGACAGAAAAAGCTGGGATTTTATATATAGGATAACATACAGCGATTAAATTCAGCCCCAGAACAGGCACTATAAAGGACAGCACAATCTATGACACAATTTCTTTGTCAGTACAGCGAACAAGCCCTTGACTTGAACCCACAGTGGAAGAAAAAAATTGAAAGACCAATGAAACCCTCGAGAAGAACGATCGAAGAGGAAATCAAGGTTACTGGAATCTCAAGTCTAGGCAAATCAAAATAGCCATGGATGAACAACATTAAGAGCCTTATGGTCTTAATAAAACAAAATAATAAATATGTCCGGATATATTAATTAAATTAAATCTCAGACCTAGTGGTCTATTTGGTTGGATATGCGCCCTAATATAACCGACTAGGTTGAACGGGTTGCGCCTCGCCAAAACTTTATAATAAAAAAAATGTCATGATATCTGAAAAATATTATTCATTATCAATAAATTAAACCCCAAAAAGCTAATAATAATTGTCATATAACTAACTGTTTAAGAGCTGCAACGAACAATGAACAAATTCCACCAGCTACTCTAGGATATGAAAGGGTGCGCATCGCACCGCGAAAACTAAATTCAACATCCATTTAAACAACGCGCTTTTCATGGTGCATTGTTCAGTGGGTTAGAAATATTCACACCAGCTTTTCGGGGAATACTTAAACGGCGCGCGTAGCACTTTTGGTAAACGCTATCTTGAGTACCGGTACCAATAATAATCATCCCATAAAGAGGCCAATGACCTACTTACACAGATCTTTTCGTAAGTAACCCGTCAAGAAATAACTGAGACATTTAATAATTTTATTCCATAGTAAAAGAGCACCTGAATAACTGTTAAGGTTTTTGTTTTTATTTTAACTCTTGGTTTAAACTAAAGACAGTGGTTACAGTGACGCTGACATGAAATGGACAGGAATGAAATGATCACGGAGAGTTTAATGCTGTCATCAGGACATGCAGCTAAAAAGAGCACACTATTTTTCTGTGATGTTTTTGGCGGGTTACTTGCCCGTAATGGGTTTCAAAGGCAAAGCTTGGGGCAGCTTCTCATGGTCTCTGACCAGACAACGACAGAAGAGGACCACTGCTTCCTTAAGCATGTCGTAAGTGGCGAATAAAGTGAGGTTGTGCATGGGATTGGCAATCTCAATGTTAAAAAAAAAAAAACTGCTACAGAAGCCGGAGCTACAGAAATGTGTCCTTTGGCGTTGGCTTCCTCAAGGGAGGGGGGAATCTTTAATGTGACTCCATGTTTCAAAAGCAGGTGATGATGATGATGATGATGATGATGATGCTGATGATCGTTTTCCTTTGTGTTCTTGACGGAGTATGGAGTCACCATTGTAGCTGGTCACCTCGCCACGAACCCTGCACCAAGTGTTCACATGCTCCAGCTGTGGTGGTTTCTGTGAAAATGTATTTTACATGACAAGGTTGCCAGCCTCCATGCACAGTCTTATATTGGTCGCATTGTACGACGCCCCTGACTGTGCAGTAATCGTATACTTTACTTTGTCTATCCAGAAGCTTTCACTGAAGCAGAGGTAGTAACCTTAGTTTAAAACAGTAGGGAGCAGAAACTGGAAATCATCATAGTAAAACAGTGATCGAGACGTTCGCATAGCAATTAGGACACATACGGTAATCATTAGACCAAGAGTCGCCAGCAGGTCCATCGCTTCTAAAGATTTCTATGTGGCTGAGACGGGGAGAGAAGAAGATTAAGTTTTAAGAAAGAGACGGTTCAGAGTAGCTCTCTCTTGCCAGCACGGAAATGAACGATGTTCCAAGGAGTAAATGTGCTTTTATCTGTCTCACAATGGAAATCTATGTACTAGGTTACTAAATTTCACTTTTTTGCGTGAATAGCATGAGACAAGAAAACGATCTTTTCGTTTAAGCAAAGTTAACATTTCAATCACTACCCTTTTGCTCCCTGAGCAGCATAGGCCTTCAACAAACACATGCCAAGTCTTCCTGTCCTGTGCAATCTGCTCAAGTTCTTTCCATGTTTTCCTCATCATTTTCACCTCTGTATCCAGCTCTCTTCTCCATGTGTTTTTGGTCTACCTCTGCCTCTCTTTCCCTGTGGATTTCAAAACAAGGATTCCCTTGTAATGCTATCAACAGATTTCCTCAATGTGTGTCCTATCCATCGCCTGCGTCTTCTTCTCAGCTCTTGTTTCACTGGCACTTGTCTGGTTCTTGTCATCAATTCCACATTTGTGACTTTGTCATACCATTTCAGTTCTTCTATTCTACGCAAGCACCCGTTTAAAAAAGTCTTTAGCTTTTTGGTTGTTGTTTTTGTTGCTCTCCATGTCTCAGAGCCATACAATAGGACTGACTTGACATTTGAGTTGAAGATTCTTATTTTCGTGTTGGACTTAATTTCTCGTGTTCTCCATATGTTTTCCAATGCAATGAAAGCTCTTCTTCCTTTTTGTATACTTATTTTGATATCACTGTCTGTCCCTTCAACTTTGCCTAAATTGCTGCCACGATATGTGTACGATTTTACATCCTTTAGTGGTGTTTCTTCAAGTTCAATCTTGTTATCATTGCTTGCATTTATTCTCATAATCTTTATCTTTTCCCTTTGTATTTTCAGGCCCACTAGCTGTGAACTCTCATCGAGAATTTTTATTTTCTCTTGCATCTAATTATGGTTATGGGACAGAAGAGCCAAGTCATCTGCAAAACCCAGATCATCAAGCTGTTTAGTCAGATTCCACTTGATTCCATTTCTGTTGTGTGATGTCGATGTTTTCATAACCCAATCTATTGCTAGTAAGAAAAGAAATGGAGACAAGAGACATCCCTGTCTCACTGCCGTTCTAATCCTAAACGGTTCTGTAAGTTGTCCTTCATGAAGAACTCTGCATGTCATGTCTTCATAGCCCTTCCTTATTAAGTTAATGATATTAATGGGAAATCCATAATGCCTCATCAATTTCCAAAGTGATTCTCTGTCTACACTGTCAAATGCCTTTACGTAGCCCACGAATACGATGTATAGCGGTGCACTCCATTCCAGACTTTGTTCAAATATTATTCTCAATGTGGCTATCGGGTCTGTAGAGGATCTATTTTGTCGGAAACCTGCTTTGTTCATCTCTCATGTGACAAACGAGCGCAAAGGCCTTAAAGCTCTATCTTTTCCTACATCTCTCGTATTGTATTTTCTCCCACATTGGTGCTCTTTCATCCCACATTTGCTATCCCACATTTGCTATTTCATCGTTCTGATTGCTCGCGACCGGTATCTAGAGAACCGCATTTGTTCTTTCATCGGTGGTAAAATAAAGTCTTTTGATTGAGTACCCATACCTGACATTATCGTTTGAAGCCCACATTGCATCGGGATAAATCTGGTGAATGTCACAAAATGGTTTTAAGACTAGAGACTGTCTACGTATAGTGACAAGACACTAGTGGGAAGAAAGACTGAAAGGATAGATTCAGATGAAAAATGACAGTGCAAATGTGAAAGTTGAGACCATTGGCTCCGAGGTTGAGAACCTAAGTTGACTCTTCCTCGCCACTTCGGACGTATAAATTGCTATGGCCTCGACCACCTCTAACTACCCTAAGGGGATAAGGTTCAATTAAGATTCACATACACCACGATACAGACAACAGATAGCTACTGTACGTAAATAAAATGACTGGTCCAGACTATAAATGTACACGTTTTATTTACACCTATAAACAAAACTCAAATACATGTCAAATACATAAAAATGCAGTGTAAGAAATCCTGGAAAAACAAATTCAGGAAAAAAAAAATTACAAATGATGTATCATCAAACCCAACCCTTCATCCACGAGGTTCACCTGTATGGAGAAAGAAGGTAAGATTAAATTAAATAAACCACACTGCACTAATGGGGTCTCAGATGTCCAGCCTCCACTCCAAACTAGCTGTTCTTAATTCTAACTCTAACTACACATATCAGCTGGAACGACTGCGAAATGTCTACACAATCTCTGCATAGACTTCGGTTCTACACAGCCTATCCTGAAATCTCCCGAACACTGCTACACAACTCACTCTTCTAAACCTGCAGCAGCTGACCTCTGCTATGCTCTTACATAAACTTGGTCTCAGTTCTGTCTATTTGCTATAGCAACTGTAGACTAATTTTCAGCAACTGTCCTCTGCTCTAAAATCTGTAGAGGGTATTGTAACCCTGTTTCCCTCCACAATTCTGAAATTGATGACTAAGGTTTAACAGAACCCCACTGGATTCTGGACTGGAACTGTAGCTGGCTTCTCCTAACACATCTGACATTACCTGCCCGATTACCTCTAACTGGGTTCAGGCCTTCGGCGTTATTATGGCCGGGACGAAGCGAAATAAATTACAACAACGCTGGCAGCATGCCACATCTGCGTGTGTAACAGAACGAGCTCAGCGCTCAGGATTTATCCAACAAATCCTATTCTACTCGAGAAATGTCTTCCCCTGCCTGGGAAAAACGGGTTCTCTATACTTCGTCCGCCTCTGGCAAAAATCTCAACCCCTTCTCTGCGTGAGATTGCCAACTCTTGCCGGGGAAAAGTTCTTGGAAACTTTCGCTCTCTCCCTCAGAGCCGCGATACCTGCTGTTAGACAGAAAAAATTGCAACAGCTAAACAACATGTAAATAATACATTCCTAAAATAACTCCCTCAGCTTTACATTAATTTCGTTGATTTTGAAAAGGTTTTTGACAGCATACATAGGGACAGTTTATGGAAAATACTGAGGGCTTATGGAATTCCAAGCTGCATAGTGTCAATCATAAAAAGCCTCTATGCAAACTTTACGTGCAGTGTTGGGCAGAGCAACCTAACCTTTGAGGTGAAGACAGGAGTACGACAGGGATACCCCTTATCAACCACTCTATTTTTAACAGTCATAGACTGGGTGATGCGCCAGACAACAGAGGGCAGTCCAAGAGGAATAAGATGGACAACATTTTCTACATTGGAAGATCTGGAATATGCAGATGACATTGCACTGCTAGCACATTCACATCAACTCATCCAGGAAAAAACGGATAGACTTAATAAGTTTAGCCAGCAGGTGGGCTTGAACATCAATTTAAAGAAGTCTGAGGTCATGACGCTCAATGTGAGCAACCCTGAACCCATATCAGTAAGGAATAAGCAATTGGTACAGACAGATACCTTCACATACCTAGGAAGCATAGTAACACCAGACGGCGGGGCAGGCAAAGACATCAACATCAGAATGAAAAAGGCAAGAACAGCCTTCTTTAGCCTAAGCAACATCTGGAAGTCCTCCCAATACAGCACAAGCACAAAATTAAGATTATATCAGAGCTGTGTGCTTTCTGTGCTTCTCTATGGTGCAGAATGCTGGCGAGTTACAGAGAAGGAAATGTCGAAATTGTCCTCTTTTCACACAACATGCCTAAGAAAAATTCACCGAATCTTTTGGCCGAATACCATCACTAACCAATATCTGCTTACTCGTAGCAAGCAAGAGGACATGCACACATAAACTCCCTGATTCTCTTCCCGTTATGCCCCATAATACGGGCCAACACGCAGACCTAGGGTTCTGCATGACTGGTTACAATACCAACAGTTTTTCTACTGAGGGCCTATCTACCTGTCCAAAAATACTTTGGCCCACTTCTTACGCTGACACTTAATGCAGCAAATGTTTACCACAATTAAAATAGCCCTCTCTAGGAATTCGATTCCCGTTCAGAAAAAAATAAATGTAATACAAAATAATTTCCATAAAAGTACATCTCCCGTCTTCTGAATACTCAGAACCACAATACATAATTAATAACGTATAACCCTGTTAGATGCTAGCATATACATACTGCCTAGAAGTTATACATAACCCCAGGTTATCAATTGAAAACCCCGTAGTTCAACCACGTGCTCCTGCCTAAATATACATAATGATAGCACCCACGTGCTTTTCTCCCCCTCACCCCCTTGAACCTCGTCTCGAATAAATATTCAGTAACTAACGCACCCACGTGCTTACCAGTTTCTTATTCATTAAATGATAGCACCCACGTGCTTATCTCCCCCTCTTCACATCCCGTCCACCTATAGATGTGTAACTATATAAATAGCTAGCAGCATTAGGCTCTCAATAAAATCACAAATACACACGCTCCCGCCATTCTGTAAAGTACCATAAATCACAAATGCTGGTTCTCTACAGACCTACTTTGAAAAAATCCAAAGCACGCCCGTAGCATCTCAACACCGCTATTCCTTCAATAAGGAAATAAATGGCCTATTAAGTTTCTCAAGTCGATCACTAAGATAGTGTTTGATGGCTCTGGCGTTACGAATTTAATTTAAAACTAACTTCCCAAAAACTTAACTGATCAGCCTAGGTCTAGAAAAAATTAAATAATGTACCACGCAAAAATCATGCTTACCAAAACTCGAATTTCCCCACTGAAAGGCAATCGACAATTTTGACTCAGGCACGCGGCTGGCAATTACATTAAGAGAACGAGGCTATAAATTACAGGCCTTTTATAATCATATAACAGCACGCTGACCTCTTGACGTCATATGCGTGGCTTTGATTCTACCCAATAATTTCAAATGCCGTTAGCTCTCGGCCAATCAATCATCGTAAACAATTCTGATGCAACCGGTTACTGCTAGTCAAAGAAACGGGATTAAGCTCTGCCCTCTACTGCCAATTGAAGCAAAAATGGCCGAAATATATATATATATATATATATATATATATATATATATATATATATATATATATATATATATATATATATATATATATATATATATATATATATATATATATATATATATATATATATATATAATCCCGAAAAATGCGTCTAGCCGCATGCCTTCAAATCTTTTAAAAAGACTAAACTGGTGCAAAACTGATCTAGGCTCTATAATCTTCCTTCTAGAATAACCCTGCAACAATTTTCTACACCTCAACTCTAAACTCCATAAAGAAGAAACATAAAGCAGATGAGATAAAACTCCATCGTGATCTCACTCTGAAAAACGTAAAAATCGGAAGAGAAGAAACATGGAGAAGGATTACCTGTAATCCCTCCTAGAAAAGTGAACAAAATGCAAGGAGAAAAAGACATGGGCCATTTGAAAGACAGAATCTCAGTCCACTTCACCACAGTGAAAACACATCTGGTCATCCAAATCAGACATCTGGGCATTATACAATTTCTGTGGACTGTTGTTATCTTTGTTGCTCGGCCAGGTCACCACATTGGATGCCCAGCTTGGCCAGGTGAAAACGTCTCATGCTGATTAAACCAACCGGCATGTAAATCAATAGGCGGCGCCACAAAGAGGACATGTTAGCATGCTGGCGAAGATGGGCGGATGTAACAAAGAATGCCGCCAACACATGGAACAATAAACAACCAGAGAATAATGTGACAGCACTTTTGCATTGGCCAGCCAATTATCTCCATACCTGTTTGTCAAACAAGTCAGGCAACGAACGTTGGTCGTGAATTACCACACGCACGTTTGGACTGACAGGGGACAAGAGCGATCCTGTGAATGAGTGACCAGAGGGACTATTAAGGATTGGTTGTATGGGCGGAGCTGTACGTCACGGATCCAAGAAACGCACATTGGACTTCCAGAAACATAAAACCGCGTAGCTCGCTAGAGAGAGGAGTCGATGTTTTACATTGTGAGGAAGAGATACAATCCCTAAAACGCCTAGCCTAAATACACGTGTTTATTCAGAGTGAATAATAATTCAGTTCTGTGGTGAATTGTGTTCGTAAAGGATTTTGCAAAGGGTAAAGAAGGTTAGTAGATCTTATACAGATTAGTAATACTTTTCTTATTCTTTGTTATTTTAACCTCACAGTTAATGTGCGAAAGATAGAGTTTCAATTAATTCTTTTCATAACTGATTAATAAAATCCGACGATTTCCTAGAAGATGATAGGATGATAGGATGTAATTAATAGTTCATACTTCACCTTCATCGTCATCACAGTCTCTCATGCACAAGATATTTACCATCATTAGAATCGAACTCAGAGAGAGAGATCAATAATGAGCAGTAGTATGAATGAAATTCAACTAGTGATGTTAAATGTGAAAAACGTACGAAGACTTTTGTGTGTCTTCAGTTCATCAGAAGTCTGAGTCTACACGCAACGTGTCTGACGTCTAACCAGAAATAAGTTATCAAAAACTGACATTTGGCTAGCAGAATTCGCCATAGGACATCTTTCATTCCTCAATTAAAAAGGAATATTGTCTCACCCACAAGTCAGAAGGTGGACGCAGCATTTTTCGTCACCCATATACTGCTGACTCACAAGTTCAATACATAGTCATCACAAGTTCAAATCACTCGAAAGGTCATTATTATCTGAAGTCAAGCTAAAGAGCTCAAAAGTGGAATCTCATATTTATACCAAGTGCAACACACTCTTAAGCGCATTATATGAAGCAGACTCTAAAGTATATTTTATGAATCACGACTACATACGCAAGATTATGAGTCTACATATCACTAACATTTCGTGAAGATATCCAGTCTGGCCAGTACCCTCGAGAGATTAGACAACAGACCTTTTGATAATATGACAGCTATTAACTGTTGATCAACACTACAGAGATATACTCAAACAGTGAAGGAATATTGTAAATGGTTGGTTTTTAATTGACCAAACTCATTGGGCCATACCGACCATCACTGTAAAAGTTCTATGAAACTTTCTAGAAACGCCACACAGGCTATCAATGTAGAAGTGTGCTGCTCTCCACTGTCGGAGTATGTGTGGTTATACTGTAGAACAACACGCCGTTCATTCCACATGCAAAGTCAATAACATTGGAAACAACTTGCACGATTCAACGATTTATTACTGTAACATCACATCGACAACAGACATCATCAGAACATCAGACAAGCATACTGTCACTGGCGAATTGTTCAAGCACTTCATAGACATAGCAACAAGTTCAGTACAATCATAATGACAATAGCTCTTGGGCAGCCTGCACGTATGATCGTGCTAGAAGTATGTCAACAATTTATATCTATCCCCTCTGGCAAGATAAGCCAGGTAACCCTCTGGCAAAAATAAGCTGCATGAGTGTCCAGCTCAAATATATAATTTCTTTCTGTCCTTCCTCCGACAGAACGCATTAGATGCATCCATAACAATGCGAGCCATATAAGTGCGGGCTCAAAATATAATATTTTTCTGTCCTTCCCTTGACCAAACGCAGTAGGTGCATCTATAACAATACGAGCCGGATAGTTGCGGGCTCAAAATATAATCTTTTCTGTCCTTTCTCTGACAGAACACATTAGATGCATCCATAAAAATACGAGCCGGATAGGTGCGGGCTCAAAATATAATCTATCTTTTCTGTCCTTCCTCTGACCAAACACAGTATTGCATCTGTAACAATGCGAGCCGTATAAGTGCGAGCTCAAAATATAATCTTTTTCTGTTTTTCCTCTGACCAAACACAGTAAGTGCAAAATATAACGATATCCATAATCTCCTGGACTCTCCTCCGCACTAGGAGAAAGTAGCCTTAGTATCAGCCCACTAACTTAGGCAGATAGCATCAACTTGCAAGGCTGCAAAAATTAAATAGTTTAAAGGGTATCTTTACCTTGACTGCCTTCAAGAATAACACCACCAAAAACACTCGCCATCCTAGGCTCTCCAAAAAAAAACTGTCAGAATCACTTCCAGGGGGAAATCTCAACCCTTTTCTTAACACACAAAGGACACTGAAATATGTTCTCGGAGTCAGAGAAGAATCGCTGAACCTCCGTTCAGCTAAAAAAACGCCCGGCCGACTGACCAAGACAGACCGGCTTCCTGTCCCGAGCAAAATCATCGCGCCTACGTAAATCATTGCGTGATATGAGTTTTAGCTCACATGGGGACAATCCAGAACTTTCCTGGAAAGCCCGATCTGGCAAAGCCTTAAATGGTCATCTGAATGGACAACTGTATAATGTCAAGGGAAGATAACAACTAAATCTAAAAGGTACTAAAAGAATACTACCGGTACATTCCCTTAGATCAATAATAAATACACATCGATATTTTAAACAAAACTGACCGTAACAAATTTATATATATATATATATATATATATATATATATATATATATATATATATATATATATATATATATATATATATATATATATATATATATCATCAACGTTCTCATTCTGACAACAGTTTTCATCAGAACGTCCTCGACTTAGAGATACCCCACTCGACATAACGTATAACAACTTGAGACATTTTATGCATACATGTGAATCATCATATCAATGAGAAGCATTTAGAAACCCATGGACTGTGTAGATTACTCACCATTTTGGTAACACGTATCATATCACATCATCATCATTTCGCTTTGCACCAGTTCATTCTTAATTAACCACTACTTAATTAACTGCAATTTTATTATCTCATCTGTGTGTTTTGTGTGAATCGTCTGTCACCATCATCACGTTCTAACCATTACTAACCCTATATGTGTGGATATTTCATTAATAAACCCAACGATTGTTTGATCATTATCTAGTTTGTTAATGTATCACTCGTGCTGTCGGTGTTACATATTCACCTATAGGAACATTTCTCTACCCAGATGAGGTTGGTGGCTTTTTCTTTTACGAGATCTAAGGGCAGAAGCTAAGGTCGTAGGGAAACAGAACTCTTTCCATAATTAATTAGAAAACACTGTCCAGTGGAAAGCATTCGCATTCCCGTCTTCTTGTCCCTATCTCGAATAACTCTTTATTCTTTCTAAACGAGCCAATTTCTAGAGACCTTATACCTAATATCTCAATAGACTATTCTTGGCAAAAACTACTGTCGTAGTTGCCCCAGTACACACCACACGACATCTCAGCTACTTGTCTATGGACTCGGTTAATCTCTCAAGTATGATTCTGTTTAATATTCTTCCTTACACTAGTAGCAACATTATTCATCTATAATTTGTGCACTCTTGTAAATTTCCCTTCTTAGGCAACTTGATCTGATAAATTTCTTTCCATTCTGCTGGTATTTCCTCTCTCTCCCAGACTTTGCCAAGTAGTTTGTATAATATCTCTGTAGATGTATCAATATCTGTTTTGAAGGCCTCTGCTGGAATGCCATCTGGACTAGTTGCTTTTCCATCTTTCAGAAGCTTTATGGCTTTCTTTATTTCTTCTCTACTTAGTCGTTCACAGCTGATTTGTAGCTTCTCTTCAGCTGGCTGGATGTCTGGGGGATTAGTTGGAGTTGGTCTATTGAGAAGTTTCTCAAAATGTTCTGTCCATCTCTTCATTTGTTCTTGTATATTACTAAGCAATTTTCCATTCTTATCTTTTATGAGGCCATTTGCTTGCTTATATTTCCCTGTTAGCTTCTTTGTGTTGTTGTACAAGTCCCTCATATTTCCTTTGGCTGCAGCTTCCTCTGCTTCCTTTGCCAACTCCTCAATATACTTCCTCTTGTTTCTTTTGATGCTTCTTCTTACTTCTTTGTTTGCTTCTATGTACACTTCATGAGCCTTGGCTTTGGAGCTTCTGGTTTTATTTCTGTTTAAATCTGCTTTCTTGTTTTTCCTGTCTTCTATCTTACTAATGGTTTCTGTTGTTATCCATCCTTTGTGCTGATGTTCTCTTTTTCTCAGTACTTCTTAACGTGTCTCGTTCCATATATTTTTTACTTGTTGTCAGTGGTCTTCCGTATCTGCTTCATCTTCCAGCTGTTGGAGTACTTGGTATTTGTTGGATACTGTGATTGAAAATGTTTCTCTTATTTCCTGATTTCTTAGATATCCTACATTGTACTGTTGTCTATAGCTATATACTTATGTAAATTTCTTGAGTTTTAATTTTGTTTTAGCCAACAGAAGATGGTGGTCTAATACCACATCTGCTCCTCTACTTACTTTTACATCATTCAATGACTACCAAAACTTCTTACTAATGCATTTGTGATGAATCTGATTCTCAGTTCTGTGGTCATGTGATATCCATGTTGCTTTATGTATTCTTTTATGTGGAAATATGCTTCCTCATATAGCAAGTTGATTCGAAGCACAGAAGTTAGCTAATAGTTTCCCATTCTCGTTCATCATACCTAATCCATGCTTTCCTATGATTTCTTCAAAGCCGGTGTTGTCTGTTCCTATTTTCGCGTTTAAGTCCCCCATCAAAATTGTGATGTCCTTTCTGTTCTTTTTGTCCAAGACATTTTGTAGTCTGGTGTAAAAGTCTTCTTTCTCAGATTCTACTTTATCATTTGTTGGTGCATAACATTGGATGATGTTTATATTTACTTTCATTTTGGCTGATTTAAACCTTGCTGTTATAATTCGAGGTCCCATTGCTTCCCATTCTACAAGTGCCTTCTGTGCTTCCCTAGACAGCATTAGAGCCACCACTTCACTGTGGTGGGCTCTTTCCTCCTCATGTCCTGAGGACAACACCATTTCTGCTGTGATCAATCTCCTTTTCTCTATGCCCTTCTGTGACGTAGAGTATGAAAATTGAAGTCCCTGAATCGATGGATGATAAAGGATAGTAGCCTCGAATAGCATCAGTACCCCTGAATATTGTTGTAATTTTATCGTAAACGTGGAACTCTACCAATGGGCAAATTAGTAATCATCATTTCCACGTGGATTTTCAACACGTTGGATAATTAATATGTAAACCGCTATCATGCGTGCATCCAGGACATCGCTTTGTCTTAAGTTGAGTTTAAACCACACCTACTGCCTATCTCTTTAGAGCTATGAGCATCAAGCATTTTCTAGTTTTTTTTTTCTGCCACCCCTTCAAAAGGGCGTTGCCAAGAGAAGACGGAAGAGGCCAGCATCAAAGGACTGTGGTGGTCCCAGAAGAACGAAGCAGTTTTTCGCACCTTCGGTTCACACGTTCATGCGAACCTACTAGACGGGAAAAGCGCTCGCTGACCAAGAGACGAACGGGGAAGGCTAGAGCGGCAGATGCGGCTCGAAACGAGAAGAGTTCACTGATTTCAAAAAAGGCGTTAAACTTAACATCTAGATATTACCTCTCATTTAATTTAATATATATTGTCATCGCCGGAGAAGGCAGTTTATCATTCGTTGTCAGAGAGTCAAAGTAGTACTAGCTTATAGTAGAAGCTAACAAGTTTTCCCTTGGATTTTCTACTATATTGGAGTCTATATTCATTCATTCTTTTGTGCTACGGTAAAAAATATATTAGAGTCTTGAGTGATTCAGGAGTTTAGTTCCTTCATTTATTTCACTGGATTTTTGTGTTAATTTAAACCTATTAAATCAACCCACCACAAAGTTTTCCAGATGTAAATTTAATAATGTAACTATCCGTTATTTCCAAAAATAATAGATGTGTAACATAATTTTAAACGCTAGGCGAGCGAAATGGTTTATTACCTTTTTTAATTCTATTTCACCTTGCGTAAACTTTAAGAAATTAACTGTTCATAGCTAGTGGTAATTAAATCGATATATTAGCTAGTCACTCGTGTAGTCTTTAAATCTAAATAATTTAAATATCAGAGTGAGTTTACAGGTCTTATACAAAACGCGGGTGTTAGAAATAATTATAGTAAAATTACCTGTTTTATATATTCTTCTTATACAAGTGGTCCGACCTTGTGGTCCAACGGTTTTTTTTATATATAGAGAGTCATGTTCAGATGGCTTATGGCATCCCCAGTTATATGTTCCTAACAACATAAAAGAACAATGACAATAACAAATCTGATGTTAAGAGATTTGTTTAAGTCTATCGGCTAACCCCAGTAGAGCGGCTAAATAACCAGAACGGTCAAGTGTTCACTTGTGAATAAAAAATTAACTGGAACGGGACAATGCCAGATATATTATATTAAATCATATAAAGTTCCCTGGCCTGTTGAGACTGAACTAAACGCCCAGAAAGTCATTTTTTTTAAAACCCAAAACCCATATGACAGTAACTTTGTTCCTACCACCAACTTCCACAGAGAACCTTTACGGCTATTTCTTTCCAAGAACAGCCTGGGAGTAACAATCTGCTGTTTGAAATATTTCCCAGTCATTTCGACAGAAGCCTAGAACGCAAACTTATTCCCAATTCAAATACCTGCAAATCCGACGAAGAAGACCCGCCAGGAAAAATTATAAATCAACACACCCATCCAGCGAAACTCCGAGAGAAAAATAGCAAAGCCTATACGGAGATTTCTGGGGCTGTACGGGGACAAAATTCACAGGACATATACTAGTCTTTAATCCATTTTGTGTTTGATAAATTCCTTGGATGTATGCTGTGTCGGCTGAGGGTAAGTTTGCCTGTTTGTGAGCGCTCACTGCATGAATGCTGAGAGTGGAAAAACGGAACGAAAGAATTTAGTTGCTTCAGTGTGCTACTAATATAACATCTTCTATTTTATCTATTCTCTCACTAAATCTGAAGACCCACGGGAAAGTTAAATTAAGGGCATATCCTAGATACCCGTCCCGTCTACCCACTCCCATTGTCAATCCTTTGTTTGATCGGTTGGGTAAGCACACCTCGGGTGGGATCATTTTTCCTAGTTTTTCCAGGTCTATGAGAATATATCTTGTTTATTTATTTTCCCTTTATGTAACCATAATGTAACCTGATGACATGATAATGATGCATTCACTGTTGTAACCTATTTTTTACTTCTAAATATATAATAAACCTACTATATATCCTTAAATCTATTTAGTTTGTGGTCAAAACCTTTCCCTGATTTATTATATGTGCCCATAGTTACCTGTTCGTTTCTACGTATTGATGTCACAAATTGTTTGTATGTACGTACGAGAGGATAGTGAATTAGACTCAGTATCTAGTGAAATAATACTGCTCTAGTTAAGCGTGTCCTACTATATAGGTGAGTTGAGCAATTACTCAACCCAAGTCAGTATTTTTCTTACACTCTGTATTCCTCGTAAACAGGATTATTTCTCACATCCTTCTCTCACATAGCTTCCACTATCTCACCCCTGCTCGATTGGGACCATAAAATAAAGCCTATATAAAACACACGACAATAATGGTCGGCTCGTCGCGGGACTGAACTAGAATCCTGTACAAGCAACACAATAATGTGTAGCTCGCCGAGATTCTGAGCCTTCGACAATAAATTGTGGCTCGCTGGAATTTTGAGCCGGGTCTAGTAATTGACTTAGCGTCTATTACGGTATCTTACCTGAATTTTCAGTTAGAAAGAGTGTGTTGTGTGATTGTCTTGTGAGTTAAGGAAATAAAAGAAGAATAAAATTAATTCCCCTAGACAGACGATATTAGACAGGGTGTTTAGACCAAACAAAATTTTAGGTTGGTTTTTTTTCCACAGCATTGTAAAATCATTTACAACGTGTTTATAATAACATCTGTCAAATATATGGTATTTGAAAATATTTTGTGCAAAACCGTTGGATCGCGTGACTATAGAAACAGTCACAAAAGTTTGAAGTTAGCAGAGTTGAGTAAAGCTAAAGACGCCTTATTCTGATTTTTTAAAGTCTAGTTAATAACGTCTCTTCTCTTAACTGACTTCGGCGGGTGAGTTTTGTGGTGGAGATAATTTTTGAAGGAAAATTTTTTTTTTCTCCTTGAAATTTTAAAATTAAATATAATTAAAATAATTGTTTTAATTTTTTAATCTTTTGTCTCTACCGATAATTAATAGTAGATTATTTCTAGTTGTTTCACCTACCAGTTAAGGTGGCATAGTCGCTTGCATTAAGAGTCTTAATTGACAGATAATAGCAGCGATAGGTAAGCAAATTAATAAAGGAAGGCTCGATCTCAGGTAATTATATTTTGGGTTTTTTCTCGCAAGCGGCTTAGAGTTTATTTTTTCCCCCTTCTGTTCTTCTTCTTATTCTCTCGGCTTAGTAGCATCCAGTTCTTTGACATGGCAGAAAGAGCTAAACTTAGATCCCTCTTGCGTGAGGAGGCCAAGGAGACTGGATTACAGGGAGATGCCGCGAACCTGTTTGTCAAAAGAGAATTTAACTGACATGACGCGGAGCAAGAGAAAGAGAAGGCAAAGAAGAAAGAAGCGGAAGATCGTCAATTGGAACAGAAGAAAATTGAATCGGAGATGGAAGCCCGCAGGGCAAATGAGAGAGAGAGGGAGAGACAGCATGAATTAGCACTTAAGAATGTAGAAGTCCAAAGTCGGGGTACTTCTATTTCCAATAATGGAGAGCCGTCTTCACCCCAGTCTCTATCAACTGATCTCTCCAGCACTCAATCCGCCCAATTAACAGCTATGTCTTTTGTCTTAGAGTCTTTCCCGAGCCCCAATGAGAAAATCGACACTTTCCTAGAGAAATTCGAACGAATGGTGAATCTGTATGGGTTAGAGAGTTCCCGGTGGTGGCTAAAACTTTCTCAGGCATTAAAAGGTAATGCTTATGATGTGTACGTTAAGCTGGGAAGCTGCAACATGACTACGACATGCTAAAGAATGCCTTGCTAGAGCGTTTTGAGATGACCGCTCGCAAATTTCTGCAAATGTTTAGAAACAGCCGAAAGGAGACCACTGAGACATTTCCCCAGTTTTCTTCACGTCTCACGGGCTATTTGACAAAGTGTCTCGAATTATCAGAATTACCTCTTACATATGAGGGAATTCTTGAACTTGTTCTTGTGGAACAGATAAAATCCACTTTGTCGAACGAAACACGTAGATTTTTGGCTGAGCAGGGCGCAGTCAAGCTTGAGGACATCCTCAATAAGGCGGAACGCTATGCAAACGCATTGGCCGAACTTCCCAGCACTAAACGAAAACCCACAGATGAGCCATCTCGAAAACAAAATCTAGAACAGTCATCCTATTCTTCTAATTCCTCCCAGCACTATAACCAACGAGAAACTAATACCCAGAGACCTCCCCAAGAGAAATCGAAATTCTACAAAACCCGATATCCCCCAAACAACAACAATCCTGATCAACCCACCAGGCCTACATGGCAGCGCGGCTACCAAGGTCAAGGCAAGGGGAAGACCCCTATAGCATGGACGTCTGATCAGGGCAAGCACACCGGGCCAAACCGCATCGGATGCTTGCATAAGCCTCGCAAGGAAGAGTCAATGTCAATGATTCTCAACCTGAGGGGGACAGACCCTCAATGCGAGGAAATGTAATATTGAACGGTACCTCAGCTACTTGTCTCTTTGACACTGGATTATCTTTTGACTGTATTGTCGCCAGGCACCTAGTCAAACCCGGTCAGGAGACAGAGGACACCGTCAAACTATGTTGAGTTTTTAAGAGTGACGCACCCAGGACGCTTCCTATCGCACTGGTAGAAATACACTCTGATTTTGTCAGAGGTGTTATTAAAGCGGCCATAATGGATGATCTTATCTATCCAGTTATCCTGGGATGTAGATATGTGTTTGTTGGGAGACCAAAAGAGCCAATTGTAGCAGCGGTAACCACAAGAGAGCAAACCATGAAGGAGAGGGAGCCTGCGCCAAATTTGTTGCCAAATGAACTGAAGGAGGCGCAACAAAAGGACCCTACTCTGGAGCCCTGTTTTAGAAAACTGCCCATGGCTAAGGACCCCAGACACCACGGAGACATCTTTTCGAAGGATGGCGTATTGTTTCGTAGAACGGGCGACCCTGATACAGGGAATAACCAGCTCCTAGTACCGACGCAGTACAGAAGCCAGATCTTAGAAATGGGGCACTCTCTTCCCTTTAGCGGACATATGGGACAAAACGCCACTATTCAGCGAATAAAAAACCACTATTGGTAGCCGAGAATGAACTCTGAGATTATCATGTACGTGAAATCCTGCGCCCAGTTCCAATGTGTGGCACCCAAACACTTGACACCCCCAGTACCTATGGGGCAAATACCAATAGTAGGGACTCCATTCGAACGGGTTGCTGTCGACATCATTGGACCCCTGGAAAGGACCAAAAGAAGGAACAGGTTCATCCTGACCTTAGTCGACACTTGCACAATGTGGGCCGAAGCTATACCGCTAACATGCACGGATTCCAAGCATGTCGCAGAAGCCCTCGTGCAAATTTTTACACGGTTGGGATTCCCTCAACAAGTTTTGACGGATAATGGATCCCAGTTCCGTAGCCTGTTAATGGAGGAGATCTTTAAGTTCTTGAGGGCCAAACACATCCACACAAGTCCCTACCATCCGGCCGGAAATGGGCTCATGGAGCGTTTTAACGGCTGCCTCACCATGATGTTACGTAAGCTGGGCCTAGAGAAACCGGAAGATTGGGACCTATATATATCGGCTGCCTTATTCGCCTACAGAGAGGTTCCCTAAGCATCTACGGGATTCCCACCAGCTACACTTTTATTCGGCAGACCTATAAAGGGGCCACTAGAAGCCTTACTTCGGTCCCTGACAGACCAAAAGGCCGACGAGACAGTCGTCTCAGCAAGCAAATATGTATCCGAGCTCAAGGAAAGGTTACAGCTAGGATGGGATCTAGCCACAACTAACCTTAAGAAAGCACGCGCAAAACACGCTCAAAGATACAATAAAGCTGCAAAAGAGAGAGAACTCCAACCAGGGCAGAAAGTTTTGTTGCTACTTCCAACCGGAAACAACAAACTTCGCATCGGATGGCAAGGGCCGTTTACCGTCCTTAAAAAGATCTCACGCACTAATTACAAGATCTCCATTAAAGGAAAGGAGAAGGTCTTTCACGTAAATCTGCTTAAGAAATACTTGGAAAGACCAGTGCCGTCCTCCGAGCATCTCCTGGCGGTCGCCATAGCAACGAAAGACGAGGAAGATGATGATAGTTGCATGGAGTACCCATTGCAACAAACAGAATCCTTTAAAGATGTCAAATTCGGCGACAATCTCTGAGAAGAACAACAGACAGAAACCAGGGCGCTACTGAAACAGTACGCTGCAGTCTTAACGGATGTACCTGGTCGAACAAATCTCATAGAATTTGATATGAAATTAACAAAAGAGACCCCTGTTCGAACCAGAGTTTACCCCATTCCGTACGCTAAAGCTGATGCACTACGCGGAGAAATAGACAAGCTGCATCAGGCAGAAATTATCAGTGAGTCTACATCTTTTTACAGTTCGAGTGTAGTACTGTTGCAGAAGCCCAATAAGGAAGTTCGGCTATGTATAGATTACCGGTTACAAAACGCTGTAACGGAATTCCAGCCGGAACCTCTCCAGACTGTTTCTGAGTTGTTCACCAAGCTTAGCAAAGCAAGAATTTTTTCCAAGATTGACCTGAGTAAAGGTTATTATCAAATACCAGTCAAGGAGGAAGTTAAACCTTTGTTAGCTTTCAGCACTAGTGAAGGACATTACACATTTAATGTGATGCCGTTCGGATTGCACAACGAACCAGGAGTGTTCACCAGGAGATGAGGAAGCTTTTAGAACCTTTGCACAGTCCCCATATCCATAATTTCATGGATGATATCTTAATTGCATCGGAAAACTACGATGAACATATTGCTACGGTTGCTATGCTCCTCAGGAGACTACAGGAAACTGGTCTCACAGCCAGACCTAGCAAATGTCTCATCGGGTTTTAAAAGTTAGAATTCCTTGGGCACACTATTTATCATGACTGCATGTGGCCTGTTAGGAAGAATGTTGAGAAAATAGTTGCAGCTAAAAGGCCCCGAACGAAGAAAGACACGCGTTCTTTCTTATCACTATGTGCGTATTATCAAAAATATATCCGGAATTTCAACGGACTAACGGCACCCATGACTGACATTACAAAAAAGGACGTCCTGATAAGTTTATTTGGGATTCGCAGTGTGAACAAGCATACAACACTTTAAAAGAACAGTTGTCCAGATACCCCATTTTGAGGTTACCTGACCTCAAGAAACCTTTTGTATTGCGGGTCGACGCGTCGGGTCAGGGCATCGGGTCAACCCTGCTTCAAGCAGATGACACCGACCCGAATATGTTATTCCCAGTTGCGTATGGAAGTCGAAAATTAAATACGGCTGAACGTAACTACAGCACAGTTGAAAGAGAATGTCTGGTACTGATTGACGGGATAAGACGTCATCATGAGTTTCTTTACGGGACATCTTTTACGGTGCAAAAAGATCACGTGTCGTAGATTTTTGATAGGAGAATTAAGACTTGGGTTGGTCCCTTCTGAATAGGTTGGAGTGAGTGATAGTCACAGTGTGAGATAGAAATACAAAAATAGATTTCCACGAGTGAGGTGGTGGAATTGTGATAGTGGCTGTCTCTGAGAGCGGGAAATCTTCTCTCTCTCTCTCACCTATCTTCTACGACAGATCTAGAGTAGTCAGACAGTCTAACACATATACATTAAATATATCTATATCCACTCACGTGCACGCACATTCAAGTGACGACAGGTAGACACACAGACGTGGGAAACTATAACAAATGATTATATAGATATTTAGAACGAGCTGACCAACGCGCTGATTAATTTATTGTTAAGTTAAATTATCATATTAAACTTACGTCACAACATGTAAAATTACATCAAAAAGGCATATACACAAAGTCATAAACAAATCAAGGAATGCTACAAGAACTGATAGACCCACAGTTATGATCTTCCCTCGATGGTTAGCCCACAGTCCCGTTAGGATGAAAGATGATAGCACAAAGAGTCCCAGATACATATGATTGAGTCTAAGAGTTTTCCCCCGTTTAAGGTATGACCAGACCTGATACTATAATCTAGTTTAAGGGAAAATATTGTTAGCAAAACAAACTTGCATGAAGAAAGTTATGACAGCAAATAGGTGCCAAAATACAACGGTAAAAATAACACTCAGACCTGCGTTCACTCTATTCATTCAGCCGTGGCCACGTGTGCACATTTATACTTACAGCTTTGATCGCTGTCTCTGGGAACATAATTTTTTCTAGGACCTTCACACAGACCCGTAAATGCAGTCTCGACCAAGAAATCCCCAGTTCCAAAAAGACGTACTGAATTCTCTGTCTCAGTGAACGATTCCTTGGGTGTTCTTATTTTTCGGATGTCTGTTTAAGTCACATAAAATTTGTCCAGGCACGAAAGTTAGCGGAGCACAGTGTCACTAGCGTAGGTTTCTAAAAAAAATGAGGAATGTCAGGTTGGGTGCCTTATCTCAGTATATGACTATATTTGGTCACCACACTACTAGTCAAAAACTCTGTCGGATGTTACTGATATTTTGCTTGCCACAGCGGCTGATCTGTACTTAAGTGTTATTCTGGAAGAATTAATTCTGGCGCGATAGGCCGTTTACTTCATTTAACTGTTACAGTTCATGTAATGAAAGTGCTTAAGTTCTTCACAGATAATGTTCACGTACTAGAACGCTGGCAAAGTTTGGGTACCACAGTATTCACTGAATAAAGAAAAAATACATATGAAATATTTTACAAATTATGTACTCAATATAACTTACATTTTTAAACTGCAAGCGTATAGCTTGTCTTATAGTTTAACCCTTCCCGTGGAATAAGTTATATTTAAAAAAAAAATCATCAATCCTCAGGAATTAGGAATACGTGCGTATTCCGTCAACACTCATGAGGCTTCTAGCATTTATAAGTTAGTTTTAAAAAATATGTTCTCGTCTGATTATTTAGCAGTAAAATTAAATTCATTATAGCTACATTGTTGTTTAAGCTAGAAATTATAATTTATTCTGCTTTCCACTGAAACACGTCACTAGAAAATAATACAGACTTATGTATTAAGCGCTCTGCACCAAATCTAACTAGTGAAATAAAATAAGCGATTTAACACTTTAAACACTTCACGAAATACTAGATAATATGTATAATATTTTACCTCCACACAGAATTTACAGGCGATCGCACAACTTTGGAATTATATGCTTATATTTATTGGTAGTCTAGAAGTTCGGCAAAATTTTTGCCAAGAACAAACTAAGACTTCGCTATACAGCTTATTCTCTTTGCACGAAACGTCCTGTCTACTGCGAATTTAGGAGCGAGAATGAAAATCTAGTTTCAAACTCTGGTTATATCTATTACCAGACAAAGAGGTAAACTTTTATTTCGCAAAACGAAATAATCCCCCTTTCCGTCTATATCACTTTACGTTTAACACCAAGAGGCTGTCGAAAACTGACACTCTGCGTCTCTGACACCTCCGTCTAAGAAACGGCCGTAGCGCTAAGTGTCAGATGCAAATGTAGACAACTTGTTTGCAATGCAGGGGCAGTTTTCGCACCTCACGCTGACCATGGCCCACAATGAGTGTCGTGTCAGGTGAAATTTCCAGACAAATGTCTCGAACTGCACCGTAGAGGTGTCAGTTATCGCGCTTTTCCTGAGCGCTCAGCCGAAGAAGCCGCGCCTGTCAGCTGAAAGTGCAGACCTAGTCTGCTCGTATGTCTGAGATAAGCGAAAGTCACAGTTTCGTGTCCTGACATCTAATGCAAATAGAAATGCATTTTAACACTCCCCCGTCTCTGTAGAGACTGACACGTTACGTCATAACTGCGTTCTCAGTTTTGAGAAAAGAAACAGGTAAACGTTAGAATGGAAAAATAGTAATGTATATAGTCGCAAACGAACGAATGCGAAAAACACAGGGAAAAAGGTAAAGAGTGATAATAAAAATAGAGGATACGGGTGACAGAAACGAAGAAGATATAGGCAATTTAATGATCATAAAACCTATGTGACACCACGCTCCCTTAGCATTTCTTGGCGCAAATAAGGAATTTAACGCAAGGATCATGCGTTGGGCCTTGCTATTAAGCGTGTACTCCTTCAAAGTGGAATATATTCCGGGAAGACAGAATGTCGGAGCTGATTTCATGAGTAGAAACTGGACTACGGAGGAAGAGGAGGAAATCGAACATACCAATCATCCACAAGTTACCAATCAGGGCAGCTTCATTGTCATAAATGAAACATGAAAAATGGTTTCATGTCTAAAAGTGGGGACGATTGTGACGTAGAGTATGAAAATTGAAGTCCCTGAATCGATGGATGATAAAGGATAGTATCCTCGAATAGCATCAGTACCCCTGAATATTGTTGTAATTTTATCGTCAACGTGGAACTCTACCACCTGGGCAAATTAGTATGCATCATTTCCACGTGGATTTTCAACACGTTGGATAATTAATATGTAAACCGCTATCATGCGTGCATCCAGGACATCGCTTTGTCTTAAGTTGAGTTTAAACCACACCTACTGCCTATCTCTAGAGCTATGAGCATCAAGCATTTTCTTTTTTTTTCTGCCACCCTTTCAAGAGGGCGTTGCCAAGAGGAGACGGAAGAGGCCAGCATCAAAGGACTGTGGTGGTCCCAGAAGAACGAAGCAGTTTTTCGCACCTTCGGTTCACACGTTCATGCGAACCGACTAGACGGGAAAAGCGCTGGCTGACCAAGAGACGAACGGGGAAAGCTAGAGCGGCAGATGCGGCTCGAAACGAGAAGAGTTCCCTGATTTCAAAAAAGGCGTTAAACTTAACATCTAGATATTACCTCTCATTTCATTTAATATATGTTGTCATCGCCGAAGAAGGCAGTTTATCATTCGTTGCCAGAGAGTCAAAGTAGTACTAGCTTATAGTAGAAGCTAACAAGTTTTCCCTTGGATTTTCTACTATATTGGAGTCTATATTCATTCATTCTTTTGTGCTACGGTAAAAAATATATTAGAGTCTTGAGTGATTCATGAGTTTAGTTCCTTCATTTATTTCACTGGATTTTTGTGTTAATTTAAACCTATTAAATCAACCCACCACAAAGTTTTCCAGATGTAAATTTAATAATGTAACTATCCGTTATTTCCAAAAAAAAAAAAATAGACGTGTAACATAATTTTAAGTAGAAGCTATTACAAATATAAAGTTTTATCAGGCCTTGGAAGTTTTGAGTGGCTACCCAGGATATGGACCTTGGCGAGTAATCATATCCGCCCTTCATTACGCATCATTTGTGGCAGGTCAACAGTGCGAACCACAATAATGAAAACCATATTCAATTAATGACGCAATCTTTGATTGCGTCATTAATAGTGGTGGACTTCTGTGTCATGTATTGTGGTTCGCATTTGACCTGCCATTGAAACATCATTTTTTTGATGATGCGTAGATGGCAGGGTGGATAGTTTAGTTCCTTCACCTTTTTTATTTAAGCCACTTTCACTGGATAGTTGACCGTAGGCGAGGAAATTTTGTGTTAATACTTTAAAACCTATTAAATCAACCCACCACAAGCCAGCAATGCGAATTTTCCAGATGCGTAAATTTGTTTCAATAGGTCATGCGAACCACAATAAATCGATACCAGAAGTCACTCGTGTAGTCTTTAAATGTAATGATTTAAATACCACTTTACAGGTTTATATTGTTGCGTCAATAATTATAGTAGAAATGGTGGACTTTGGTTCATATTGTGATGTGACGACCTGCCAACATATTTTTTTTTTGATGATATAGATGAAAGTGTGATTCGCTAGGCGAGGATATTCGAAAAGGTCCAGTACTTCAAAATGGGTATACCAAATAAACAAAGTCGGCAGATAACAACGTCTGTGAATGAAGTGTTCTAACCAGAACCTTCTATTTCCAAAACGAATAACATACACTTTATGGAAAATCTCCTGTTGTGATAAATTTTACAGCTTTTACAGACAGGAGGAGAAGGCAGAGCTCGGTATATACCATGCATTATGTGTAAGATCTGGCAAATTCGGAATTTGGCCCAAGGAATGGAAAACTTTAAGTAATTAAAAAAGTTCATAGCTAGTGTAATTAAATCGATACATATAGCTAGTCACTCGTGTAGTCTTTAAATTAAATAATTTAAATACCAGAGTGAGTTTACAGGTCTTATACAAAACGCGGGTTTAGAAAGGTAATTATAGTATATTAACATTTTAGGATTCATTTTTAGAAAAGGTGTCCGACCTTGTGGTCCAACGTTTTTTTTTTCATTGATATACACCAAAGCTGCACTCTAACTGTGTAAACGTAAAGAGTTATGGGCTACTATGAACAATATGGAGTAATGTCCAAAAACCTTACACGGAAATCAAAGCGCACAACGTGCTGGAACGTGAACCAAAACAGGCAGCCGTCCAAAACGCAATCAAACACTTTGGAAAATCAGAATGGTTTCATGAAATAGAGAAATGATACAGACAAGGAGAAGGCAGAGCTTTCCCCTTACCTGCATTTATGCCGAGAATATCATGAGAAACGTAAGAGATGACCAAGAACACACAGAGTTTGACTCATTTAACATCGGCGGGTACCAGATCCCGGAAATCAGATATGCTGACGACACAGTCCTCCTATCGACCAACCCAGAAGGACTTGTGAAAAAAAAAACACAGCATGCCCAGAATCTATACAAACACAAGAACCAAAGTATTGACAACAGACAAAGTAAAGACCAAACCAGAAATTGAAATTGAAACGAAGAAACCATGGAAAGTGTTAAGAATTCGAATACTACTTATCAATCATCAACAGCTCTGGCGACTGTGCATGAAAAAAAACGAAGATTGCAATTGCTTCACAAAACTAATACAATGAAAAAATGGCAACAAGAAAGTTTCCCAGTACAACTGACTTAGACAGTATAGTCATGGAAATGGACAACGTAGATGACACTGGACAATTTCAAAAGAATTTGGCAATGGAAAAGAACAATTTACTGAAAAGTGTATGAAATTCAAACGTTGAAGATGCCATGGCCACAAAATAACTATTACTTCTGGGATTTCAATCAAAACTAGACCAAACGACGTAGCAGGCGGGTTTTGACTGTGTACATACATCATATAAAAAGTGGTATGAAAAAACGTTGATACATACTGGGACTACTACCAAAAGCTTTTTGATGAAAAAGCATATTGGGATTTCCAAACCACCTTACACAACATCGCACTGCTGTACCAAGAACAACAGGCAAATAAAATAGAGGGGGAACAATCAGAAGATTACATCAAGTTCAAAAGGAAAAGACTACCCTTTCCCCTTACCTGTTTAAATTTATGCCGAGGAATATCAGAAAACGTAAGACCAACAAGAACCCACAGAGTTTGACTCATTTAACTAACGGGTACAAATCCGGAAATTGGCAGATATGCTGAATACATCCTCAATAAGGAAACCCAGCTTGAAATTACTTTCGGTCATATAAAAAAAACACAGCATAGTCTATACCTAAAAAAAGATGGAAGGTATGGACAACAGACAAAAAGTAAAAAGGGAAATTGAAATTGACCTAACGAAGACTGGAAAGTGGACCCAACAATACAGAGAATCAATCAACTTGGCGACTTGCAGTAGAAATTAAAAGATTGCAATTGTTCGACTTAAACTAATCGATGCGTTCAAGCACTGTAATGGGAAGGCACAAGTTCTGGAAAGAAACACAAAGTCACAATGATCAGATGAGATTCCCAGTCAACATACGTTGCAGATGGACTCAATAAAACATTGCAATAAAGATTATATGTTCCTAATGAACATAAAAGAACAATGGACAAAAAAAAGACCAAATCTGATGTCACTAAACAAACCGGATTTGCTTTTTTAAATCCATCGCTAACCCCAAGCTAGAATTTTTCGGCTATAAAAACCAGAACATAATAAGTCACTTGAAAAAATAAAAATTAACTGGAAAAAGGGAAATCGCCTAGATATATTATATTAAAGGACATCATATAAAGTTCCCTGGCCTGTTGAGGCTGAACTAAAAGCACAGAAAGTCATCGTGATGCGTTTCAGAGCAGCTGTTAATGGAGAAAATCCAAAACCCACATGACAGTAACATTGTTCCTACCACCAACTTCCATAGAGAACCTTTACGGCTATTTCTTTCCAAGAACAGCCTGGGAGTAACATTCTGCTGTTTGAGATATTTCCCAGTCATTTCGACAGAAGCCTAGAACGCAAACTTATTCCCAATTCAAATACCTGCAAATCCGACGAAGAAGACCCGCCAGGAAAAATTATGAATCAACACACCCATCCAGCGAAACTCCGAGAGAAAAATAGCTAGCCTATACGGAGATTTCTGGGGCTGTACGGGGACAAAATTCACAGGACATATACTAGTCTTTAATCCATTTTGTGTTTGATAAATTCCTTGGATGTATGCTGTGTCGGCTGAGGGTAAGTTTGCCTGTTTGTGAGCGCTCACTGCATGAATGCTGAGAGTGGAAAAACGGAACGAAAGAATTTAGTTGCTTCAGTGTACTACTAATATAACATCTTCTATTTTATCTATTCTCTCACTAAATCTGAAGCCCCACAGGAAAGTTAAATTAAGGACATATTCTAGATACCCATCCCTTCTATCCACTCCCATCGTCAATCCTTTGTTTGATCGGTTGGGTAAGCACACCTTGGGTGGGATCATTTTTCCTAGTTTTTCCAGGTCTATGAGAATATATCTTGTTTATTTATTTTCCCTTTATGTAACCATAATGTAACCTGATGACATGATAATGATGCATTCACTGTTGTAACCTATTTTTTACTTCTAAATATATAATAAACCTACTATATATTCTTAGATCTATTTAGTTTGTGGTCAAAACCTTTCCCTGATTTATTATATGTGCCCATAGTTACCTGTTCGTTTCTACGTATTGATGTCACAAATTGTTTGTATGTACGTACGAGAGGATAGTGTATTAGAATCAGTATCTAGTGAAATAATACTGCTCTAGTTAAGCGTGTCCTACTATATAGGTGAGTTGAGCAATTACTCAACCCAAGTCAGTATTTTTCTTACACTCTGTATTCCTCGTAAAAAGGATTATTTCTCACACCTTTCTCTCACATAGCTTCCACTATCTCACCCCTGCTCGATTGGGACCATAAAATAAAGCCTATATAAAACACACGACACCTTCCACCTTGTCTCGCAGACACCCAGGATATCATATCCTGTAATTAACATTTCTGCTGCTACCTGTGCAGTTTTTCCTTGTTCACATAGAGTGCGAACATTCCAGGTGCCAATCCTGGAGATTTTCCTAGACGAAAAAAGTTTAGTCGGCAACCCAGACTCCTTTCGGCTTTCTCTGGGTAGCTTCATGCGCCTCCTTTTCAGAGGACCTTCTTCTGTCTTGGGCGGCTGAGTTGATTTATATTCTGTATTTGACTTGTCCATGTTTGTTGAAGTTTTTGTGGTAAAAAGTTCTTTTACGGGATGGGGTAACCAGCCCGATGCCCAACCCTCCTTAGTCGCTTTTTACGACATGCATGGTAGGGTACAGTGTTACTAATCTCTGCTCCCCTTTCGGGCCCCGGTAACACATATGGCGAAACATAATTTACTTTAAATTGTCAATCTCGCTGTGGATTTAAATGCCAGAAGTCATAGCTCGACGTGATAATGGTTAATACAGGCTGTTCTTGATCCTACTTCTAAATACTTTTAACACTGAAAGCAAACCTGATTTTATGAACGTAGATCTTTTGAGAGCACAACGATTATAAAGAAGATTCTCACAACTCCTGACTTGCCTACCGCTGCACTAAACTAAATGTCCATCGATTGCAGCGATGAAAAGAAACCCAACACAAAATTGAGAATCAGTTCAGATGTCTTGTATGGCTCTGTACCATGACGAACAACAAAAATAAGAATCTTCAGCTCACATGACAATTTGAATGTTAAACTCAGATGTTAATTAGAATCTTTAGCTCAGATGTCAATTAGAATCTTTATATTTGGGACCCAAAGATGCAGCAATAGAGAATGCAGTCAGCGACCCATAGCTTGACTGCTTGCGTCAGGGTCAGCGAACCAGAGCTGACTAAGACCCTACTCCACCTCCACGTGGTGGTCCTGGAAACAGGCTGCATCACTGCAGTCTGGCTGAGAGAGTAGGGATCGAAGAGGGAAGGCAAACCCGGTCCCAAAAAATGCCGTGCTGAAGTCGGATGTATCGGCCGAAAGGCGCAGATATCGCAGCTCCGGCGTAAACAGACACATCGCAACCAACGTCCTTTTCAGGACGAACGAGGAAGAAGAAGAAGAAGAATCTTCAGCTCAGATATCATGTAAGGCTCTGAACCATGGAAAACAACCAAAATTAGAATCTTCAACTAAGAACCATGGACAACAACAAAAAGTAGAATCGTCAGCTCAGATGTCATGTATGGCTCTGAACTATGGACAAAAACAGCAATTAGAATTTTCAGCTCAGATATCACGTATGGCTCGGAACCATGGACAACAACAAAAGTGAGAATCTTCAAGTCAGATGTCATGTATGGCTTTGAACCATTAAGAACAACAAAAATGAGAATCTTCAGCTAAGATGTCATGTATGTCTCTGAACCATGGATAACAACAAAAATTAGAATCTTTAGCTTAGATGGCATGTATAGCTCTGTAGGCTACCATGAACAACAACAACAATTAGAATCTTCAGCTCAGATGTCAATTATAATATTCCGTTCATATGTCAATTAGAATCTTCAGCTCAGATGTCAATTAGAATCTTCAACTCAAATGTCAATTAGAATCTTCAGCTCAGATGTCAATTAGAATCTTAGCTCATATAAAACTTTGAATCTCCAGCCCACATGTCAGTTAGAATCTTTAGCGCAGATGTCAATTCTAATCTTTAGCTCATATGTCAATCAGAATCTTCAGCTCAGATGACAATTAGAATCTTCAGCTCATATCTCAATTA
The DNA here is from genome assembly GCA_024509875.1 of Oreohelix idahoensis. NCBI lineage: Eukaryota > Metazoa > Mollusca > Gastropoda > Stylommatophora > Oreohelicidae > Oreohelix > Oreohelix idahoensis. Next base: position 239,272 of record JAMPIV010008947.1, on the reverse strand, counting down.
GAATCTTCAACTCATATGTCAATTAGAATCTTCTGCTCATATGACAATTATAATCTTCAACTCACTTGTCAATAGGAATCTTCAGCTCATATGACAATAAGAATCTTCATCCCAGTTATCGATTAGAATCTTCAGCTCAGATGTCAATTAGAATCTTTAGCTCAGATGCCAATTAGAATTTTCAGCTCAGATATCATGTATAGCTCTGAACGATGGATAACAACAAAAATTAGAATCTTCAACTATGACGTCATGTAGGGCTCTGAACCATGGACAACAACAAAAATTAGAACCCTCAGCTGAGATGTCATGTATGGCTCCTCTGAACCATGAACAGCAAAAAGTAGAGTCGTCAGCTCGGATGTCATGTATGGCTCTGAACCATGTACAACAACAAAAATTGGAATCTTCAAGTCAGATGTCATGTATGACTCTGAACCATTAAGAATAACAAAAATGAGAATCTTCAGCTAAGATGTCATGTATAGCTCTGAACCATGGATAACAACAAAAATTAGAATCTTCTTCCCAGATGTCATGTATGGCCCTGAACAATGAAGACTAAAAAAAAAACTGGAATCTTAAGCTAAGATGTCATGTATGGCTCTGAACCATGGACAACAACAAAAATGAGAATTTCAAGTCAGATGACATGTATGGCTCTGAACCATTAAGAACAACGAAAATGAGAATCTTTAGCTAAGATGTCATGTACAGCTCTGAACCATGGACAACAACAAAAATGGCCATTATTTTCAGGTCTACCATATCTCTCCTGCATATCTGTATGATGTTCTCAACATGGTACTTGGACGATAGACCGCGATCGAATGTAACTCCATGGTATTTAAGCTTTTCGTGCCTTTCAATTCTCTGTCCATTGAGAGTAATATCTAGAAAGTCTGTTTTCAATATGGAGTTGTTCATGGAGCACCATATCACGCAAGCGTTGTTGGGATTGACTTTGTAGCCAGTTTCCTTGCGTCAATTAAATAATTCCTGTAGTGCCCCATCTATGGTATTAACCATTTCCTGTCGGTCAGCGCCAGTTCTGTAAATGAGCATGTCGTCATCAAAAGTCAGAGTTCGTCCTAGCCCAACTTTAATTATTCATATTATGTAATTGAAAAACAATATATATTATAATTATAACCCATCAGACGTTAGACGGGATATTTCTCATCATATTATTGTTTTACTTGTGATTCTAAATCTGTTGTGCAAAAGCTTACTGCAGGGAAGTTAATTTGTGTGTTAAAATTCTTTAAGATTTATTAGTATTTTGTCGTTTATAACAATATTGAATAATTAAGATTGGTTAACACTTAGTTATAATTTTATAATTACTTTTGCATCCGCGACTTTCCATGTTTTGAAAGTCAACGGCGCCATTTTTGAATTTGAAATTTTCGTTACTTACAAAACTACTAAATATTATACTTTATATTTAAAGTTAAGTAAGGACAATTATTCTAAAAGGCATGCCGGCTCTTACAAGATTGAAAACAGGTAGTATCTCCAGAAAATCATGTGCTGAAATAGTACAAGCTGACTCACAGAATGATGATCAAGGGAAAATCAGGAATACGAATAGAGAAAAGGAAAGACAGAAGATACAAGCTTCAAAGGAAACAATTAAGAAAAAAGGAAGATGTCAGAGTAAAATGATAGAGAAAACCAATAATCTGAACATTGATTCAAAGAATAAGGGTGTTGAGAACCTTATGAAAGACCAACAAATCAATAGGCCTACCCATAAAGTTGAACAAAACCTCCCAAGATTAAGGATTTTTCAAATCAGTGGCAATGTGGTAAGTATTAGAGCATTACCAGACAGTAAGATCATCAATGTACTAGAAACAGTTATAGATAAAGGGTCAATAACACACATAAAAAGAACACATTTTGGCATAATACTCACAATGAACATGACTGAAAAGTCAAAAGCTTTAATAAAACAAATTGAAGTAAGTCCTCTTCAAGTAGAATTGGCACACAGCATTAAAGCTAGGCTTGATTTAGTCAAAGAAACCAGGAAATGTGTAATTAAAGGAATACATGTAACAGTTCCACAGGAAGAAATAAGAACTAGACTACAAACAGAAAATCCAAAATATAGGATTCTTAAACTGGAAAGGATATCACAACAATTAGGAACTTCAACTGTAATAATAGTTACATTAGAAGGGCGAGAAATACCATCACATTTCTTCAGTGGCAGTACTACAATCAAAACAGAAGCTTACATACCACCAGTCATTCAATGCTCAAACTGCCAGAAATTTGGTCACACCAAAAGAACATGTAGAAGTAAGCCTAAATGTCGATGTAGTGAAATTGACAGAGATACAACGGTAAAATATCTCCAAAGATAACATTTAAGGATAAAAACATAATGCGTAGGCTGCGAATAGTACATGATCGCCTAGACCGCGGGTCATCATCCTCCATAATAATTGACTTGCTAGACAGGAGGGGAACGGCGGATCAAAAAGGAAAAAAATATGACTGGAAAGATTGCGTGAGACTAGAAAGGCTAAGGAGACGCAATTGGGGGGGGGGGGGAAACGGAGAAAAGTCACGTTTCCCAAGTTGACATAAAAAGTAAGCAACTCGACAGAAGGGACCATAGATATGTTACGCCACAGTCATTTATTGGACGCTTTTGCGCGATACCAAGCCCTTGATTTGAATTCAGCGGCTAAAACGCAGATGTTTGGAATATTACAAAAATTAAAAAGTAAATTTTTCTTAATATTAATGTTAGGAATATAAAAATTAGCTGGCCGGATGGCCCATTCTGAGCAGTGAACTAATATGGTCTTAATTTTACAGACGGATAGATAATATTGAAGATAATGACAAAAGACAGTGTTGTTCACATCATCGACAGACTGTATTGAATCTAAAAGTGTCGCTAATTGCACAAAAAAAACACGACCTTGAGACGCAGGTGTTCAAATCTACGTAGTATGGAAGAGAGGGACATTGGTGGTAGCTGTGTCTAAATATAACTTTTAACGACAAAATTTTGGAGGGGAGAGAAAGGTTGGTTCAAAAATCGGGTACATTTTTGTAGAAACACAAGTAGAGACGGACAGACTAACAGATAAACATCCATACTTGACTGAAGCATGACTGAAATGACTTTAGTGTAGGAAATTTGAAATTCAAATAAACCTAGGCAGTGATTGGCCACAGACAATCATATCATTAGCGCTCAGACGCGAAAGTGGGGCCATTCTTCAATAGTTGTTCAGTGATAGACACAGATTTTAAAGTGTGGTGATTTCCATATGAAAGAAAGTGAAAGAAATTTAGGGACGCCATACTATAGCCAGCAGCTCAGCTGAGTTTTGCTAGCAATTCTGTGTTATTTATTCATAATCTGGTAAGATTGAAATTATTTCCTTATATATTTTGAATATTGTTTCATGTTCGAGTGATTTGATACTGCCATATCGAAATCTAGCCTTACAAACAAGTAGGGATTTGCTCTAGACCCCCCCCGCCCTAGTCAGGGTCTAGGGACCAACCATATACATAAACTCCAACAAGGGTTAGGCAAGACAGATCAAGTGTTGAGAATAATGAAACATATTACCTATCCTCTTTTAGGGCAGAAAACTAATAAATATTTTTCAGAATCTATAGTCTGGGAGGATCTATCTGATGTAAAACCACCATGGTAAATGTGCTGTTTGGTCAGAGAGATCTGACCTGTCTGTATGATGTGGTTGTTGTGTCAGTGTTGTGTCCAGACGTGGGTAGAGAATAGATTTTGACACATGGCCCATACTTTGATTGCAGAGCTGTGAGTTTCTGTTGTCAACAAAGCAGTGTCTATTCAGTTGGTGACTTTACTCGAGTGTATCTGTGCAGTACTTGTGACAGAGACCACCATTATTGCCCGCCAGCACGGAGAGGTGGGACCACCTGATTTCAGCACCAGAGCTACAACTACAAGATGAGTGAGCCTCTGGTCTGCTGGACATTCACCAACGCTGTGTAGTTACTAATACCCCCATAAAAATTCCCACCATTTTCTGGACACTGTGTAGTCAATATAGACAGGTGTGATGAGGCCACCCCAACAGCACAAACATTAACTATCCTCCCAAGTAGATGACTACTAGAACATTTTAATAAAACTAACTAGTATAGTACATATATATGTACACTATTGCATTTATGATATAATATTCCATGCATTTCTTTTCATAATCTCTAAATCCTTTTAAGTTCTGGTCAACCTAAAAAATTGATCCAGAACAAAATAAATGTAATATAATTCTATCAAAAAATTTTACACACGTGAGTTAGTTCAGTGTATTTTTTCATTTATTAATATTATTAGTCTTGTTAAATATCTGTGGGTATATCTATAACCTATTACACCACACTACATATCATAACCCTAGACACTTTACGTAGCCACATTCATTAAAAAAAAAAAATTAAGTGTGAGGTCGTAGTGGTAGCAAGAAAGGCCTTCTGACAATTCTCAACTACATTTTATCTCAGGAGCCTTCACAGCTGGCCTCATACAATTACATTTAGTAATATCACCATCATACAATACCATCAAACACCACTACATATATTGGGGTCTTGTCCAGGGATAATTAGCCCAACAGTAATATTAGGATCTCCTGGTGGGAGAAATAAAAGTAGGGAAATAAATTGTAAAATTCCCTTTAACATTAAAAGTGTCCCTACAGATAAAAGTTGGTGAATCTTCACAGCCAGTAATAATTAATTAGTTAACTGGTTAGTTAGAATTAGTTAGACTATAGTCATAAGAAGTACTTAGTGTATTTACTGGTTAGAGATTTATCTTGTATATTATTATATTGTCTAAAAAGTATGGCGGAGCTGGCAAAATTTAGATCAGCTGCTGTGCTCACCGCGAAGGAGATGGGAATGGATGGTCAAATTTTAATTCAATATGTAACGGCTGAATGTGATAAATATATTGAACGGGAAGAAAGGAGATTAGAAAAAGAGGCTGAAAGAAAATTAGAGGCTGAAAGGTTAGCTGAAGAGAAGAGGTTACAAATTGAGGCTGATAGAGAAATTAAGAGGCTGCAGATTGAGGCAGAAGAAAAACGACAGCAAAGGGAGGCAGAAGATAAAAAGGCCGAAAGGGAGGCAGAAGATAAAAAGGCCGAAAGGGAGGCAGAAGATAGAAGGTTGCAGAGGGAGCACGAATTACGACTAAGGGAGCTGGAATTACAAGGCCAGGCTCCTGAAAATGGTGCCAGCCCTTTTGCCTCAGATGCTACGCCCAGTCTGGGAGCCTCAAACTCAGCTATGGGGTTTCATTTAGACCATTTTGTTGAAAAAGACGATGACATAGAGGGGTACCTAGGACGTTTTGAGTTATTAGCTACTACATATGGGTTAGAGAGAGAGAGAGGTGGAGCTTAAAGCTATCACAGGGATTGAGAGGTACTTCTTATGAAGTATTTGCCAAAATGAACAGGGAAGACCAAGACAATTATGACATGTTAAAGCAGGCTTTGTTATTAAGGTACGAGAAGAATGGTGAATTTTATCGTAAGAAATTTAGAAATGCCAAACTGTTGTCTGGGGAGACATACCACCAATTCTCGGCTAGACTAGAAACCTATTTGGAGAAATGGACGGCTCTGGGGAAGACCCAAGATCTTAAAGAAATGATCATGATTGAGCAATTGAGAGAGTCCATGGCTCCAGACATGAGAAAATTTCTCATGGAACAAGGTGCAGAGAAGTTGGGGGAAATTTTAAATGTTGCTGAGAGGTATCAGGCAGCCCAGGCAGAGGTAAGTGGTGCTAAGAAGAAGCACATAGACAATTTTAAAGCTCCACAGCAATTTAATAAATTTGATAATAGAGAGCAGGGAAATAAAGGTAGGACAAACTTTGAGCGGCCAAGAAATGACTATCGCGACAGAAACTCACAGTTCAATGACCAAAAGTTCAATGAAAGAAAACCGTTGAACCAAGGAAAAAGATGGTGTAAATGGTGCAAGAAGGATAACCATAACACCGAATTTTGTAGAAGGAAACCTTCAAACATTGCTGCAATGAAGTCGGGGACGCAAAGATTAAAGGTTAATCCTAAGGAGCAACAGGAACCTTATCACCCCCCAGTTTGTGAGGATGTTATTTGTAATGGGGTCACCATAAGGTGCCTTTATGATACAGGTTTGGATTATGATTCAGTTGTGAAGTCTAGCCTAGTGGACCCAAGTCAGTATACCACAGAAACAGTGGAAATACAAGGGGCGACTAAGGACATACCACTCATGACACTCCCCATCGCAAGGATAACGGTGAAAACTCGCTATGTGGAAGGAGAAATCAGAGCAGCAGTGATAGATGAACCAATCTACCCTCTGATATTGGGGTGTAGATACGTCTTCTTGGGGAATCCCGAGAAACCCGTGATCATGGCGACAGTGCAGACCAGGTCACAGAAGAAGGAGGAAGAAGGTGAACCTATAAATGCTCATCCAGAGGAGATGAGGAAGGCGCAGGCTGAGGATAGGACACTCAAGCCATGTTTTAAAAAAATTGCCCAAATGCCACACACCTCCGAGCAAGGGGGAATATTTCATGAAGAACAAACTATTATACAGGAAGACAGGAACTAGATCCCCTGGTCACGGACAGTTAGTTCTTCCCAAGATATATAGGGCAAACTTAATAAGGAGCTTACATGTTGGAAAAGATGGTGACCATGAGAAAGTCGGTACCATCTGCCAAAAGATTGCTCGAAAATACTATTGGCCCGACGTAAATGTCGATGTTGAAAACTTTGTAGAAGCATGTGGCGTATTTCATGAGGGAACACCCACAAAGGGAAAATATGTGCAGGACCTAGAAACGCCACGGGGCAACTTTAGGCCTGAAAGGAAAACTAATTATACTCAGGTAGACAAAGTGGAATGGGAGCCCCCTTTTCACACCCAGTCTTCACTTGAATGGATTAACATGGCCACTATGCGAAGAGTACAAAGAAGAAATTTTACCCAGGATAAGATGACAATCCCTCGGTCAGACTTATATAAACTGGAAGAACAGACAAGAGAGCGAAGATCTCTCATAAGCAATCTAAAGTGGGGAGACAAACCCCAGAAAAAAATTGGTAGTGGTCGATTTGTGAGTGATGATTCTAGGAAGAAAAGTCCTCATTATAAAGCTTCTAAGGGACGGGACCAGACGGGTTCCATGAAAAATACGTATGATAAATTAAAGATCCAGATGTAACTTTATTAAGGACCTGGACAGATGAGAAGGCGGAAGAGACTGTTACCTCATCGTATCAATATGTGAACGAACTGACCACTCGTTTGAAAGCTGGATGGAAACTGGCAAATGATAATTTGAAGCAAGCCAGGAAGAAACATGCAGCATATTTTAATAGGAAGGCAAAGGACAGGGAACTGGCAGTCGGAGAGAAGGTGCTGCTTCTACTACCCGGAAGCCAGAATAAATTACAAATTGGTTGGCAAGGTCCATATACGGTTCTAGAGAAGGTGTCTAGAACAAACTATAAAATTGACAAAAAGGGGAAGGAAAAAGTTTATCATGTAAACCTGTTAAAGAAGTATCTGGACAGACCACTCCAGGAAAGCACCCCCTTATTGACCTTGGCTATTGCAACCCAGATGCAAAAAGAACCACTCACCTCACATGAATACCCATTACATCCTTGTGAAACAGCAGCACAGGTAAAAGTCAGTAAGCACCTGACTAAAAACCAGAGGGAGAGAGTTCAACAAGTTCTGGAGGAACATACAGATGTATTAACAGATAAACCAGGCCATACAAATTTGCTACAGTATGACATGAAACTGGTAGACTCAAACCCAATCTGTATGAGAGCCTATTCTATTCCGTTCGCGAAGGAGAAGGCATTGAAGGAAGAAATAGAGTATTTGTTGAAGGAGGGGATTATTTCGCACAGTGAATCATCTTTTAGTTCTAGTGTCGTTTTGTTGAGGAAACCGTCTGGGGAACACAGACTGTGCATAGATTACAGGAAACTGAATGCTGTCACAGAAGGACAAGTGGATCCATTACCAGACACAAAACAGTTATTTGCCAGACTGAACAAGGCAAAATACTTTTCAAAGGTGGATCTTAGTAAAGGCTATTACCAGATCCCAGTGAAGCCTGAAGTGAGACCTTATTTGGCTTTTAGCACTTCGGATGGACATTATGAATTCAATATGCTACCATTCGGACTGAAAAATGCTCCGAGTGTGTTTTTCAAGGATGATGCGAAAATTGTTGGATCCCCTGAATAACCCATGTATCACGAATTTCATGGATGATATTCTCGTCGCCACCGAGACATTTGAAGAACACATTGAAGCTCTGGAGATGTTGTTTGATAGACTTCGGGAGGCGAACTTAACTGCTAGGCCAACAAAATGTTGTATTGGATGCAAAGAGTTGGAATTCTTGGGACACACTGTATATCAGGGTAATATGACCCCTGATCCTAAGAACTTGGAAAAACTGCAGAGAGCACCTAGGCCACAAACAAAAAAAGACGTGCGATCATTCGTGTCGTTATGCGGATTTTATCAGAAATACATCAAAAATTTTAACGCTATATGTGCTCCTCTGACTGATTTGACTCGCAAGGGACTTCCAGATAAAATTATTTGGACTGCACAATGTGAACTAGCGTTCCAAGAGTTAAAGGAAAAACTCACTAGCAAGCCTATTCTCAAACTGCCTGATTTGACACAGGACTTTGTCTTAAGAACCGATGCAAGTAATGTAGGACTAGGAGGGGCTTTGTTGCAAAGATCATCCTCACCTGATGGGGAACTTAAACCAGTCGCTTATGCAAGCCGCAAATTGAATAAGGCGGAACAAGGATACTCCACAAGCGAAAAAGAATGTTTAGCATTAATCTGGGCAATAAAGAAGTTTCAAATCTATCTGTATGGTAGGACTTTTGTGGTGGAGACGGACCATCAGCCTCTCGTGTTCTTGTCTCAGGCTAAGCATGAAAACGCAAGATTGCTGAGGTGGTCTTTGTTGCTTCAACCTTATCAGTTTAGTATCCAATATATCCCAGGCAAATTGAATGTCGGTGCAGATTTCCTCAGTCGGCACCCCTGTGATCAAAATTAGAGTAGTGGCAGACGTGAGGAGTAATTTTACCTATGTGTATCGCTGGTTTTGGAACTTGCCATAGGCATGTTTTCAAGTGGGGAGATGTGTAGTGAAATTGACAGAGATACAACGGTAAAATATCTCCAAAGATAACATTTAAGGATAAAAAAACATAATGCGTAGGCTGCGAATAGTACATGATCGCCTAGACCGCGGGTCATCATCCTCCATAATAATTGACTTGCTAGACAGGAGGGGAACGGCGGATCAAAAAGGAAAAAAATATGACTGGAAAGATTGCGTGAGACTAGAAAGGCTAAGGAGACGCAATTGGGGGGGAAACGGAGAAAAGTCACGTTTCCCAAGTTGACATAAAAAGTAAGCAACTCGACAGAAGGGACCATAGATATGTTACGCCACAGTCATTTATTGGACGCTTTTGCGCGATACCAAGCCCTTGATTTGAATTCAGCGGCTAAAACGCAGATGTTTGGAATATTACAAAAATTAAAAAGTAAATTTTTTCTTAATATTAATGTTAGGAATATAAAAATTAGCTGGCCGGATGGCCCATTCTGAGCAGTGAACTAATATGGTCTTAATTTTACAGACGGATAGATAATATTGAAGATAATGACAAAAGACAGTGTTGTTCACATCATCGACAGACTGTATTGAATCTAAAAGTGTCGCTAATTGCACACAAAAAACACGACCTTGAGACGCAGGTGTTCAAATCTACGTAGTATGGAAGAGAGGGACATTGGTGGTAGCTGTGTCTAAATATAACTTTTAACGACAAAATTTTGGAGGGGAGAGAAAGGTTGGTTCAAAAATCGGGTACATTTTTGTAGAAACACAAGTAGAGACGGACAGACTAACAGATAAACATCCATACTTGACTGAAGCATGACTGAAATGACTTAAGTGTAGGAAATTTGAAATTCAAATAAACCTAGGCAGTGATTGGCCACAGACAATCATATCATTAGCGCTCAGACGCGAAAGTGGGGCCATTCTTCAATAGTTGTTCAGTGATAGACACAGATTTTAAAGTGTGGTGATTTCCATATGAAAGAAAGTGAAAGAAATTTAGGGACGCCATACTATAGCCAGCAGCTCAGCTGAGTTTTGCTAGCAATTCTGTGTTATTTATTCATAATCTGGTAAGATTGAAATTATTTCCTTATATATTTTGAATATTGTTTCATGTTCGAGTGATTTGATACTGCCATATCGAAATCTAGCCTTACAAACAAGTAGGGATTTGCTCTAGACCCCCCGCCCTAGTCAGGGTCTAGGGACCAACCATATACATAAACTCCAACAAGGGTTAGGCAAGACAGATCAAGTGTTGAGAATAATGAAACATATTACCTATCCTCTTTTAGGGCAGAAAACTAATAAATATTTTTCAGAATCTATAGTCTGGGAGGATCTATCTGATGTAAAACCACCATGGTAAATGTGCTGTTTGGTCAGAGAGATCTGACCTGTCTGTATGATGTGGTTGTTGTGTCAGTGTTGTGTCCAGACGTGGGTAGAGAATAGATTTTGACACATGGCCCATACTTTGATTGCAGAGCTGTGAGTTTCTGTTGTCAACAAAGCAGTGTCTATTCAGTTGGTGACTTTACTCGAGTGTATCTGTGCAGTACTTGTGACAGAGACCACCATTATTGCCCGCCAGCACGGAGAGGTGGGACCACCTGATTTCAGCACCAGAGCTACAACTACAAGATGAGTGAGCCTCTGGTCTGCTGGACATTCACCAACGCTGTGTAGTTACTAATACCCCCATAAAAATTCCCACCATTTTTCTGGACACTGTGTAGTCAATATAGACAGGTGTGATGAGGCCACCCCAACAGCACAAACATTAACTATCCCAGAACAAAATAAATGTAATATAATTCTATCAAAAAATTTTACACACGTGAGTTAGTTCAGTGTATTTTAACATTTATTAATATTATTAGTCTTGTTAAATATCTGTGGGTATATCTATAACCTATTACACCACACTACATATCATAACCCTAGACACTTTACGTAGCCACATTCATTAAAAAAAAAAAAATTAAGTGTGAGGTCGTAGTGGTAGCAAGAAAGGCCTTCTGACAATTCTCAACTACATTTTATCTCAGGAGCCTTCACAGCTGGCCTCATACAATTACATTTAGTAATATCACCATCATACAATACCATCAAACACCACTACAGTCGATATTGTGCAGGGGACCACACTTATGATCATTGCAAATTAGTAGAAGATGATAAAGATTACAGAACAAGAAATAAAAACAGAAAATGTGCAAATTGTCTAGGAAACCACAGTGCACGTTTCCTTGGATGTCCACATTACCAACAAACAAAACTAGCTCTAATAAAATCAGTCAATACTAACACACCATTTAAAGTAGCACTACAACAACATCAATCTTCAGTTGCTACATCTACAACTCCGACACCAAGAGAAATCACAGTCAGAACCAAAAATGTGGAAATAACCCAAAAGAAAAATAAAGTCCAAAAAATACGGACAAAAGATAGCAATCTACCAGAAGAAAGTGAAATAATCAAATCATCGATAACAGAAGATACAGTGAGAAAGGCAGAAGAAATCTTAAAAACCATGAAAAATATACAGCATGAAGTAGCTAAAGATGTGGCTAAATTAGCAGAACTCAAAGAAGAGAATGAAGATTTACTGAAAAGGATTGAGTCAGAAAGACAACTCATAATGAGTGAGCAAAAGCGAACAGATAAAAAACAACTAGAAGAAATGTGGAATGAAAAAATGACAGATTGTCAAAAACTTATTCATTCTGTATCAAATATTGTGAAAGCCTTTATGCTGAATCTTCAAAGTAAACTACAAACTCACTTTAACAGAGAAACCAAAAATCTAGGAGACTTTGTTGTTAAAAAATAAATAAATATATTATACACTTCTCAGAGTAAAAGAGTACAACACTATTTATAACAAACGTAACAATTAAATAATGGACGTACAGAACATTAGAATAATACAGTGGAATTGCAGAAGTACCAAAAAAAATGTACCAGCATTAATAGGCATGTATAAACAATCTAAAGTAATATTTGCCATTCAAGAGACTAATCTTAATCTGAGTCAACATTTTACCATCCCTGAATATAAAGTCTTTGAAATGATAGGACCGAAACTCAAAAAGGAGGAGGTGTGGCATTTCTAGTTAATAAAACATACGTAATAACTGACTGGGAATCATTTAGAACAGAAAATTTTGAAGGAATAACTATAACAGTGTCTACTGAGCTAGAAGAAATTAAAATAGTTAACCTTTACTGTTCAAGTGGAAACATAAACGAAAGAGATATCTCAGACGTGAATAAAAGAATAAACAACAGAACTATCATAGTGGGAGATTTCAATGCTCATCATACAGCTTGGGGAGGCAATGTAATAGACAAATCAGGAAAACTACTGTTGGACTTCATTGAAAACAATGAACTAATAATACTGAATGATGGATCAATAACAAGAATTAACCCTTGTGCAAATCAGCAAGACACAGCTATTGATATAAGCATTGTAACACCAAATCTTGCTAATGCAAAATGGGAAGTTATTGGGGATACAAATTCATATCATTTACCCATTGAAATAACACTAAAAGATAATTACAAACCTAACAAACTGGTAGAAAAACCAAAATTTTACTATAATAAAGCTAATTGGGTAGCTTTTCTGGTAGAAATGGAAGAGATAAAAAAGAATAATATAGAAAATGAAAATATAGATGTATTTGCAGATAATCTCACAAAAGAAATATTACTAATAGCTGTTAAACATATCCCAAATGCATATATGCCAGAACACATAATTCCACACCGCATTAAGGAAGCAAAGAAGAATGAACATTGGAACAAAAACCCAGTACCATGGTGGACAGTTAGATGTACAGAAATTCAAAAACAAAGAAAACAAGCTTTACAAGAATATAGAAAGCATAGATCTGAAGATAATTTAGATATTTATAAGAACATAAGAAATGAATCAAACAGAATAATACTAAAGGCAAAAGAAAATCATTGGAGAAGTTTCTGCCAAACACTGAACCCTACAACTAACTCTACAACAGATGTGTGGAATAAGTTAAAAGCCATTAAAGGCAGAACTAAAAATATGATAATACCTAATATAAAAAGACCTGAAATGGCAGAGACTGACTGGCAGAAAGCAGAGGTGCTGGCCAGGTACTACCATAGAGTTAGTTCTAAGGAAAATCTAGGACAGGCTGAAGTCAACAGAAGAGCAACACTTCTTAAAAAACTCAGTAAAGATGTACCTTATAATACTGAAGATTTATAACATTTAAATGCAGATATTACAATGGAAGAAGTTGAAAATATAATAAAGGACAAAACAAATACATCAGCAGGGCATGACATCTTGAGCTATGAAATCTTGAAACACATACCAAAAAGTACCATATAAATTATAACATCCCTTTTTAACAAAATTAGGAATACAGGAAAAATTCCCAAAACATGGAAAACAGCAGTAATTATTCCAATACTAAAACCAGAAAAAGATGCCCATGATGCCAGTTCATACAGGCCAATTTCTTTAACTTCCCATCTAGGTAAAATATTAGAATCCATAGTAAATAAAAGATTAAAGTTTTATTTGGAAAAGAATAATTTATATAATCAAACTCAGTCAGGATTTAGGAAGAACAGATGCACTATGGATCAGATAATTAAATTGGAACATGAAGTAAAATCGGGATTTCAAAAGAAAGATAGAACTGTGGTAGTATTTTTAGATATAGCTAGGGCTTATGATGAATGCTGGAGAGAGGGTGCTCTCTTTAAAATAAAGAAGATAGGAGTAACCGGTAAAATGTATAATTATTTAGAGAATTTTCTGCAAGATAGATATTTCACTGTTCAGGTAAACAATGATAGATCAGAACTGTATGAACAACAAAATGGAATACCCCAAGGATCAGTAATGTCTCCTTCAATTTTTACAATAATGGTAACTGATTTAGGTGAGGAATTTAATGATATAACAAATAAATTGTCACAGTTTGCAGATGATGTTGCTATATGGAGGACTGGGAGACATCTGCCAAAATTATATAAGGATCTACAGAAGCAAATAAATAAAGTATGTAAATGGATGACAAAATGGGGTTTTCAGCTGAATTCAAATAAAACATTGGGAATGATCTTCAGTAAAGGTAGGGTTGTAAAAAATAAAATTATAGATATAAATATCCAAGGGCAAAACATTAAAACAGTTCAAACCACTCGATATCTAGGAATGATATTGGACCAACAGCTGAACTGGAATAAACACATAGATAAACTAGTGGAGTCTTGCAGAGGATTGACTAACTTATTAAGATATTTGAAAGGTAATGGATGGGGTGCAAGCACTAAGACAATGCTCACTTTTTATAAATCTTTTATTAGAGGAAAAATAGATTATGGAAGTATAATATATGACTCTGCTGCACACAGTAACAAGATTAAATTAGACATAATTCAGCATCAGGCTTTATGTACAATAGCTGGTGCAATCAGATCAACATCAATGGGAGCTATAGAGGTGGCTTTAGGAATCATACCCTTGGAATTACGGAGAAAGGAGTTAAGACTAAATTACATGAACCATACATGCCACACGCTATGGTTTACCCATAATCTGTATGGGGTGTTTGCGTTTTCAGATGTGTACGGCCCGTACATACCGTATGTACGGGTTTTTTTTGCCTAATTATTAAATATACATATAAATCGACCGTTTTTTACCACTACACAATTTTCCGTAATTTGCGTCATGAGATTCGGCGAGATTTTAAGCCAAGTGGATTTAAAAAAAAAAAAAATAACCAATGAAAATCAAGCTGCCTATTTTTCAATTGCCGCGGCTTGTTCATTCACAATTTTTCGCTAAAGCTAGCGCGAGGTTACTGATTATTTGAACGATTACGCAGCACTGAGTCGAGCCTATTGTTTAGGATTAATTTCCAGTTTAGTATTGGTAAGTAATTCATTTTTAAACAAAAGTATTACAATAACATTGTTTAGATGAAGTTAGATTTAACTGTCAGATAACTTAGGCCTAGGCTATGCTTTTTTTTTCCATAAGATTTAGCATTGCCTAATTTATTATTTACGGCTGCTTAAAAAAAGGCGGATACCACTTTATATTATTTGATTTCACTAAAACTTGTAGAAAGTGCGTAAGAAATGTAAATTTGAATAATAATACAATACAAATGATGGGTAATATCGGAATGACGGTTGCCGAACTATCTGCATGTATTTTCGTACCATTTAGGCTAGTAACACTAACCTTAAATCTAAATGGTACGAAAATACATGCGAAGCGTTCAGCGTCCGATATTACCAAATTATGAAACTGAAGAAAAAAAAAACACACACACAAAAGCAAGGACAACGCGATCAGAGAAAAGTTTAGCCTATTTGGAGTTAGGCCTAGGCCTACTTCTCGTCTTAGTTTTAATTTCGTTTCTTTAAAAAACAATGCGATTTTGCCTTGGGTGATCATCATTACGGTCAACTAATGATTTAGGCTAGGCCTATATTTATTAAATAATTAATTACTATCAATGTTTGATTGACACTAAAAGTCGTATGGGTAGGTCTATTTAAAGCTACCAGTTGGGCTATAGGCCTAACGGCTATTCCAGTTATTGAAGTTTGATAGAGATTAGTTGCGCCAGTTTATATTTTCATTGCTAGCTTTAAAAAAAAAAAAAATATAATATATAAATATATATATATATATATATATATATATATATATATATATATATATATATATATATGTATATATATATATATATATATATATATATATATATACATATATTTTTTTTTATTTTTATTTTTTTTTATTTAAGATTAGTAAACCTAACCCAAAACGCTTATTACTGGTCTCTTTAGACCTATACTTTTATTAGGCACTATAGAACAGACACCAAACTGTTCTTCATTTCCACCATAAATTGTATTAATTTTTTTTGCAGAAATAGACTAAATGATGATACAGTTACAGCATTTCTACAATGCAAAATAAATTCTAACTCCTGTTGTTTAGGTTTTAAAGCAAGTGAAGACATGCTTAAAAAGGCAAAGGGCGCATGTCACTATGATGGTGCAGAACCATCTAATTGAATATATTTTTTACATGAATTAACTCTTTTGTTACGTTTTTCAGTCTTTGTACAGGTTTTGCGGGTCTTTGTACAGGGTTTTTGGATTTTTTGTACAGGTTTTTCATGTCTGAGGTGTGGCATGTATGATGAACAGAGTTATGTTGGATAAGTCTCACCCAGCACATACAGCTTTTACCAGATGCCAACTAACAACTCAGGCCAAGCCAATGAATACCACTAGATACCCTACAGGATGGAAGTGTATGGAGGAAATTGTCCATCTGGGTACATTAATTACATCAATTAATAACAGTTGTGAATACAAGCCAGTGATTCCGCCGTGGGAGATCAAGAAACCAGACATGGACTACCACCTAGCAGAAATACTTAAGAAAACAAATAATATAGAAAATATTAAAAACACAGCCAATAAATATATACAACAAATATCAAAAGACAGCATTACTGTGTACACAGATGGATCCAAGGGAGAGGATGGCAAATTGGGGATAGGAATATATATTCCAATATGGAAAATGGCAAAAGAATATAGCATCACGGAAAATACATCCATTTTCACTGCAGAGATGGTGGCAATATTAAAAGCACTAGAAATATTCTCTAATAACCCTCCCAAAAAATTAACAGTTTTAACTGACTCTCTTTCAACAATTAAAGCACTTAGAAACTTACGAGAATGTAGTAGACCTGATATAGCAGAGGAGATTTTTCTGGCTACTACATACTTATATTCCATAGGATGTTCAGTATTAATTGCTTGGATACCTTCACATATTGGCATAGAAGGAAATGAAAAGGCAGATAAAGAAGCCAAGAAAGGTAGATCTGATAAAAATCTAATAAATGTAGGGATGAGTAAATCAGAAATTAAGAGCTTAATTAAAGATTTAATAACAGATGAATGGAAAGCAGAGTGGGATAAAAATCTGAAAGAAAGACATGTTCAGGGCTCCAACAAGAAAATGTCAGATCTCTAGGGAATTGAAAATTCCCAGTAATAAGAAACTTCTCAGACTACAGCTGGGAAAAGGCTATTTCAGAATAGAAGAACCTTACTGTGCAGGATGTCTTCAAGACAATAATATAGAACATTTCTTGTTAAAGTGTAAGAGGTATGACCAAATGAGAATACCAATATTGGATTATTTGCAGGCATCCAACTTACCTATAAATATAGAGGAGGTGTTGAGAATAGACAGACCTAGGGAACTGCATAATATAGTCAAACAATATTTAACACGAACACATGTTAATATATAGTGGCTGGGAATGTGAAGGTCTGATGCTGTTCTTACAATGCATGTGACTTTAGACAGATGAAAGTCAATTAAATATCTGTTAAAGTCTGTTATTTAACTAGAACCACCAGGCCTATACACCCCTCCACTTTAATATTATTCTTGTTCATTGTTTCTTCTTGATTTTGTTTGTTTGTTTTTTATTTTTTATTTTATTATTTAACATATAGGCCTAAGCACAATTGTGAGTATCCCTATTTTCAAATGTGATGCCACTTTCTCATGTCGGCAGTTGTTCATATTATTTGGAATTGAAAACAATATATATCCTAATTATAACCCATCAGAGGTTAAACGGGATTTCTGTTTATCTTCATTAATTAAAAAAAAAAAATTTCATCATCAAATTAAAAAAATAAATAAATAACAAGTTCACCACTACCTATACTTTCTGCATTATATTTCTAAATGGGACATCAGTTTCCAAGAAATACACTAATATTGACAAAGAAAGCCCTCTTCCTACAGAACACGACGGAATCGAGGGCAAAAAAAGTAGAAAATTGATACGTGTTAAACTAACATCAATTCCTATTTTTAAGTTCACCATGTTGCTTCAGAAACAATGACGCAGAAATGAGGGTGCCATGACGTAGAACACGAAAAGTGTATGTTCATGGAACCATCCAAAATTGATATCTGTGTCGCAATGTTTACTATTTCTTCCTTCAATTTCAAAGTGAACTTGTTTAAATAAAGAGTAATTTCTACATAAAAGATCTCAGGTAGGTTTTCAATGACTGCGCGTTTAGAGTTTCTGATGCTTTAAACTAGAGTTGATAAGGAAATGTTCAGAGTATCGCAGATTCGAATATCCGTTACACCCTTGGCCATTTTTGTTTTCATAGGTCATCTTTTTGAAAACGTCCGTTAAGAGGGCCTGTCTGTTGAGAACGGGCTATTAATTAAATGACAACACGGAAAAAAAAAGAAGACAAACCAGGCGGTATACTCGTAAAGCTTCCGATGTTTTTGCAATATCTAATCTCGTAGATATGTCAACTGGAATTTGCTACAGTGATAAAGAGGAGCAACGTTTATGGTACGTTGGTCTTAACCCTTATTACACACAAGGAAGGGAAACCCGAGGCCTGTAAACAGTAAATTAATATGAAACAAATATAAAGGTATGTTATCAGGCACTCGCAGGAAATAATAAATTGATGATGCGTAGAATTGCATGCTGACGAAAAGATCAGAGAAGAACAAGCGGGTTTCAGGCCGAAACGATTATGTATTGATCAAATATTCACACTAAGAACAATTATAGAAGAATCAGTGGAAATGCAATCGCCACTTATTATCACCTTCGTCGATTTTCAAAAAGCCTTTGATAGTCTACACCGCCCATCATTGTGGAAGATACTTACAATCTATGGTTTTCCAACAAAATATGTGAATATAATCAAAGCGCTATATGACAATGCAAGATGTTGTGTTAGAACAATTTAAAGGGAATACAGAATGGTTTACAGTAGAAACAGGGGTGAAACAAGGCTGTATTATGTCACCACTACTTTTTGGAATAGCTATTGATTGGGTTATGAGAAACTATACCCACAATGAACAATTAGGTATAAAATGGACAAATGGAAAATTCCTTGGGGATCTGGATTTCGCAGATGATTTAGCATTCTTAAGTTCAACACCCAGACAATCCCAAGAAGCAGTAAATAATTTGTGTCATCTCTCGGTTAAAATAGGTCTCCAAATAAATGCCTCTAAAACTAAAGCTATGAACTTTTCTAACGAGACCTTTGATATCATCTTGAACGGGATTAAAACTACAGAAAGTTGAAAGTTTCAATTATTTAGGCAGTAAAATGACTCAGGATGGTGACACAACAAGAGAAATCCATACTAGAATTGCTTTGGCAGCTAGCGCCTTCAATAGATTATTTAACATTTGGAAATTACGATCATTGAATATACATACCAAGCTTCGTCTGTTTAATTCAAATGTTATCTCAGTGTTAACATACGGCTGTGAGAGTTGGAAAATAACAAAATTATTGGAGAACAAGCTGAATACATTGGAGAACAAATGTCTTAGAAAACTCATGAACATCAGTTGGAAAGAATTCAAGACTAATCGACAAATAAGAGAAGACTCTAGGCAGAAATATGTCTCCGACTATATAAGGAAAAGACGATGGTCATATATCGGTCATGTCCTACGAATGCAAAACAACAGAATACCACTACAGGCGCTCACTTGGGTTCCTGAGGGTAAGAGGAAAAAAGGAAGACCAAAAGAAACACTCAGAAGAACAATAATAAGAGAAGGAAAAACGTTGGGCCTAAATAATGTGCAAGAGCTAAGAGGAGTGGCGTCACAACGAACAACCTGGAGAGCACTGGTTTCTGCCTTATGCGCCGTGTTTGGTGCTTAAAGAATTTATTATTATTATTAGATGGCAGGGAGGATAGTGTGATTCACTTGCATGGCTAGGCGGGGTTGTCGCACGGAAGGTCCGGTGTTCAAATCCTGGGTAAGCCACTCATGTCCGATGTTTTTCTGTTGTCTGGTGTTCTACTTCTTTATTTCCTGCGAGTGCCTGATAACATACCTTTATATTTGTTTCATATTAATTTACTGGTCTTAACCCTATGCTACGAAAACAAGTAGATTGCTGGTTTAAGTAGGAATTTACTGGTTTAAGTAGGAATTTGCTGGTTTAAGTAGTAGTTCTCTGGTTTAAGTAGTAGTCCACTGGTTTAAGTAGCAGTTTGCTAGTTTAAGAAGCAGTTTGCTGGCTTAAGTAGCAGTTTAGGCCTACTGGTTTAAGTAGCAGTTTGCTGGTTTTTAAGTTAGCAGTTTTCTGGTCTAAGTAGTTGTTCACTGGTTTAAGTAGTAGTTCACTGGTGTACTATTAGTTCACTGGTTTAAGTAGTAGTTCACTGGTACAAGTAGTAGTTCACTGGTTTAAGTAATAGTTCACTGGTTCAAGTAGTAGTTTACTGGTTTAAATAGTAGTTTACTGGTTTAAGTAGTAGTTTACTGGTTCAAGTAGTAGTTGACTGGCTTAAGTTGTAGTTCACTGGTTTAAGAAGCAATTTGCTGATTTAAATAATAGAGCCTAACGTTCATTATCATCGATCCTTTCTGTTTCTTTCCCGTGAAGCACTGGGTTTCAACACGTGCTCTTCACTAATTTCAACTTTAAACTATTTTCTTAAGCTCTGTGCAAGACACTGCGATTACTGAGGCTTCCTCGTCTGGAGCTTTGTTTAAGGTGTCGTGGTTTCACCTCCCCTTTCGACCCCCGTGGGTTCTGGTAGAAGCCTATTTTGCTATAAGTGGGGAATAGCGCTGTTCTTATTCTTCAATAATTGACTACGCCATTTGTTTTGTGTTGTCTGCCCTATTCTGATGAATAGGAAGGCTTAAGAAATAGATTGGGTCTATATTTAATCTGGGTCTTTCCTCCGTCCAGTATTTCATAGTTGCGTGGAGTGGTAGTGCTGATGAGCACTGTCCACATAGCACTGTGGTGCTAATGTAGCAGTGCGGTTAGTCATGATCACTCCAATAGCGAAGCGGTGATGCCGTTCGGATCGTCCAAGGTTCGAGTCCCCGGTAAGCCTATCATTTTTGTTGCTCTTCTCGTTGTTTGGTTTTCTACTCCTATATTATTTTACGTCTGCCTGCACCATGCCCATAATGTGTATTATTTATTTACTAGATAGAATCCGCCGTATTGCCCTAGTGACTATGCATATATATGCTACAGCTAGCTTGAAGTCACCTAAACCCAACCTTGTTTCGAACTTTGTCAACAATAATAACGCCAACATTGCGGCACCATTAAACACAAAACAAACAACAAAGACAACACATCCCAACTTGAAGCGTAACGTTCCGTATCGACAGACATTCGGACAACATCGTGGCATCCTGTTTAGTCATTTCTTCTTCAACTCCAGTTCTGACCCTCTCTAGGGTAGAGTTACCATCCAGCTCATGGCATTCCACCCCCCACCAATTAGTGGGTGTGGTGTGATCTCCACCAATGTTGAGCCTGCTGAGCTGGGGAAGTCCTGTGTGGTTGCAAGTAAGCCTAAATATCTTTCCCCAAATTCCGCAAGGACGAAGAATGTACATTCAAATCCATGGGGTTCGAACGACTGAACGAAAGAACCCCCGTTCTTTTTGTACGGGTTCTGCTTCTTCTTTGATCCTGAGCCGCTGACTTTCAAAGCAGTCAGTGGCCACCACGCCTGGTGACGTCTTGTAGAGCAGAAACAAACCGCGTCCACTTTGTTCGGTCGGCGACCATCCTTCGTACAGTGCCACATCTCTGGTTCATTCTTTTCATCTCGGCCTCCACAGTTCTCCGCCAAGATGTTTTTGATCGACCTCCCTTTCGCTTTCCTTCAGGGGTCCATATCATTGCTGTTCTTGTGATGGCATCCAGGTCTCTTCTGAGGACGTGGCCAACCCCACTCCAGCGTCTGCCAGCTATGAAAGTGTGCATGTCCTCTTGGTTACTCCAAGTAAATAGTTGTTGGTTGGTTATGGTATTCGACCAAAAGATTCCGAGAATTTTCCTTAGACAGTGGAAGGAGAACAATTCGACATTTCCTTCTATGTTACTCTCCAACATTCCGCACCATAGAGAAGCACAGAAAGTACACAGCTCTAATTTAATTTTAATTTGGTGCTTGTTCTGTACTGAGAGGACTTCTACATGTTGTCAAAAGTCTTTTCAAAATCAACAAAATTAATGTATAACTGCCTCTGCCATTCTAAGCACTGATCTTTAATGTTCCTGAGGGTGAATATATGATCTGCACATCTTCTGGTCTTTCTGAATCCCATTTGTTCTTTCCTCAGTTTATGGTCTACTGCTTTTGAAATTCTCTGGATAATTATCCTGACTAGTATTTTACAGGGAACTGAGAGGAGAGTAATTCCTCTCCAGTTGTTGCAGTCTGCAAGGTCGCCTTTCTTTCGCAATTATTCCTTTAATCCACTCTGATGGTGTTGTCTCTGTTTTCCAGACTTGTGCAAATAGTGATTCTAATAGTTCTGCTGCTAGTTCAGGGCCTGTCTTCGATAATTCAGCATCTAAATTGTCGTGACTAGGCGCTTTTCCATTCTTTAACCCTTTGATAGCTGTGATGATTTCATCTCCTCGTGGAATGTCTGTATTAACATCTAGATCATTTTCAGCTTCAGGAACATTCAGTTGTGTCTCTCATCATCATAACCCTCCACTCCCAAAGGAGCATAGGCCTTCAACAAACACATGCCAAGTTCTCCTGTCACGTGCCATCATCTCAAGTTCTTTCCACGTTCTCATCATTTTCACCCCTGTTTCCAGCTCTCTTCTCCATGTGCTTCTTCGTCTACCTCTGCCTCTCTTGCCCTGGGGGTTCCAGAACAAGGACTGCCTTGTAGTGTTAACAGGTTTCCTCTGTGTGTGTCCTATCCATCGCCATCGTCTTCTTCTCATCTCTTGTTCCACTGGCACTTGTCTGGTTCTTGTCATCAGTTCCACGTTGGTAACCTTGTCATACCATTTTAATCCTTCTATTCTACACAAGCACCCATTTATGAATGTCTGTAGCTTTTTGGTTGTTGTCTTTGTTGTTCTCCATGTTTCAGAGCCATACAATAGGACTGACTTCACATTTGAGTTGAAGATTCTTATTTTCGTGTTGGATCCGATTTCTCTTGATCTCCATATATTTCCCAATGCAATGAAAGTTCCTCTTGCTTTTTTCTATTCTTATTTTGATATAACGGCGTCTCTGGTTGTTCCTTATTCAGTATTTCTCTGAAGTCCTCTGCCCATCTTCTTTCCTGTAGTGATGAGATTTCCTTGCTTGTCTCTTACTAACGTAATATTGTTTGCACTCCGTTTTCCGTTGAAAGCTTTATTTATTTTATTTACTGTGCTTTGTTCATTTTGCAGTGCTGCCTCTTCTGCCTATCTTGCAAGATCATTCAAAAATTTCCTTTTTTGGCTCAGGTTTGACGTTTTACTTTCTTGTCCAGCTGACTGTACTGTTCGCTATATATTTGTAGCTGCAGCTACCTTTGCCTGCCTCACATCGCGTGTTTGGGGAAACTCCAAACTCACAACTATGACCAAAGCTGCGGTATATAACGCCTGCGTCACCAGCACACTTCTATATGGCAGCGAGACCTGGACGACCTATGCTAAGCAAGAAAGAAGGCTCAATACCTTCCATTTACGGTGTCTACGCCACATCTTCGGCATTTCGTGGAAAGATAAAGTGACAAATGTCGAGGTGTTGTCACGTGCTGGCCTTCAAAGCATGTATAAACTGCTTAGACAGCGCAGACTGCGCTGGCTTGGCCATGTCCACGTCATGAAAGATGGTCACTTCCCGTAAGATATCTTGTACGGAAAACTGGCAGACGGCAAAATAACAGTCGGGCGACCGCAGGTGAGATTCAAAGACGTGTGCAAGAGAGACATGAGGGCACTGGACATAAATCCAGCAAGCTGGGAGGATGAAGCTGCCGATCGCTCCCTATGGCGCCACCTCTGAATGGGCGAAAAGAAGCTCACACAGCAAGCAGAATAGAGGAGAAAACGTCGAAAGAGCACCAGGAAAATAAGCGGCTGAGGTATGTCACTTCAGGGGCGCATTCCAATAGTCAGTTATGACTGAAGGGGATAGTATTATTATTATACTATTATTACATTTCCTTTAACCTGGTTTTACGGGTTAACAGAGTAAAAAAAACCTAAGCCCTAATGGGCTGTAGTTAAAATGCTTTGTGTCCGAGTCTGCAGTTCTTTTTGTGCGGGTCACTTGTTTCTTGGGGGCATGTTACATCCATCTTCTTCATCTTTCTTTACTCTCCAAATTGTTTAAGTGTTACCGAGTTGCCTTGTTTTCATTCTTGAAGAAAAGTATCCAAATTTTATATTGCCGATACCTGATTGTGACATCATCACACCTACTGTTTTGCTGTGTTATTAAAAATAGAGTAATTTAAAACGTCAAAATTGTGAATTTGGGAGCTCGTGCGCGATTTTTTTAATTTGTCCGAAAACTGTAGTCTCTTTATACTTTTGAAAGATAGCTATGGTCCTGCCTGAGTAGAGTGAATGGTGATATGAGTACGTGAGAAATAAAGGTGTTAGAATAGATTTCACGAGTGAATAGTTTTAGGAGAAGATCTGTCTCTAGAATGAGTAGTTTCTCTAGTCCAGCCTATCTATACGACTATAATTTAGTACAAGATAATCTTACACCTCCCTATATATGTAAATATAAGTTTAACTACACACACACAGCTATGTGACAACAGACACACAAACGTGAAAAACTATGGCTAATTTTGGGTATGGGTCTGACCAACACACAAAGTTAAGTTTCGTTTGTCGTTTATTATCATTTAAACTTTACAACATCGAATATCTAAGAAAGATCAAATAAAATCAGAATTTCATACATAGAAAATAACAGAACCCATGTGCCCTCCCCCTTATTGAGAAAAAGAACCCAAAAAGTTAATAACCCCAAAGGTCAAAGGTTAGCACTATGTTACAGAATAGACAGTAAAGAAAAGAACAGAGTTCCTACTAAATGCTATCCAGTAAAGTAAACAATATTTAAGCAGAATCCAGATAATACAATTTTCCTGTAACAAAGAAAATATTCACACTCTCTCTGTCATACGTGGCCACTTACTTAATTCTTACCCACTCTTGTTGAAAAAAATTGTTTGGACATACAATCCCTGAATACATAATTTCCAGTGGTTTTATCTTCCAAATTGGCCTCAGTCCCTCCTCTAATAATTAAATTTTAAAAGGGGGACGCCTAATTTGGTGGTTGATTCCTGGATAGACAAATGTCACCTCGAATAGTCAATGAAGAAAAAAACCGAGATCTTGTGTTCACAGTAAACGGTAGAAAATACTTCCAGTATAGGGAAACTTCTAGGTGCTAAAACTGTTAGAATTGTTAATTGATGATGATGGTAAATCCTATCGGCTGGCTCTGTGGTGAGTGCCGATTTTAAAACAGCGTAACTTGCTGGATAAGTCCGCTGATACGACTGTCAAAAGTCAGATAGTAATGTTATATGTGTTACGCCACAGTGGGCTGATAACATTTAACAAATATCTGGGTATTGATAAGTCCAATTAAATTTACTATTTAAATGTTAATTTGTCTCTTTGGCCAATCCTGTTCACAACTGAACTTGGGGACGCGTAAGCCAAGACACGGTGTCTCTAGCCTATTCTATCGCGTCGCTTAGCGAGTGCAGGTTTGGTTGAGGTATGCAGCCTTTCCCCTCCTGCCACGGTCAACGATCAGCGTACAACGTCAATTATTAGTTAATTATCAATACGCGCACTTAACAAATATCGCCTGTCATTAATAGCTATTCGATTGTCGGCGTCTGTGGGTCGTCGTATGGTATAAATAACAGTCACTTAATAAAATTACACAAAATGAAATATAACATGAACTCTATGGTCCACTATCAGTCGCGCCTAGCATATAATATCAGTCAGCTAAACGTATCTTCTTGTGTGAGAAATGCGGGTGATGGAAATTTCATTAAACTGAACAACTGGTAAAAAAATATAGCTGCGCGTTATTTATTTCACTAGTTGTAACAGCTAGAAAATCACAGTGAATTTAAAAAGATAAAACCAGCACATTAAATCACGCAAATGCTAATTTCTATTACCACAAATCAGAATGACAATCCCCACGAAATGCTATTACCACATCTACCACAATGGTTCTAGACTACGTGTTTAGACTATCCTAAAGTCTGAGCGACAACTGACAACTGGTTTGAGAAGACACAGTTTACATACATTATTGTCTCTCTGATCTATAGATGACGTAACTTTTCACACTACAGCGCATAGCAAAAAATTGGAGACTACGTTTTCCCAGATAAAAGGTTTTCACGGTCGCTCTGTCGGCGTTGCTTATCGACAACAGAGACTTGGAACCGTGTAACGGGTTTCCTTCCGAGATTTTCCCCGTTTCTGAAGATCAAAGCGTTAACTCCTCCTGTATGTACGAACATCAAAGGGTCCTCGGGAAAATATTTCTGCCCGAGCATCTTACTTCAAAAGATCCGGTGTTATTCCACGTGCGTCTGTCTGATATCCGATGATTGACAGATCAGCTCGCGTGAGAAACTTCAGGTAAACAAACCAGATTCGCTCCCTGTTATGACTGGCAGGTCGCGGAAGTTGGTAAACTTTCCGTTTGTTTACGTTCAAGAAAAGAGGCGTGGATTAAAATGAGTAAACGCAGGCAGAAAAATGCTTGACTTTTACTAGCAAATCATAGAACGCTAACGGGATCACGATCCATTATTCGTCACACTACTTACTTAGTCGTTCCTCTTCTACCCTTGAGGTAGCATATTCCACTACTAAAAGCTCACTAGACCTTTATTTGTTATTCTAATATACCTACTTACTTAGTCGTTCCTCTTCTACCCTTGAGGTAGCATATTCTACTACTGAAACCTCACTAGACCTTTATTTGTTATTCTAATATACCTACTTACTTAGTCGTTCGTCTTCTACTCTTGAGGTAGCATATTCTATTACTAAATCCTCACTAGACCTATATTTGTTATTCTAATATACCTACTTTGTCGTTCCTCTTCTACCGTGAGGTAGCATATTCCACTACTAAAACCTCACTAGACCTTTATTTGTTATTCTAATATACCAACTTAGTCGTTCCTCTTCTACCCTTGAGGTAGCATATTCTACTACTAAATCCTCACTAGACCTATATTTGTTATTCTAATATACCTACTTAGTCGTTCCTCTTCTACCGTGAGGTAGCATATTCCACTACTAAAACCTCACTAGACCTTTATTTGTTATTCTAATATACCTACTTACTTAGTCGTTCCTCTTCTACCCTTGAGGTAGCATACTCTACTACTAAATCCTCACTAGACCTATATTTGTTATTCTAATATACCTACTTAGTCGTTCCTTTTCTACCGTGAGGTAGCATATTCCACTACTAAAACCTCACTAGACCTTTATTTGTTAATCTAATATACCTACTTACTTAGTCGTTCCTCTTCTACCCTTGATGTAGCATATTCCACTACTAAAACCTCACTAGACCTTTATTTGTTAATCTAATATACCTACTTACTTAGTCGTTCCTCTTCTACCCTTGATGTAGCATATTCCACTACTAAAACCTCACTAGATCTTTACTTTCCCACCATACCTCCACCAACCATTATCTGTTTATTATTATCCCAGGTATTAAATTAATTGAATATATAATGCAGTTCTACCTTGTGGTTTGGTTTTAAGGACCATCTTCATTGTACATGGGCAACTCCATCAGTGCTCCGATCTCCTCCCTTAGATCACACAAAGAGGATCTCAGCATAGTGCACGAATTTCGTAGCACCCGCCAGAAGCCCAGTGTGTATATAGGAATCACACATTTCATAAATATATTTGGTGGGTAGGTTTCTAATTTTTAAATTTTGACTGGTCAGCGGCCTTATGGCCTACTCTTTATGATTTCCAACGACCGTGGGATTTTTAACTTGCACACGGGACCTCCTGTTTTTCGCCCTTACCCGAGAAGGCTAGGTCTCCGATATCACTACCCATGAGACCAGGGGTGAGTTTGACATCATTAGGATCACTGGTTCTAAATAAAATATTTCCATAAATTATACTCCCTCTACTGGGAATCAACAGATGGAAGATGAAGCAGATTCGGAAGACCACTGGCAACAAGTAACAAATATATGGAACGTACTTGTGAAGAAGTACTGAGAAAAAGAGAACATCAGAACAAAGCATGGATAACAACAGAAACCATTAGCAAGAGAGAAGACAGGAAAAACAAGAAAGCAGATTTAAGCCGAAGCAAATCCAGAAGCTCCAAAGCCAAGGCTCATGAACTGTACATAGAAGCTAACAAGGAAGTAAGAAGAAACATCAAAAGAGACAAGAGGAAGTATATTGAAGAGTTGGCCAGGGAAGCAGAGGAAGCTGCAGCCAAAGGAAATATGAAGGACCTGTACAACAACACAAAGAAGATAACAGGGAAATATAAGCAAGCAAATGGCCTGATAAAAGATAAGAATGGAAAATTGCTTAGTAAAATACAAGACCAAATGAAGAGATGGACAGAACATTTTGAGGAACTTCTCAACAGACCAGCTCCAACTAATCCCCCAGCCAGCAGATGAGGAACTACTAATCAGCTGTGAACGACCAAGTAGAGAAGAAATAAAGAAAGCCCTAAAGCTTCTGAAAGATGGAAAAGAGTCCATAGACAAGCAAATGAGAGATAAACAATCAGGTTTTCGACGAAACAGATCCTGTACAGACCAGATAGCCAAATTGAGAATAATAGTTGAACAAAGTCTGGAATGGAATTCACCGCTATACATCGGATTCGTGGACTACAAAAAGGCATTTGAAAGTGTAGACAGAGAATCACTTTGGAAATTGATGAGGCATTATAGAGTCCCCATGAAGATCATTAACTTAATAAGGAAGACCTATGAAGACATGGCATGCAGAGTTCTTCATGAAGGACAACTTACAGAACCGTTTAGGATTAGAACGTGAGTGAGACAGGAATGCCTCTTGTCTCCATTTGTTTTCTTACTAGCAATAGATTGGGTTATGAAAACATCGACATCACACACTATAAATGAAATTCAGTGGTGGAATCTGACTAAACAGCTTGATGATCTGGATGTTGCAGATGACGTGGCTCTTCTGTCCCATAACCATAATCAGATGCAAGAGAAAATAAAAATTCTCGATGAGAGGTCAGAACAAGTGGGTGTCGCATAGACATTTATGATCAATAAATTTTCTATATTTCCTCTTCTTTTCTACCCATGTCCTCTATTTTATTATCACTCTTTATCCTTTCCTGTATTTTTCGCATTCGTTTGTTTGCGAAAAATATTTTCTTTCCCATTCTCACTTTACCGTTTTTCTTTCTCATACTGATACGCATTCTATTACGTAGATGTCAGTGGACGAAACTGAATACTCGTCTAGGCAGACAGAGATAGCAGACCAGGAATGAGAATAGTCGTGGAGGTGTCAAAGACGAGATGTGGCAGTTATGGTAGTCGCCTGATTCAACGTAGGTGTTAAGACGAGAAGGGGAGACTATTTCGGGGTCTCGCAATAGCGCACATCTTTGTCCGTTTCATAGATATAACTAGAGTTGGAAACCTGACTTCACGCACTCAGTAACTTCGCAGTTAGACTAGAACAACCTACGTTCAAGCCCTAAGAATCTCTGTTATAGAAGCAATTAGTTGGTCGAATTGAATGTTCGATTTCTAAGTATCTCTGTTGATGATAGAGGGCATTTGTTGGTCGAAGTGGTTTTAGTTCTTAGTAGTTCTGTGTTGAGGTAAATATATTATATCTAGTATTTTGTGAAGTGTTTAAAGTGTTAAATCGCCTATTTCATTTTCACTAGTTCTTTTGTGCAGAGAGAATTAAAATATAGTCTGTATTATTTTCTAGTGACGTGTTTCAGTGGAAAGCAGAATAAATTATATTTCTAGCTTAAACTCATGCAGCCATAAATGAATTTAATTTAACTGCTAAATAATCAGACGAGAATATATTTTAAAATTAACTTAGAACTGAAATGCTACATCAGTGAGTATTGACGGGATGTATTCCTAATTCATGATGATTGATTTTATGAATATAACTTATTTCACGGGAAGTTTTAAATGATAAGTCAAGCTGTACGCTTGCAGTTTAAAATGTAAGTTACAACCGAGGATAGTATGTATTAATATTTTATATGTGTTTTTTCCTCTATTTAGTGAAGAAAACTGGGGTTGACCCAAACTTTGCCAGCGTTAAGTACAGAGTGAATATCTGTGTAGAACAAAAACATTCTGTCCTTAAAGACTTGGTCTATAACCTTTACAAGGGCTTTAAAGATTTCTAAAGAAGTAACGGGCCCATCGAGCCTGATTTGATTCTTCCAGAGAAAAACCTCAAGTACATTTTAGCCCGTGCGGCAAGTAACATATTAACGTCAGTAACATTCCGACGGTGTTTTGACTAGTGATGTGGTGACCAAATAAAGTCCTAACCTGAAAGAAGACACCGATCTGACATTCCTCATTTCTAGAAACCTAAGCTATTGACACTGTGCTCGTTGTTAATGTTCGTGCCTGGACAATTTTAATGTGACCTAAACAGACATCCGAAAAATAAGAACACCCAAGGAATCGTTCCCTGAAGCAGAGAATTCAACCCGTCTTTTTGGAACTGGGGATTTCTTGGTCAACGACTGCCATTGACGATTCTGTATGTAAATGTCCTAAAAATTATGTTTCCAGATGCTGTTAACAAAGCTGTAAGTATGCAAGAGAGCACGTGGCCACGGCTGAGTGAATAGAGTGAATGCAGGTCTGAGTGTTTCTTTATTGTTGTATTTTGGCACCCATTTTGCTGTCTTAACCTTCTTTATGCAAGATTTGGTTGCTAACAAGATACTTTTCCTTAGGATAGATCATACTAATATCTAAGTCTGTTCATACCTTTAAAAGGGGAAAATCATTAGATTACCGCTAATGTATTATTTATATATATATTTGATGTAAATTTTGGATGTTGTGGTGGTGGAAGTTTATATTGATAATTAAACTGCCCTTAAACTTAATCAGCGTGTTGGTCAGCTCGTTCTAAAATATCTATATAATCATTTGTTATAGTTTTCCCACGTCTGTACGTCTAACTGTCGTCTTGTATGTGCGTGCACGTGAGTGGATAGAACTATATATGTAATAGATATATGTGTTTAGACTGTCTGACTCCTCTAAATCTGTCGTAGAAGATAGGTGAAAGAGAGAAGATTTCTCGATTTCAGAGACAGCTTCTATCACAGTCTACCATCTCACTCGTGGAAATCTATTGCTATTACTATCTCTCACTGTGACTATCACTTATTCAAATCTAACCAGAAGGGACCAATCATAGTCTTAATTCTCCTATCAAAAATCTACGACAGTGGGCCTGAAAATACGCAGGTAAAAGACAAAGATTATGAGAATAAATGCAAGCAATGATAACAAGGTTGAACTTGAAGAAAAACCACTAAAAGATGTAGAATCGTACACATATCTTGGCAGTAATATAGACAGAGTTGGAGGGACAGACAGAGATATCAAAATAAGAATACAACAAGCAAGAGGAGCTTTCATTGCATTGGGAAACATATGGAGAACAAGAAAAATCAAGTCCAACACGAAAATAAGAATCTTCAACTGAAATGTCAAGTCAGTCCTATTGTTTGGCTCTGAGACATGGAGAGCAACAAAAACAACAACCAAAAAGCTACAGACTTTTATAAACGGGTGCTTGCGTAGAATAGAAGGACTGAAATGGTATGACAGAGTCACAAATGTGGAATTGATGACAAGAACCAGATGTCACAAAATGATTTTTGGGTCGTTCTCGTGGCGCTCTCTTGTTCAATACGGCCGTATCCTGGACATTTGTTGTATTGATTATTTACGTGTTTCATTGACCGGCATACTCTTTCTTTCTCTGCACTGTAGCAGATATTTTGTATTTTCCTTCTTACACCCCTCTCATAGATAAGTCATCACGTCTGGTTGTTACCCGTCACTTCCCTAACGTTAGGGTTAGGAGCGGCTGAGATAATATTAACGACAACCATGTTGGCTATCGCGAGTACAGTCGACATTAGACGACAGATTAAACACTAAAATCGCTCAGCGTATTTGCTTAATTGCTGATAAGGTGAGACTGCGCTCGTCTCCCAGCTGGTAATACGGGATGACACATTTTGAACAGACAGGGCTGACAAGATTACTTTCGATAAAGTAATAACATGTTACATCTTACGCACATTGCTGAGAGAGTTTACAGATGTGTTTGTAAGTTGGTACACAAGGCATCGGAGGTTTTATTGCTATATATGGGAAACGTGACCTTTGCATCACGCGCAAAATTATTCCATGTCGGAATATTTTGACATTACCCCACCCAACATTTTTGTTTGAAATGCTTGGAGCCCTGAGCAGCTTCATAACACACAGATGCGGGGGTAGGACAGGAATATAACCTGATACGTTTAGTGTTAAGACACTGTGAGAAATCCCTTGCCAAGACACAATCAGACTTACCAGAAGTAAGAATTCAGAATTTCCATTTTATCAGACCGGACCTTTTATTGGAGTATTTCGGAAGGACTTACAAAAAAGCCCAGGAAATCACTTTCATTTTAAATAAGGAAAACGGGAATATCTGATAAAACTGAAACACACGGAGTCATAGAGGGAATTATTTTATAAAAGTAACGACCCACAAGAACACGTGTAAGAGGCCTAATCAAGTGCCTTAACTTCATTCATCTGAGCAAAATGTCCGTGAGCCAGGATTGGCGTAAGTTATCATTTTACATTCTATATTTTTCATTACTAACATGTGAACTAATATGAATATACTAGCAATAACCCGTCAATAATAACGAAACCGTTACAAATATTTGTAATTCAATATAAAAGTTCATTCTCGCTTGCTCGTTGTGATTGACGCGATCGTCTCTTCCTCTTAGCATCTGCAGACCGTTTTGCAGCCATCTTATCATTATGATCTGTAATAATAAGTCTGCGATACTTTAAATTAAAATTTTGTATTGAAGAAACAATAAAAAACTTACATTTTAGGTTATTTTTTAACAAAATGATGAGTTAAATCTGTTTCCGGAATTAAACTGGGTTCTACACAGACTTTTCTTCGCTGACCGTTACTATTTTCGGGAGAGTACATATAAGGGAAACAATACAATTAATGTCTAACTTTCAACCACAGTTGCATCCCTTAGATGTGACCGACGTACAAACGCGGAGAATTATGGATTTTGATGATTACCATGTGAATATTAATATGTGAAAATCGCTAGTTGATGTCCAAGTCATTTGAGGCTGGCAACCTCAGCGTATAGAATGATTTCGTGAACCACCACTGCAAGAGCTGGTGACTACTTTATCGCTAGTTTCTTAAAGAGAACTAAAAGCATAAGGTAGTCCCAAGTTCCATTTGGGGCAGGGAGGAAAAGATGATAGAAATGATGTAAATTCTAAGTATAAAAGTTACATTTTCAAACTAGTGTAAATGTCTGTATAATCATATTCACTTTAAAATTAATGAAATTTTCAAACTTTTCAATCAATGTTAATGTAAATGAAAACATATTCAATTTATATGGTGAACACTTTTCAATCAGTGGAGATGTAAATGTAAACATATTCTATCTGTACTTTTAACCTTTTCATTTAAATGTAAAATAACTATAAAGCTATTCAATTTCAATGTAAAGAAAGTATTCGCTCGAGGGATGAAGTTTAATTCTCATCGAGGGTAAATTCTAAGTTTGATGGGATGGTAGAATGGGAGGAAGGGGACACATAAGTATGTGTCGGGAAACGCAATACTCAGGAGAGTGTTTCGTTTATATTCTTTTACCATAGTTGGTAGTGGTACCAGTGAAGGTAGTAATCTCTGGAACAAAGTGAGGGTAGAAGTGGACTGACGTAGAAACGCGGGACCAGATTGGCACTTACTCCTTAATTGTTCTGGGAACGTGCTGCACCTTTAAACGTAATCAGAGACGTGAGAACTCCAGTGAACTATCTGCACAGAACCCATCAGCGGGAGCAGAAACTACTATTGGCAGCTAAGTGAAACAGATAAGCTGCCAAAATGAACTTTTTTCGGATACAGAGGTGAAAATGATGAGGAAAACATGGAAAGAACTTGAGCGGATGGCACAGGACAGGAAGACTTGGCATGTGTTTGTTGAAGGCCTATGCTCCTCGGGGAGCCAAAGGGTATTGATTGATTGATTGTTCTGGGAATCGAACCTGGTACCTCTAAAACTCGAGACGGACACCAAACCTCTTAGCCACTCCAACCCTCACTACCCTGTGAGTTCCTGGCAAAGCATTTTTTGATTTGGTGAAGAAAAAATATCCTGTTCAACAATCCTGATGAGTTATACTTACCTCATCATGTAAAACATATTGCCACAGAAACCATAGCAACAGAGGTATGTCAATGCTTGTTGCAGGCTTCCTTTAAGGTGACCAGCTACAGTGGTGGCTCCATTCTCCATTACGAGCACACAGGAAAAGGAAGTAAGAGTCCATGATGGTTGATTATTTCATGAGAGCATGTCCACATTATCTCCTTATCTCTGAATGGAATGATTGTTTCGGAGTTCTTCTCCGCTGGTCTACATTTGTTGCTTCTGGTTTTCTGATGTTAAGGCGGCGACATGTGGTGACCATATTCTTGGTAGGAAAAGCGAAAGTAATGATGGATCCTAACACTTTTTTGATAATCAGTAACGATGTTTAGCGATATGTAATTGCAGACGAAAAAGAGCACGCATGCGCGAAATCTATCTCGATGCTGAAAAGTTGAGCCGTTGTCTATAATTCTTCCCCCGTCATTGTTTTGACGGGTGTACTTGCTAGTGTTGACCCAGTTCTTGGTGAAGAATCTTCTTGAATCCTTAGCCGCTGACTGACAAAGCAATCGTTGGTTGTCTGCTTTAAGATTTCATTCTTTTGTTTCCTTCCATATTTTCCGATTCGTGCTCTAAAGTGCACTTTTAATGTTTAGTCTGAGGCATAAAGTATTCATTTAACAATTTGCAAGTTATCTACTCTCTCGATCCGCCCATTTGTTTTGTTTTTTTGTTGGTCCTGCTTATGCTTTCCTTTCCAATATTTGACCAAGACTTTAGTTGGTGTCTTCTCAAATCGGACTAGCTGTGGTTTCTCATTGTACGTTTTCGAACTTGTGGCAATTCCTACGTTAAGTGCAGCCAGGGATATGCAAAGGAATAACCGCTGTACTTGCATGCTTCCAGAGTTAGATCTCTGAATTGATGCTGCTCTTGTGTGACATCCAGAATTTAGTTCTCTAACACGTTAAAGTACCCCTTCGTGGTGCATCTTGACAACAGGCAAACGTCGAGACACTTCAGGGAAAGACTTGCTAGACTAGAGTGGTTCAAGATGACGATTCCCACTGTGGAGAAACATGTTGAGAACCTAACATTGCATAATAAGCTTGGGGGAATCATTTGAGCCACACAATTAACCCCGGCTTTTACCTCGTTGGCTGTGTGCAGTAATATCTCATAATGAATAGGGGAAGGCGGGGAGAGTTGGGAGGTAGTTCTATACAGGACGTGTCGATTCCATGGAGAGGCTAGAACCAGAGCTAGGATTTTTAACCCTAGACATCTGGACAGCCCTCTACGGAGTATACCGCCACCCTTTCTACCTTCTAGTTTGAAACCATATGTAAGGATCCTTTAAATACATGCCAAGCCAGGATATAATACCCGGGAAAGAAAATTATGTTATGACTCCTGCTCAGCATGTTTCGGAATGGTAGAAAAGACACTGAAAAAACCTGATCTACAGTGTAGGTTATGCCAAGGATTCTGCAACCTGGCATAGGCTGCACAAGAGCGACAAGCTCAGCAGCGTTAGTTAAACAACAACAACAACAACAACAAAAAGTGCAAACATGAAGTGCAACTTGGTCTAAATTATTTGTCACCAGCGCCGCTGCAGTCATGACTGGAACAACTAAGCGCTCCGAGAAGCATCCAGGAATTATCTACTTCTTAACGATCAGCGCAACCCTTGGAGGTCTTCTGTTTGGATACGATACAGGTAAGTGTCATCATCATCATCATCATCAACGCCATCATCATTATTATTTCCATCTTCATTTCCTATACAGCATAGAACCAACACTACAGCTAGCCTCCTTGTAGGAAGCCTGTACCAAGCACTCACGTGATCTTTCAGCAGCGGTTTCTGTCACGATTTCTGCTACATGATGACGTTACCAGCGCCATGCACTACCTTATATTAGTCCCCCTTGAACGACACGCCCAGGGTGCAGCAGTCATTTTCTTGTTTTGTTTCATAAGAGAACGCCCCCCCCCCCCCCCGGAACTACACGGGGCTGCAAGTGTCACACGTAAGTGAATAAACGTTCCGCGTTTTCACAACTTTAGTCAATTATGTACCCCCTTTTTTAATTTTCTTTAATTATCAGTGCATCACTTGTACTATTAAATTTGACCATAGTTCTCTGTATAAGAATCGTTTCATTTTCAACTTTAAACACTTTTTGTCATAATGCAAAGTTCGCTTTATATAACTACGGTTGACATTCAAAAATCCGGCCATCGATACAGCTGTTGGGTCTTGCTTGCACGTGTTAACAGGCATTCCTGCTCATTCCTTCTCATTTTATCATTTATTTGCTGCTGTTTAGCCCCATTATGGATTCAGCAAATAAAAGAAGTGGTGTAAAACGTAAACATCGTGCATTGTCGATCGCAGATAAAGTGTACAGGTAGTTGTTTTCTCCTACTTCGGAGCGCATTTTAAAATTTACTGCGTTGGCGCGCCACTGTTTTCTGGAGCAGTTTATGTTTTGATGCAGCTGTTGGGTCTTGCTTGCACGTGTTAACAGGCATTCCTGCTCATTCCTTCTCATTTTATCATTTATTTGCTGCTGTTTAGCCCCATTATGGATTCAGCAAATAAAAGAAGTGGTGTAAAACGTAAACATCGTGCATTGTCGATCGCAGTTAAAGTGTACAGGTAGTTGTTGTTGTTGTTGTTTTCTCCTACTATGTTGCTGTAATACCCTGTTCAACCTGAAAGTTTGGTTATAATTGGGGTTAAGTAGTCATTTTCTGTTAAAATATACAGAATATACAACCATAGAAAATCCGGCATTTTCAAAAATCCGGCACTCCTCAGGTCCGGAGGTTGCCGGATTTTTGAATGTCTACTGTTGGGAAGACTAATAATAAAAGAATAAATGATATTCATACGCATAACATTAAAGTCATATTTCTTTGCACTTTGAGAAACATCGGTCCAGAGGCGTTTATACTTGTGTCAAATTGGAAGTAAAAATATTAAAAAATATGTTAGCATGAAGGCAATCTCGCAAAATAAAGATCAATGTGGAAATACAACGCAAAAGGAAACAAAATTTCTGTGAAATCCCAAGGGAAGTGCGGTCAATATTTCTTGTCAATTAGGCATTCCAAAGTACAGATTAAACATTAAAGTACAGAATTTAATTGCAAAATAAAAGTATTTACTTACTTATTTAGTCGTTTCTCTTCTACCGTGAGGTGTAGAGGTTTGGATGAGAGAGCGCCAGACTAGCCTATCGGCTGTCTTCCTCCTGGCCTGATTCCATTCTAGTCCCTGGTCCTTCAAAGATTGTCTAATGTTATCCTCCCAGCGGACTCTTGAGTTGTCCTGGAGGTTTGGATCACTGGCTCTTAGTTTCCCATGCTTGTCGTGGTAGCCGATCTTCTCTCATTCTGCAGACATGGCCAAATCATCTTAGTTGTGACTGTTCTACCTGGGTCTGCAGGGGTTGGGTTTTTAGGCCTTGACGTATCGCCTGGTTGCTAACCATGTCTCTTCTTGTTACTTCAGTCATCTTCCTCAGATACCTAATTTCTGAGGTTTGGATCTGGCTTTTGTGGGTTGTAGTCATTTCCCATGACTCGCATCCATACGTCAAGACTGGACGTAGGTGGAACGATATACAGCACATCATCGTCAAAATAAAAGTACAGTTATCTTATTTTCATCACCGACGTTATTATGTCTCGATTGAAAAAAAAAAAAAAAAAGTCATTCTTTCATGAAATATCACAGTCACGCAATCAAATATTCTAAGAGCCAAAGAAAGGATTGGCTACTACACCCTCACACATATCATACAAGGCGACTAACATAAGATTGTGCAAGAGGCTAGCAACATCATCATGTAACTTAAATTGCCACAGAAACCACTATTGTGGCTGATTGGTGCAGGCTTTCTGCAAGGGAATCCGCTGCAGTGGTGGCTCTATGCTCTGTAAGGAGCAGAAAGGAAAAAGTTGCTTATGAACAGTGAAACATGCATCCGTCATTCTGTCTTTGAACCTACCTGTCTACCTGCCTATTTGTATGACTACATTACCACTAACTTGTATATGTGTAACTCTGGTCTGTTCGTTTCTCAAATGCTGATGCATGTCAACTTGAACAGATTAAATGGTTACACAGTGTTTCCCAAGTTGTGTTCCGCAGAACTCTAGGGTTCCGCAATTCATCATCAGGGGTTCCAGAATTCATCCCTATGGGTTCCTGAATTAATCCTCAGGGGTTCCAGGAGCAATCTTGAAATAAATAAAAATAAATGTTGAGATACATTCCATATATCATTCTTATTTATGGTTATACTTAGTTGTATACTTCTATGTTCGTTTTTTCATTATATCGATAAATATCACACAATACATACAATGAAAGAACAATGGGGAAATGCGGCAGCGGAAGAGCAAATGAAAATGGGGATAAACTAATAAGTTTCTATAGCATTAACAACCTGGTCATTGGAGGAACACTCTTCCCACATAAAGAAATTCACAAATTAACATGGGAATCACCAAATGGTCGGGACAGAAACCAGATAGACGACATCATGGTTAACGGTAGATGGAGACATGCATTACAAGATGTGAAGGTAAGAAGAGGTGCAGATGTGGGAAATGATCACCATTTAGTAGTAGCAAAACTGAAAGTGAAACTAAGAAGGGCTGGACCAACTGTAACTACACAGAAAAGGTTTGACATCAGCAAATTGAAGGACTCCCTTACCAGAAAAGCTTTTGCGGCCGACATAAAGAAACGATATCAATTTGCCAAAAGTCAGGAAAAGACATTGACTGATGATATAGACCAGAATTTCAACACCATTTCAACAATATACAAAGAAAGCAGCAAATCATGCTTGGGATTCCAGGAAAGGAAGAAGCAAGACTGTATAACACCAGAAACATTAAACACCATAACGATGAGAAAGGAAATGAAAAGAAAGAAAACAGAAGCGAAGTCCCCCAGGTTAAAGCAACTATATAGCGAACAGTACAGTCAGCTGGACAAGGAAGTTAAACGCCAAACCCGAGCCAACAAAAGGAATTTCCTAGACGATCTTGCAAGACAGGCAGAGGAGGCAGCACTGAGAAATGAACAAAGTACAGTATACAAATTAACTAAATTCATCAGCGGAAAACGAGGTGCAAACAATATTACATTAGTAAGAGATAAGCAAGGTAATCTCATCACGACAGCAGAGGGACAGGAAACAAGATGGGCAGAGCCCTTCAGAGAAATTCTGAACAAGGAACCACCAGAGACACAACTGAATGTTCCTGAAGCTGAAAACGATCTAGATGTGAATACAGACATTCCACGAAAAGAAGAAATCATCACAGCAATCAAAGGGTTAAAGAACGGCAAAGCTCTGGGCCATGATAACTTAAAAGCAGAGCTATTTAAGACAGACCCTGAGCTAGCAGCAGAACTATTAGAACCACTATTTGCACAAGTCTGGAAAACGGGGACAACACCATCAGAGTGGAACAAAGGAATAATTGTCAAGCTGCCCAAGAAGGGAGATCTTGCAGACTGCAATAATTGGAGAGGAATCACTCTTCTCTCAGTTCCCAGCAAAATACTAGGCAGGATAATTATACAGAGAATTTCAAAGGCAGTAGACCACAAACTGAGGAAGGAACAAGCAGGATTTAGAAAGAATAGAAGATGTGTAGATCATATATTCACTCTCAGGAACATTATAGAGCAGTGCTCAGAATGGCAAAGACAGCTTTACATTAATTTCGTTGATTTTGAAAAGGCTTTTGACAGCATACATAGGGACAGTTTATGGAAAATACTGAGGGCTTATGGAATTCCATGCTGCTTAGTGTCAATCATAAAAAGCCTCTATGCCAACTTTACGTGTAGTTTTGGGCAGAGCAACCTAACCTTTGAGGTGAAGACAGGAGTACGACAGGGATGCCCCTTGTCAACCACTCTATTTTTAACAGTCATAGACTGGGTGATGCGCCAGACAACAGAGGGCAGTCCAAGAAGAATAAGATGGACTACATTTTCTACACTGGAAGATCTGGAATATGCAGATGACATTGCACTACTAGCACATTAACATCAACACATCCAGGAAAAAACGGATAGACTTAACAAGTTTAGCCAGCAGGTGGGCTTGAACATCAATTTAAAGAAGTCGGAGGTCATGACGCTCAATGTGAGCAACTCTGAGCCCATATCAGTAAGGAATCAGCAATTGGTACAGACAGATACCTTCACATACCTAGGAAGCATAGTAACACCAGACGGCGGGGCAGGCAAAGACATCAACATCAGAATGAATAAGGCAAGAACATCCTTCTTTAGCCTAAACAACATCTGGAAGTCCTCCCAATACAGCACAAGCACAAAATTAAGATTATATCAGAGCTGTGTGCTTTCTGTGCTTCTCTATGGTGCGGAATGCTGGAGAGTTACAGAGAAGGAAATGTCGAAATGGTCCTCCTTTCACACAACATGCCTAAGAAAAATTCACCGAATCTTTTGGCCGAATACCATCACTAACCAAGATCTGCTTACTCGTAGCAAGCAAGAGGACATGCACACCATCATAGCTGGCAGACGCTGGAGCTGGGTTGGTCATGTCCTCAGAAGAGACCCCGATGCCATCACAAGAACAGCTATGCTTTGGACCCCTGAAGGAAAACGAAAGAGAGGCCGACCAAAAACAACCTGGCGGAGGACTGTGGAAGCTGAGATGCAGGGAATGAACCAGAGTTGGGGCACTGTACGAAGGATGGCCACCGACCGAGCAAAGTGGAATCAATTTGTTGTTGCCCTACTAGACGCCACTAGGCGTGATGGCCACTGACTGCTTTGACGGTCGGCGGCTAAGGATTAAAGAAGAAGAAGATACTAATAATAATTTAAATGTTTGTATAAGTAACACTCTTCTTATTTATTTAAATTCAAAGAGATTGATTCCCGCATCAGTAATAGTAACACTGATATTAATAATAATAATAATTGTGTTACCGGGGTCCTAACAGGGAGCAAAGAATAGTAACACTGTTCCCTCCCATGCATGATGTAATATGCTACTAAGAAGGGTTGGGTACTGGTCCGCGTCCCCCCCCCCCCCCCCCAATCTAGTTTAAAAAAAATATTAAACCACAAAACCTTCAACAATTATAATAATAATAATACCAAAGAGATAAATATATATAATACGTAGATGTCATAACAGTATATCGTATGTAAAAAAATATGTTATTAAAATAGTTCAAAGTGAAGGAAAATATGAAAACATGAACCTAAGTTATTTCTTAGAGGCAAACAATATGAAAATTAAATACATTTTCTTGCCAATAATTTAACCCTACAAGAATGGCATCTTAAGGGTTTCGCTGAGTGTGGAAATTTATCTGATGAGTCCCGGCTTGGTGAAAAGATTGGGAAACATTGGCTTGCGGTTTGATCGCATGAGTTACTGAATGAAAGTTGAGACAAAAGGCACAATGTTAGACGGGCGGTTCTCAAACCTTCTAACATGAAGTACATCCTAGGCTTCCGTCTTTGTACGCCTGGGTCTATCTTTTCACTGATGTATATGTGTTTCTACCTATAGCTT
The DNA here is from genome assembly GCA_024509875.1 of Oreohelix idahoensis. Lineage (NCBI taxonomy): Eukaryota > Metazoa > Mollusca > Gastropoda > Stylommatophora > Oreohelicidae > Oreohelix > Oreohelix idahoensis. The sequence continues at coordinate 197,038 of JAMPIV010008947.1, read as the reverse complement.
TATCCTGAATTTCCTCCTTGGCTTTAAAAATAAATGCAAACACGTACATTCAATACATGCATATACACACACATACTAAATGTCAAGCTAGGCTAATGTGAACATGAGATATTGAGAGTTCCAAATAAGATGGTTCCGTGTGGTTTCCAGGCGCCACAGATGGGACTAAGAAAGAATGGGACTACTAAATCAGACATGTCGTACAAGGCTCCTTAAATGAAGACGTGAATGAGGCTGGCAACCACAGCATGTAAAACAAATTGATACAGAAACCACCGCATGCAACAGCACGCGAATGCTCGGTTCAGGTTGTCTGCAAAGGGACCAGCTTGAGTTGTTGCCCATGCTTCATAAGGAGCGGAGAGGAAAATTATGATGACCATGTTATTTAAAATCTTTTTCCGTGTTAACATTTATTCCCAACACCACAGGTATAATAAACGGTGCGCTAATTTTAATCCGGGCTCAATACGATATATCTGACAAATGGGCGGAACTGATTGTGGCTTCCACCGTGGGCGCTGCGGCCATCTTTTCCCTGTTTTCAGGCGTTGTTGCTGATGCCATTGGACGTAAGGTCGGTATCGATATCAGTATTGATTGCTAGCATTCGCACTTGTGTTGCTTTTTTTACCTAAATTACTTTACCAGCGTCCATTAGCCGACGGTTAGAGGGCTTGTCTCTCGTGGCAAAGTTCCTTGGTTCATGGTTCGAAACCTCATTACGTCACGCTCCAGGCTACCTATCTGTAAATGAGTAATCTTCATTTATGGAAGGCAACGACAGCGAGGAAGGGAATAGATCACCCCCACCTCGTAAAGCTGGACCTAGTATAATGAAGTCTCTAACACTTCACTCCCCTACTGCAGTATCATCTGTGAGACTACCTTTACCTTTGTTAAAACCATCACAAAAATGTTCTTTGTTTTTGTTGTTGTTTTTTGTCCACAAGATCAGAAGCTTTTTCTAGTCCTCAAGTCCAAAAGCTGTTTCTTGTGGGGCATCAAGATATTCTCATGCCAAATACCGTCTCGTGGGGTAGAGACAACCAACGAATACCGTCTCAGACATTGTGATAAGCGGCGACTCGTATGAAGCGCACTGGGACTGGAAACCACGTTATGTAAAATTTCAGGCGGAGCTGGCACTGCATTAGCTTACGAAGACTGCTGCTGGATTCGTGCAAGAGGGCCGCTGGGATGGTGGCTCTGTGTTCCATACCTACAACAACAGTATACAAATATTTAAATTTACCAAAGAAATAATATTAAATACACACGCACACACTCGCACGCACGCACGCACACACATTCACATAATGACAATTTTAAATTGCCCATTAAAATCACCCGTACTGTATTTGTTTCTGCAGTTAGTAATTTTTTTGCAAATGAGAATTTGTTTCCCCAAGTCAGAAACGGCCGTAATTTTGATTCGTTGCTTTCATGTTTACTTTGCTGTAGACCCGTTTAATTTTTTTTCTTCGAAAAATTACTTGTATTATTTCGCTTCACCCTTTGTACAGTATAATTCCTTCCCCCACCCGCTTATTTTATTCCCACACTGTGCATTCGTACACTCTTTCATTTATCATTTTTAATGCGTCTGCTCAAGCAAATTTATGATTATTTATCAACTCAGAAATTCACGTCCAATCTAATATTCATTCACCTAGACATTTACTTACTTATCAAAGTTTCTTTCACTATTTCATCCATCATATTGAACCCTCACTTATATATTTATGTCAAATGTCAATCCTTTTAATTGCGTATTGGTCTATTCATTTACAAAGTTATTCATTTGTGTATCCATTATCTCACACCTTCATTTATATATTTACTCATTCACCAATCGTTTCTTTTACACATTGGTCCATTACTTTCCAAAATGAGTCATTTGTTTACACGTATAGTTTACACACTGGCCCATTCATTTATAAAATTAGTCATTTATTTACCCGCCCAGTTACAAATTCATCAGTTCACGTAAATATTTATTCCCTTGCTAATCCATTCATTTACACATTCATCCATTCACGTTACGATTTAGTCAGTCGCTCATTCCTTTACTTAAACATTTAGTCAGTCGTTCATTCCTTTACTTAAACATTTAGTCAGTCGTCCGATCCTTCCCTTAAACATTTAGTCAATTGTTCATTTCCTCACTTAAACATTTAGTTAGTCGTCCGTTCCTTCACTTAAACATTTAGTCAGTTGTTCATTCCTTCACTTAAACATTTAGTCAGTCGTTCTTTCCTTCACTTAAACATATATTCAGTCGCTCGTTACTTCACTTCCAGATTTATTTAGTCATTCATCCATTCACATGTAGCTTTACTTACAACATGTTGAAGTTAATTTACACCTGGCAGTTCTATCTAAGCCAGCTCCAAACCTCAGAAATGAGATATTTCAGGACGGTGGTTGAGCAACAAGAAGAGACATGGTCTGCAACCAGACGATACGTCATGACCTCAAAACCTTACCCCTGCAGACTCAAGTGGAACAATCACAATTACGATAGTTTAACCATGTCTGCAGAATGGGAGAAGATCGGCTTCTACAACAAATATGGGAAACCAGGAGCCAGAGACCCAGACCTCCAGGGCGACCCAGAGTTCGCTGGAAGGAGAACATTAGATGATCTTGAAAAGGACAGGGGACTAGACTGGAACCAGGCCAGGAGGAAAAAAGACGATATGATAGTATGGCGCTCTCTCTAGCAAACATCTATACCCCAGGGTAGAAGTGGAACGACTAAGTAAGTAATTTTCCAACTACCCCCCCCCCCCCCCCCCCATGTCGTTTCTGGGGGGTCTCTGAAGACATATGGAATGAATAAGACCGCTGCACTTGAGACATGTCGTACAAGGCTACTAATGTGAGGTTATTCGTGGGGACTGGACACCACATTTTCTACCATTTTCTACAATAATCATTACTGCAAGAGCATGTTAATGTTCTGTGCAGGCTTCCTGTGAGGTGCGGGGCGGGAGCAGCTGCAGGAGTGGCTCCATTCTCCGTAAGGAAAGCAAAGGGAAAAATAATGATGATGATGAACTGTAACTATCTAAGACTGGTTGCCCATCCCAGGAATGTTGACCTGTAACTATCTAAGACTGGTTGCCCATCCGAGGAATGTTGACCTGTAACTATCTAAGACTGGTTGCCCATACCAGGAATGTTGATCTGTAACTATCTAGTACTGGTTGCCCATCCCAGGAATGTTGACCTGTAACTATCTAAGACTGGTTGCCCATCCCAGGAATGTTGACCTGTAACTATCTAAGACTGGTTGCCCATCCCAGGAATGTTGACCTGTAACTATCTAAGACTGGTTACCCATCCCAGGAATGTTGACCTGTAACTATCTAGTACTGGTTGCCAATCCCAGGAATGTTGACCTGTAACTATCTAAGACTGGTTACCCATCCCAGGAATGTTGACCTGTAACTATCTAAGACTGGTTCCCCATCCAAGGAATGTTGACATGTAACTATCTAAGACTGGTTGCCCATCCCAGGAATGTTGACCTGTAACTATCTAAGACTGGTTCCCCATCCAAGGAATGTTGACCTGTAACTATCTAAGACTGGTTGCCCATCCCAGGAATGTTGACCTGTAACTATCTAAGACTGGTGGCCCATCGCAGGAATGTTGACCTGTAACTATCTAAGACTGGTTACCCATCCCAGGAATGTTGACCTTTAACTATCTAAGACTGGTTGCCCGTCCCAGGAATGTTGACCTGTAACTATCTAGTATTGGTTGCCCATCCCAGGAATGTTGACCTGTAACTTTCTAGTACTGGTTGCCCATCCCAGGAATGTTGACCTGTAACTATCTAAGACTGGTTGCCCATCCCAGGAATGTTGACCTGTACCTCTCTAAGACTGGTTACCCATCTCAGGAATGTTGACCTGTAACTATCTAAGACTGGTTACCCATCCCAGGAATGTTGACCTGTAACTATCTAAGACTGGTTACCCATTCCAGGAATGTTGACCTGTAACTATCTAAGACTGGTTCCCCATCCAAGGAATGTTGACCTGTAACTATCTAAGACTGGTTGCCCATCCCAGGAATGTTGACCTGTAACTATCTAAGACTGGTTCCCCATCCAAGGAATGTTGACCTGTAACTATCTAAGACTGGTTGCCCATCCCAAGAATGTTGACCTGTAACTATCTAAGACTGGTTCCCCATCCAAGGAATGTTGACCTGTAACTATCTAGGACTGGTTGCCCATCCCAGGAATGTTGACCTGTACCTATCTAAGACTGGTTACCCATCCCAGGAATGTTGACCTGTAACTATCTAAGACTGGTTACCCATCCCAGGAATGTTGACCTGTAACTATCTAAGACTGGTTGCCCATTCAAGGAATGTTGACCTGTAACTATCTAAGACTGGTTGCCCATCCCAGGAATGTTGACCTGTAACTATCTAAGACTGGTTACCCATCCCAGGAATGTTGACCTGTAACTATCTAAGACTGGTTCCCCATCCAAGGAATGTTGACCTGTAACTATCTAAGACTGGTTGCCCATCCCAGGAATGTTGACCTGTAACTATCTAAGACTGGTTCCCCATCCAAGGAATGTTGACCTGTAACTATCTAGGACTGGTTGCCCATCCCAGGAATGTTGACCTGTAACTATCTAATACTGGTTGCCCATTCAAGGAATGTTGACCTATAACTATCTAAGACTGGTTTCCCATCCAAGGAGTGTTGACCTGTAACTATCTAGGACTGGTTGCCCATCCCAGGAATGTTGACCTGTAACTATCTAAGACTGGTTGCCCATTCAAGGAATGTTGACCTGTATTTATCTAAGACTGGTTGCCCATCTCAGGAATTTTGACCTGTAACTATCTAAGACTGGTTACCCATCCCAGGAATGTTGACCTGTAACTATCTAAGACTGGTTGCCCATCCCAGGAATGTTGACCTGTAACTATCTATCTAAGACTGGTTGCCCATCCCAGGAATGTTGACCTGTAACTATCTAAGACTGGTTGCCCATCCCAGGAATGTTGACCTGTAACTATCTAAGACTGGTTGCCCATCCCAGGAACATTGACCTGTAACTATCTAAGACTGGTTACACATCCCAGGAATGTTGACCTTCAACTATCTAAGACTGGTTGCCCATCCCAGGAATATTGACCTGTAACTATCTAGTACTGGTTGCCCATCCCAGGAATGTTGACCTGTAACTATCTAGTATGGTTGCCCATCCCAGGAATGTTGACCTGTAACTATCTAAGACTGGTTGCCCATCCCAGGAATGTTGACCTGTAACTATCTAAGACGGGTTACCTATCCCAGGAATGTTGACCTGTAACTATCTAAGACTGGTTGCCCATCCCAGGAATGTTGACCTGTAACTATCTAATACTGGTTGCCCATCCCAGGAATGTTGACCTGTAACTATCTAAGACTGGTTGCCCATGCCAGGCATGTTGACCTGTAACTATCTAAAACTGTGGTTGCCCATCCCAGGAATGTTGACCTGTAACTATCTAAGACTGGTTGCCCATCCCAGGAATGTTGACCTGTAACTATCTAAGACTGGTTGCCCATCCCAGGAATGTTGACCTGTAACTATCTAAGACTGGTTGCCCATCCCAGGAATGTTGACCTGTAACTATCTAAGACTGGTTGCCCATCCCAGGAATGTTGACCTGTAACTATCTAAGACTGGTTGCCCATCCCAGGAATGTTGACCTGTAACTATCTAAGACTGGTTACCCATCCAAGGAATGTTGACCTGTAACTATCTAATTTACAATATGGAGGACTTTTGACTCTGAACTATTTGTTGAAGTATAACTTTGACTTATTGAGAGCCGTGGTAGCGCAGGAATGATGACCTATACTGGCTTCCAAGTTTAGTGGTCCATTTTTCGATCCCCAGTTGAGGTGGGGTTTTAATAGACCGCAAACTGCACCGTGGTCGACCCAGCCTCATGAATTGGGTACCAGAGCAACTCTGGGAAGGTTAAAGGAGGCCGGCGTGATACTGACCAGATCACCCCTAGTGTACCGTATGGTCAAGAAAATAAAGGCTTAACACTATATTCCCAGTATGCCTCAACGGTCATGTAATGTGATCCTTTACCTCTTCTTTTTTCTATTAATCTTAACTATCTAAGACTAGTGACTTTGTCAAAGGCTGTTTCATAAATGGGTGCTTTAGTAGAATAGAAGGAATGAAATGGTATCAGTAATCTGGAACTAATGACAACGTCCCGACAAGTGCTAGAGTAACACAAGAGGAAGACGCTGGCGATGGAAAGATCATACATTAAGGAAACATTCGGATATCATTACACGTCAGTCCTTGTTCTAGAACACCCAGTGTAAGACAGACCAAGAACATATGGAGAAGAGCACTGCAGACAAAAGTGAAAGTGATAAGAAAGACGTGGAAAGAACTTGAGCTGATGACACTCGACTGAAGGACTTGGCACGTGTTTGTTGAGGGCCTATGCTCCTTGGAGAGCTAAAGGGTATTGATTGATTGGTTGATCTAAGACTATAGTAACTAACTATCCAAGACTATAGTTACTATCTACGACTATAATGAGTAATCAGCTATGACTATCCAGACCAGTGTTTCTCAACTTGTTTGTGTTCACGGCACACTTTTCAATTTTCAAAATATTTGCGGCACACCTAACTCCTGAATAAAAAATTACAGTGATATATACTAAATCAAAAACACTATTTTGTTGGTACTTTAGAATAAAGAAAACTCTCAATTTGATTTTCTTTTAATTGTTAAAAATAATTTTGGAGAATATCTTTGTTTTTTTCAAAGCAGTTAATAGCACTAATTATTACGGAATGAATTCAAGCTGTAAGATCAGTTGTACATTACATCATCACTAAAAATATACTTCATGTTGTAAATTTTCAAAATTTTTGCGGCACACTTTGATAGGCGCGGCGGCACACTTGTGTGCCGTGGCATACCGGTTGAGAAACACTGATCTAGACTATATGTCTACAGCGACTATCTAAGACTACAGTGAGGTGAACCCTGCTTTACCGCGCTGCGCTTTATGGCGCTGCTTATACGGAGCTTCTCAATCATAACCTTTTTTCACATTTTTAGCGTATTCTTCGCTGTTACGGCTCTTTTCGGCCAACCCGCGATAACCAATAAAAATGTCTTAAATCGGAGTCAGACGCCATTTTGATGTCGATCAGTCAGTCTGATCCTGACATTTGATCTTTCTGCATCTCCCAATGTTCTATAACGTTTTAAACTTGTTATATTATATATAAAAGTGAACTTTTACTTAAATTATAATAGCATCCAAGTCTACTAGTGAGAAAAAGAGGAGTCGTAACCTTCTTACTTTAAATGCAAAGTTAGATATTATAAAACTAAGTGACCAAGGTTTAACGAATGCTATGATAGGCCGAAAGCATCTCAACTTTCCATATCAACATCTTGCATTCCATCAACTTCATCAGAAGAAACCCCATCCTTGTTTACACCATCAAAATGACTTAATCTGTTAGATGATGATGAAACTGTTCCATAACCTTCATCTTTCCTACAATAAATATTAACTGTTTCTCAATATTAACTGTATATTCTTATTAGTATTCTATGGTTTTTATGTCTAGTTCTATCGCTAACTTAATATATGATAGTGTAGACATGATATTAGGCCTTGCTATGCATTTGCAAGAGAAAAAAAGCTATTCATCGCTTTAAGGCGATTCTCGCTTTACAGCAAGGGCCTGGAACCCAACCCTTCGTAAAGCGGGGTTCGCCTTTATAAGATTGTATTGACTAACCAGCTATAACCATAGTGACTATCTGAAATTATAGTGACTATCTATCTAAGACTATGAGAGGACTGAGATCTAGTGACTAATCAGCTATGACTATAGTGACTAACTCAAAGGTATAGTAACTTTCTAAGACTAATGACTAACTAAATTGACTAATCAGATATGACCATAGTGACTAACTACCTAAGTATGTATTAACTAACCACCTATAATGACCAACTATAAGTGACTAAATATCTAAGACTATAGTGACCAAATATCTGGATTGACTAACCAGATATTACTATAGCGAGTAACTATCTAACACTATATTGACTAACTGTCTAAAAAACTTGTTTCCAGTCAACAATAATGGTCTCAGCGGTCATATTCACGGTAGGAGGTATATGTATGGGAATTGCTCCAGGAGTGGAAATGATCCTAATAGGCAGGACAACCGTTGGTGCCGCCATAGGTATGTTGGCATGTACAGCTGGTATTTGTAAACGTTCTATTTTCAGCCTCACTAGTAATTTAAATACCTACAGCATAGAAACATTGGTAAAAGTGGAGGAATATTAATAAAGTACACACATACACAAACCGAATAAATCACCATATCACAGCTCGTTTTTTGAATGCATCGTCCTGCGCTTTGGTACATGATCTAATATGTTCCAACACGGATATGACGGTGGTCTTCAGTTCCATTCCGTCAGTTTTAGTGGGTTTCAGCGAGTCAGTTTTGCTTTTAGGTAGAGTTAAGTATAGTCAATGACAGCACGAAAAGATCATTTTCAACCACATTTACATGTGATAGGGTGGGCGAGAAATGTTGTTGTGATATGTGATCACTTTCTTGGGGCCAATTTACACTCACACCAGACCCGTACAACAATAAAATATTTATTCATACAACCATTTCCGTGACCCAAACCCTCAAAGCAAATAAACGAACACTAAACAAACAAACACCAAACACACAGCCAGTGCCCATGTGCTAACGTGTTCTCATTTCTGTGTTCACCACTCTACCCACACTAGGTGCTTAGATCCGCTTAAGGAAGGGAAACCCGAGGCCTGTAAACAGTAAATTAATATTAGACAAACATAAAGGTATGTTTTCAGGCACTCGTAAGAAATAAAGAAGTAGAACACTTAAACAACAGACGTGAGTGGCTTACCCAGGGTTCGAACCCCGTACCTTCCGTACGACAACACCGCCTAGCTATACAAGCGAATCACACTAACCTCACGGCCAGCTAGGCATCCCCAAAAAAGGATGCTTTACTGACCGGTCATCAGTGCGAAACACAAGACAACACCGGAAGTTTACAATGGGCACCTCAGCCTATTAATGACGCAATCACTTCTGTTGTTCCTCTATTCTGCAGTATATGTCAGTCCAAACAAGACAAAGACCTTGATACTGTGTCCAGTAAATGATAGAAGACTTAAGGACAGTAGTATAGAACAGAGATTAGGTTTCTGGTATTGTATGAACATTAATAACACATAAGGAAGGGAAACCCGAGGCCTGTAAACAGTAAATTAATATTAGACAAACATAAAGGTATGTTTTCAGGCACTCGTAAGAAATAAAGAAGTAGAACTGACATATACTGCAGAATAGAGGAACAACAGAAGTGATTGCACCATTAATAGGCTGAGGTGCCCATTGTAAACTTCCGGTGTTGTCTTTGTTTCGCACTGATGACCGGTCAGTAAAGCATCCTTTTTTGGGGATGCCTAGCTGGCCGTGAGGTTAGTGTGATTCGCTTGTATAGCTAGGCGGTGTTGTCGTACGGAAGGTACGGGGTTCGAACCCTGGGTAAGCCACTCACGTCTGTTGTTTTTCTGTTGTCTAAGTGTTCTACTTCTTTATTTCTTACGAGTGCCTGAAAACATACCTTTATGTTTGTCTAATATTAATTTACTGTTTACAGGCCTCGGGTTTCCCTTCCTTATGTGTTATTAATGTTCATACAATACCAGAAACCTACCCTCTGTTCTATACTACTGTCCTTAAGTCTTCTGTCATTTACTGGACACAGTATCAAGGTCTTTGTCTTGTTTGGACTGACATATACTGCAGAATAGAGGAACAACAGAAGTGATTGCGTCATTAATAGGCTGAGGTGCCCATTGTAAACTTCCGGTGTTGTCTTGTGTTTCGCACTGATGACCGGTCAGTAAAGCATCCTTTTTTTGGGGATGCCTAGCTGGCCGTGAGGTTAGTGTGATTCGCTTGTATAGCTAGGCGGTGTTGTCGCACGGAAGGTACGGGGTTCGAACCCTGGGTAAGCCACTCACGTCTGTTGTTTTTCTGTTGTCTAAGTGTTCTACTTCTTTATTTCTTACGAGTGCCTGAAAACGTACCTTTAGGCTTAGATCCGCTTCTTCAGTCTGGACCGCTCTTGCGAATAAAATCCTCTTTCGCAGGCCTAACGCTGTCTTAATATAGGCTGCCAGGCTAGGAAGCTTCCACGCGCGCTTCGCATCATGTCAGTGACGTGGGCTCGCACAGTGACGTGAGCTCGCGCTTGTAACTCAAACACGAAGATGAGTGTTCTTGTACTGAGCGAAAACACATAAATATAATGTTTCGGGAAACTTTGGGGCGTTATTATGGCCTATTGTGTGGCCCAGTCATATAGAAAAACAAGAGAACCAAATTTACACAAACAGAAGATGCATCCTTATTTCCCTTTTCGGTTCCTTATGGAGCACGGCGCCACGGCTGCAGTAGGTCCTCTTGCAGGAAATCTGCTCAAAAGCATTCACACGATCTTGCAGCGGTAGTTTCTTTTGCAATTTTTAAACTATGAGGTTTGCTAGTCACGGTCATAAACTGCGCATTATTAGCATCTTACGAAAAGCCTGAATAAATTATTGAGCCTACACCTTCTGCGTCTCCTCAGACCCCCGGAATATATGCGGGGCATACAAAGATAAAGTCTACAAAGAGAAAGGTGCTGGCGGTTTAACACTACAACACAGATCAATAAGAGGCAACGAGAGGGCTGATTATTAGTACTAAGGTAAAAAAGCTATAGAGGGACAGCGTTTACTGCAGTCCCATCTCCGGGGAATATTACCGTTGTACCAATGTTATGTAACCATTTTGTTCTCTGGTACCTCTCCAGAAAAAGTAGTAAATACGCCAATGTCAGTGGATACATGCACTATTGCGAAAAGAACCTCAACACCAGGGACTCTCAAAGTATGAATGGGCACCCAAAATGTGGGTCACGGGAAACATTGCGATTGGTCGCGGGGAACATTGCGATGGGCATCGTGTCTTAACGTTTCGCTTTGGCTGAATTACTATATTCATTGCATAGTGTTTTTCTGTATCTCGGCATCGAACACATCCATGTTGGTTAAACAGCATGCGAACAGTCGTCTCTTATTGCATCAGTTCCCAATACAGAGCTTCAGGACCTTATGACGGGGCGCAACGCAGGACGATTACGAAGGGGCCATACTGTGATGGTGCGAAAGAGAAGAAAGCTAGTCTGATTCCAAGAACAGTCTATTACACATTTCACGGAGGGACATTAGCGGTAGATAGAATATGTGTCGTCTTGCTGTCAGGGTTGCGACATTTCATCAGGAGTCGCCAGCTTCATCAACTGTGAAATGATCGTGGTTGTGTCACCGCTGAGTTAGCATAGCATAGAAAAACAGAAGAGAATGAAGTGTAAACACGCATGGTCAAAGGGAAGTGACCAGAGTAATTATGAGACATGACAAATACTAAAGCTACTTAGATGTCACGTGGAGTAGTGACGTAGGAATCAGCATATAAGGACAAACAAAACGACATCCGCTCTCTTTGGGTACAGTCTTTTGATACAGCACTTGGGGTGTGTGAGCTGACATATAGTGTTTCTCCAACTGTCAAGACACGTGGCTGTAATCCATGCTACCATCTGTGATCTGAATGTTAAAAAAGACATGAGACGTGAATGATAAGGAGATACCAGTTAACGACTTTCGTTAATCATCCAGCCTACATCAAGTGATTGTGAGACAATCCGTTGGTATGAAGTGACGATATTTATTCTCTAGAATACGACCAGTGATCTAGGCAAGATTTTGTGCAGTAGTAAAGTAACAGACATCAGATATTCTTCGAAAACTAGAGATCGTAGAGGAGTTGACATGTATAAGAAGTACATAGACATCTCTGTGATAAAAAAACTGGCTTACAAAATCATAAAAGAATATACTCCCCTGTGGTAGACAGGTTCACCATGAACATTCAGTTACAGCTAGATATGATTAGATACAGCTAGAGAGAGTTTGATACAGCTAGATGAAGCTAGAGAAACTTTTTTAATATCATGACCAGTGGAAATGGACAGAGAGAGAAAGACATGTGTGTTCTATCCAACCGCAATTTATCTGTAAATACGTTAATCTAAGGAACTTAAATTAAGTTCGAAAACACCACTGGTCTTAGAGTACGTAAACCCCGTGAATGTTCGTTTCGTTTGTAAGTGAAGACAAAGTATATCTATTGTGATTATCTCTGAAGGAAAAGAGAACTTGGTTGACTATACGACTCACGGGTCGGCACTGACCGTCAATGCTGACCACCAAGTCACAGTAGTAAGCAAATGTTGAGACCAACAGCTCCACAGTATCCAAGTGATTGTATTCAGGTCAATGTACCTGAAGTGAGCACTGAAAGATATCCACAACCGGTTATAGTTCTGAACATCCTTACATCGAGCTTTACCCTGATAACCGATTTATCGTTAACCATGGACCAGGCAAGAAGAAATGTTTCAGAAGGGCCATTAATGTTACCAGAAGAGACAGAATGAGAAATAAGGAGATCAATAAAATCGTAAAAACTACATCCTGCTGTCAAATACATAAAGAGACAGAAAATAATTGGTTCGGTCATGTCGTAAGAAAAGGATCCAATCAACCTCATCCGGACCTAAGGATTTTCTAAGGCGGTGTTAAGTCTTGTTTTGGCACCCCTCTCCCCCTGTTTTTTGTGTCTCCCGTACTATTTCGTTCTCTTATGAGTGTTAAAAACATTCTAATGATTTGAATCATACTATGAAATTTGTTGTTAACATTTCGGCGTCTCCCTAAAGGCAGCGACCGGATGCATCGCCCGAAAGCCGGCTCTATAATCAGTTACCACTACAGGCCTGTAACAGTAAAAGATCTGGTTTTGATGAGCGTGGTTAGAGCGCTGGTCCCTCGCGGCAAAGGTGCTGGGTTCGAATCATGACATCGACACGCTCCAGTCTACCCAGCTGTTAATGGGTACCTGACTCTACTCTTTGAGTTAGGGAAGGAAAAAGCCGCGAACAATGGAACTGGTCACCCCATCTCTCGATGCTAGACCTTGTATGGTGAAGTCTCTAACACTTCCCTACCCTACGGCAGTATCTGCTATCGGACTACGTTTATCTTTTTTTAAGGTACGGGGAAAACAAAGAGACATATGGATAGACAACATAACACAAATCCTACAACAACTTGGACTCGCATCAGCCAGTGCAACACGCTTCACTCAACAACAACAAACACAGCTACCCACAATGCTTCACTTAGCAATAACATTATTTAGCTTGTTTGTCCTCTTTTAGTCTTGTATTGTTCTCTTTGTTTACGTCAATAAATCAGAAAATGTCCTCTCTTTGTGACAAACGATATGGTCACCCTACGTAAGGGATCATATCTCTCCACAACTTTTGATTCCAAGTTATAATTTATCTGTTGTGTTATGACTTTCTTTAATGTCAAAAGGTTAAATTATCAAGCATCATTCCCCCTTTCTCAGTAGCCATGTCCTTTCCTAGTAACAAAATACATTTTAAGTTGTATAATTCGTACGTGATTTTAATATGTTTTTTTATGCATTTAAATTAGTGCTCCCTTTTTTCTCTGCTGTTTCCTTACTTATTTAGCTCTTTCTCTTCTACCATGGGGTGTAGAGGTTTGCTAGAGATAGCACTATACTATCCTATTGGCTGTCTTCCTTTTGGCCTGGTTTGTGACGGTATTGCCTCCCCTGCTTTGCAGTAGTGGTCCAATAGTGGCACAAGATTACTCTTGGCAGAGATGTCTTCTTCTTCTTCCGTCCTTAGCCAACGACCGGCAAAGCAGTCAGCAGTGGCCATTACGCCTAGTGGCGTCTTAAGGGCAACAGCGAATAGATTTTCTTTGCCGTTGTTCCCATCACGCCTAATGGCGTCTTTAGGGCAACGACAAATCAATCCGTTTGTTGTTGTTTCCGTAATCAAAGTGACTGGCAAACGGGTGATCAGCCCGTTGGGTGGCAGAGATGTAGATAGAAGGATAATGACTCTTCTATCCCTTAATAAGGGTGTTTCCACAAGATATTCAGTAAAGCGAAAACAATGCTGCATTCGCTGAGCACATTAATTTTATAATCTGCCGACAACTTTTGGGAACGATTGAGCAATTATTATTTTCAGCTCGTCAAGCCCCCACCTCTGATTTACTCAGTGGAATTCCTATTATTCTGGTATAGCTCTGTTTAGAGTGTATTTAGTAAATTGACTGAGACAAACATGTAGTACATTTAAAAAGATTAAATCGAAGTTAAATTTCTATATTAACAAATAACAGATTTAATAATCATTTAGTTTTAACAAGGGTTAAAATAATTGAATAGTTTAAAAGAAAGTGTTCATCATTGAATGATAGTAGGTTTTATGAAAAAAGTTCACTGTGGCAGCTTATCTGTTTCACTTAGCTGCCAATAGTAGTTTCTGCTCCCGCTGATGGGTTCTGTGCAGATAGGTCCCTGGAGTTCTCACTTCTCTGGTTAAGCTTAAAGTTGCAGCACGTTCCCATAACAATCAAGGAGTAACTGCCAAGCTGGTCCCGCGTTTCTACGTCAGTCCACTTCTACCCTCACTTTGTTCCAGAGATTAGTACCTTCACTTCATAGAAACGAAACGTTCTCCTGAGTATTGCGTTTCCCGACACATACTTATGTGTCCCCTTTCTTATTTCACCATACTATTTAACTCAGAATTTACCCTCGATGAGAATTAAACTTAATCCCTCGAGAGATAACTTTCTTTACATTTAAATTGAATAGCTTTAGCTTTATTTTACATTTTAATGAAAAGTTTAATAGTACAGATAGAATATGTTTACATTTACATCTCCACTGTTTGAAAAGTGTTCACAATAAAAACTGAATCTGTTTTCATTTACACGGATTGAAACTTTTGAAACTGTCATTTACTTTAAAGTGAATATGTTTACACTGGTTTGAAACTGTAAGTTTTATATTTAGAATGAACATCATTTCTTTCATCTTTCCCTTCTGCTCCACATAGAACTTGGAACTACGGATGCTTTTAGTTCTCTGTAAGGAGCTCGCAACAAAGCGGTGACCAGCCATTGCAGTGGTGGTTCATGAAATCAGCATTCTATATGATGAGATTGCCAGCCTCAAATGACTTGGACATCCACTAGCGATTTTCACATATTAATATTCACATGTCAATATATACATATTAGTTCACATGTTAGTAATGAAAAATATAGAATGTAAAATGACAACTTACGCCAATCCTGGCTCACAAACCTTTTGCTCAGATGAATGAAGTTAAGGCACTTGATTAGGCCTTTTACACGTGTTCTTGGTGGTCGTTACTTTTATAAGATAATTCCTTCTATGACTCCGTGAGTTTCAGTTTCCTCAGACAGTGGCTTTCCTTATTAAATTGATAGAGTTTCCTAGGCTTATGAATACTCCGATAAAATGTGTCCCATCTGAAAAGATGGAGTCCTGATTCTAATTACTGGCAAGTCTGGTGTCTTTGGCAAGCGATTCTCACAGTGTAATAATACTGAAACGTGTTAAGTTATATACCTGTCCTATCCCCGCATCTGTATGTTATGCAGCTGCTCAGGGCTCCAATCATTTCAAACAAAAATGTTGGGTGGGGTAATTTCAAAATATTCCGACATGGAATAATTCTACGCATGATGTAGACGTCACCTTTCCCATATATGGTATGAAAACATGCGATTGCCTGGCAGGCGAACTCGCCAACACATCTGTAAACTCATACGACGATGTGTGTAAGATGTAACAACTTATTACTATCTAAAGTAATCTTGTCATAAGTCGGACAGGAAGCGATTAGGTCATCCTTATCTGCCCAGAAGGTGTCACCCAGACAAGTAATCTCTTATCAGTCGCGAATCCTGGCCTTGTCGACAACTAGACAAATTACGCTGGCGATTTTAGTGTTAATTGGTAACAGCCAAGGTTGGGTACGCGAGAATTCCCAACATGCCTGTCGTTCAGTATTGCAACACTCGTCTACTATCTCACCGGAGATGGGCAGGTAAACCGACAAGACGAAAAATACTGAAGGGAGTGTAAGAATGAAAATACCAAATATCTGCTTCACAAAGCAGAGAAAGAAAGAAAGTGCGACAATTGAAAGCACGCAATAAAAATCAGTACAACAATGTAACTGATACCGCCGTAGTGAAACAGAGATGGAGGTCGCCCCATTCTGTCACATGGTTCCAATCTAGTTCTCGGTCCTTCAGAGATTGCCTAAAATTGTCCTTCCAGCGAACTCTGGATCGTCCCAGATGTCCAGATCCCTGGCTCTTGGTTTCCCATATTCGTCATGGTAGCCGATCTTCTCCCAGTCTGCAGACATGGCCAAACCATTGTAACTGGGACTGTTCCACTTGGGTCTGCAGGGGTTGGGGTTTCAGGCCATGACGGTTGTTGGCCATGTCTCTTCTTGTTACTTCAACCAACTTCCTGGCTCTTGTGAGTTGTAGTCATTGCCCATGACTCGCATCCATATGTCAAGACTGGGCAATAGGTGAAGTGGTGTACAGCCATCTTTGTCTTCCTGCCAATTTCTCTTTTGCTGAGGAATCCTCGATTTATGGCCAGAAAAAGTTAGAAAAGAACTTTGTGATTGCAAAATGGGACATTTCTTTTGGTCTTCTTCTAGTAAGATTTACCACATATTTTCGTTCACCGAGCTTTTTTTAGACGCAATTTCGAATTTTATCTATTGGAATCAGAATAGAACGACTTACATGGATGACCTGTCTTTCCGCTTCCGGTGAGCTACTTCATTCATTCATTTGGTTATCACGCTTCGGGTCCCACCTGAGCATAGGCCAAATGTATGCCAAGTCCTCCTGACACGTGTCATCAGCCTAAAGTCTGTCCACGTCTGCGTCATCATTTTCATTTTTATCGATGTGTTTTTTTGTCGGTCTACTTCTGCTTCTCTTACACCGAGGATTCAAGAGCAAGGACTAACTCATCAACATTATCATCATCATCATCATCATCAACGTCTTTATCATCATAATCACCACCATACAGTTCCCTAAGGAGCAGAGGCCTTCAACGAGCCTATGCCAGGTCATCCTGTCACGTGCAATCAGTTTAAGGTCTTTCTCTGTCTTCCTTATCCCTTTTATGTCTGTCCCCACTTCCCTTCTCCATATGTTCTTTACTCTCCCGCTTCCTTTCTTACCCTGGTAATTCAAGAAGAAGAACTGTTTTGCAATGCATGCTATCAACAAGTTTCTCAAACGTATGTCCTACATGCTATCAACAAGTTTCTCAAACGTATGTCCTACATGCTATCAACAAGTTTCTCAAACGTATGTCCTACATGCTATCGACAAGTTTCTCAAACGTATGTCCTACATGCTATCAACAAGTTTCTCAAACGTATGTCCTACATGCTATCAACAAGTTTCTCAAACGTATGTCCTACATGCTATCAACAAGTTTCTCAAACGTATGTCCTACATGCTATCGACAAGTTTCTCAAACGTATGTCCTACATGCTATCAACAAGTTTCTCAAACGTATGTCCTACATGCTATCGACAAGTTTCTCAAACGTATGTCCTACGTGCTATCAACAAGTTTCTCAAACGTATGTCCTACATGCTATCAACTAGTTTCTCAAACTATGTCCTACATGCTATCGACAAGTTTCTCAAACGTATGTCCTACATGCTATCAACAAGTTTCTCAAACGTATGTCCTACATGCTATCGACAAGTTTCTCAAACGTATGTCCTACATGCTATCGACAAGTTTCTCAAACGTATGTCCTACATGCTATCAACAAGTTTCTCAAACGTATGTCCTACATGCTATCGACAAGTTTCTCAAACGTATGTCCTACATGCTATCAACAAGTTTCTCAAACGTATGTCCTACATGCTATCAACAAGTTTCTCAAACGTATGTCCTACATGCTATCAACAAGTTTCTCAAACGTATGTCCTACATGCTATCAACAAGTTTCTCAAACGTATGTCCTACCCATCGCCAGAAACCCTGTCTTATCGCTTGTCATATCATATCAATCCTTCTGTTTTAAATATATTTTAAATTAAATTTTCCCCCGTTATGGCGAGGCGCGTCCCTTCAACCTAGTCGGTTAAATTAGGTCGCATGTCCAAATATACAAGACCTTTAGGTCTTGTAGAAATTCTTCTGTTCTATGCAAGCAAACATTTATGAAAGTCAGTATCTACTTGGCTGTTGTTTGTGTTGTTCTCCATTTTACAGAGCCATCCATTAGGACTGATTTGTGTATTTTTTATGTATTTCCTCTAGCCCTTTGTATCTTTATTTTGATATCACTGTCTGTGTCTCCAACTGTAACTATTGCTGCAAATATGTATGATTCTGCACCTGGCATGAGTGTTTTTGCAAGTGCAATCTTGTAATAGTTTCCTGCATGCATTTTCATTATATGTACCTGTATAATTAATTCACTCCCAGGGTTTGTGTCAAACGTGATTCCAATCTATATCTCGGAATGTGCTCCGTCAGACATCCGGGGTCTCCTGATCACAATGAACCAGCTCTTCATCACAATCGGTATTGTGCTGTCAGCCATCTTTGCCGGCGCTTTTCAACATCTGCCCTCTGGATGGAGGTTAGAAGCTGGCATGAAAGGGTTGGGAGTTTCTTGACAACGTAAGAAAGAGGTGGAAGTGAGACAATCTGCAGGCAAAAAGAAAATTGTCAATGAAGAAGCAAACACTGAGTAGTGGAAAGGACAGACAGGCAGAGAGACAGACAGACAGACGGACAGGCAGATAGATAGATAGATAGATTAGATAGATAGATAGATAGATAGATAGATAGATAGATAGATAGATAGATAGATAGATAGATAGATAGATAGATAGATAGATAGGATAGATAGATAGATAGATAGATAGATAGATAGATAGATAGATAGATAGATAGATAGATAGATAGATAGATAGATAGATAGATAGATAGATAATCGGACGAACAGAGAGACAGAGGGAAGGATAGATGGATGGGTGGAGAGTAAGTCAAATCCCAGTGGAACAGCTGATGAGAAGAAGACGCACGCGATGGGTTGGCGACACATATGTTGATAACATCACGAGGCACCCATAATTTTGGCATCCCTGGCACGAGGGTTAAAAAAAAAAAAAAAAGCAAAGCAACGAAGAACACAGCTGGAGATAAGGAAATGATGGAAATACCAACAAAGGATGGCACAGGATGGAATGACTTGGATTGAATTTGTTGCTGGACCATGCTGCTTGGAGAAATGAGACGTAACGAATGCATGAGAATAATAGTGATGATAATTAAAGAAAAGAACTGATGATAAGATAAGTGAGGAGGGCATTGTTGCTAGTCGTTATACTGTGTTGTTGACGACAATGATGCCCTTTACGATGATAATGGTAGCAGGGATTGTGATGACGATGGCTGAATACGAAGGTGTTATCTTTGATAATGACTTCTGCAGAAGATAAATGTTACTTATCATAATATTACCACGTGTACTTTCCATGGGTCTCTAATGAGACAAAGGAGAATATGCCTTTCTGGTACTTTGTAAAAGACGATTAATATGAGGTTGCATATGTGGCTGACAACCTCATCATATAAAACCAATAGCTACAAAAACCCTTGCTGTAAGAGAACATGAACGTGGTTGATGCTGGTTTCCTGCAAGGGCCAGCTGCAGTATTGACGCTTTACTCCCCAGGGAACGAAAGATAAAAGAGATGTGATATTACTTTTTCTTTTGTTATTAAAAAACGGATTTCATCAACATCATCATCATCACCATCATTATCATCATCATTATCATCATCATCATCACCATCACCACCACCATCATGATCATCACCATCATCAACATCATTATCATCATCACCATCATCATCATCACCATCATCACCATCATTATCCCAATCATCATCATCACCATCACCATCTTTATCAACATCACCATCATCATCCTCATCACCATCACCGCCATCACCATTATCACCGTCACCATCATCACCACCGCCATCACCATCATCACCATTATCACCATCACCATCACCATCATCATCATCATCACCATAATCACCGCCATCACCATCATCATCATCATCACCGTCACCATCATCACCATCACCATCATCACCATCACCATCATCACTTTCCTTCAAGCTGTGTATAGAACATGAAACCCCCGCTACAGCTGGTCACCTTACAAGAAGCCTGCACAAGTAGTCACGTGCTCTTGTAGCGGTGGTTTCTGAAGCAGTTTGTTTTCCAAGATGAGGCTGCCAACGCCCTGCATAACCTCATTAGTCGCCTTGTACGACACGCCCGGGGGCGCAGTAGTACAATTTTGTCTTTGCCTCAACGGAGACCTCAGTCAACTTTACGGAATGACTATGCTGCTAATTGTGTTTTTTTTTATAGCGCCGCCATGTACTATACCTGTGGTTAGGTGCCGGGTTCGAATCACAGTACCAACACGTTCCAGTCTACCCAGCTGTAAATGTATAACTAACACTGCTCTTTAAGTTAGGGAATGAAAAGGCAGCGAGGAAGGGAACTGGTCACCCTCAACCTCTCAATGCTGGACCTAGTTTGGTGAAGTCTCTAACACTTCACTCACCTATGGCAGTACCTGCTACCTTTATCTTTCATCTTTTTATAGACTATTGTGATTTTTATAACATATGTTGTTATTATTGTAATATTGGCTGGCACCAGATACATGCTGGGGGTGTCTGTGATCCCAGGGATAGCCCAGTTCATCTTCTTTCTAGGCTTGCCAGAGTCACCAAGGCATCAGGTAGTTATCTTGCAATGTCTTATATTTAGAAAACCGGCAATTTTATTAAAACTTCTCATGGTTCAATATCTTTAACATCATCTTTAACTTTTATATCATATATACACTGTATATACTGCTTAGACAGCGCAGACTACGCTGGCTTGACCATGTCCGCTGCATGGAAGATGATCGCATCCCGAAAGATATCTTTTACAGACAACTGGCAGACGGCAAAAGAACAGTTGGGCGACCGCAGCTAAGATTCAAAGATGTGTGCAAGAGAGACATGAGGGCACTGGACATAAATCCAGCAGCCTGGGAAGATGAAGGAAGCTGCCGATCGCGCCAAGTGGCTATGCTATCTGCGGCGCCACCTGAGATTGGGCGTAAAAAAGCTCACACAACAAGCAGGAGAAAACGTCGAAAGGAACACCAGGAAAATAAGCAGCTGAGGGCTGTCACCTCAGCGGCGTATTCCCATGGTCAGTTATGACTGAAGGGGCTATTATTATTATTATTATTATTATATAATCAGATGTCAGACAATTGTATTGATACTTGGAATAGTTCAATATCTTCGATATCGGGTAATTTTATTGCAACATCTTATATTTAGATATTACGTAATCTTATTGATACTTCCGATATTTTCAGAATCTTTGATATCAGGTAATTGTAGTGAAATTTCTTATTCAACGATATCGGGCAATTTTATTGACGTTTCTAATCAATATTTTTTTTTATATTAGACAATTTCTCCCATAGTTAGATATCTTAGATATCGCGTAATTGTATTGCTAGATTACATAATTAAATAACATACTTTTGTTGCTACATTACATTGCTAAATTACAATACTTTTTATATAAATTACATCACCAAATAACATATAATTTTATTGCTACATTACGTTGCTAAATAACACATCATTTTAGCTACATCACCTAGCTAAATAACACATAATTTTATTGCTACATTACATCGCTAAATAACATAATTTTATTGCTACATTTCATCGCTAAATTACTCATAACTGTATTCCTACATTACATCGCTAAATAACCCACAATTTTATTGCTACATTACATCGCTAAATAACCCATAATTTTATTATCTAATCCAGCCTATCTGGACGACGATATTTCTATAATTACACAAATTTTGCTGACAAAAATGTCCTCACACTGGCTGATGAATTGATATAAAAGTAATGTCTGTAATATTTCTTCCATTAATATTATAAATTAATTTCTTATTCGTTTCTCTCATGTAAATGAGATATATTGGACCACACATCACATACAGAAAAACTTCATCTATTTTTAATATCCCTGATCGTTTTAATTTTTAATTCGTATTTCATAAGTTTACTGATTCATATTGACAGTAGATACTTGAGCAAGATTGTTGTGAGGTTCACAATCATTTTGTTCATTTGTGCTGTTAATCCAACGGTGTATAGACAATGTTTTTCCTTTAACCTTACAGATTCATACACACTTTTACGTTTCCCATCAACATGTAAAGAGAACAAATATAGGGTTATTAGATATACAATCTAGAGTTCGGACATGGCATTTATGATGAGTTGCCACGTTTGCTAATTCAAGCACATCTCCTATCCAACCTCAAGTCTTTGGAAGGACAGATGAGAGTATGTCCCATAACCAATTCTAAAACAAAATCCTTGGTGAGATCACAGAAAATAAAAAACATCAATTAAAATGGAGAAACTGGTTCCTTGGACAGTCCACCACTTTAAAATATCTCACTATTGATAGACGAAAGAAATCAAGAAGATTGGCCACTCGATAAGCACGCCTGAGACTTTTCAGACTAAATCGTGATTCCTCAGCTAAAAGAGTTGTATGAAAACGAAATGACTGTATACCGCCCACCTTTTTCCTGTCTTTCTGATTAGCGAGGCGCAATGACTTAAACCCACAAAAATACCATATCCAAAACCTCAAAATAGGGTAAATTCCCCCCCTCTGATCCCCACCTGAGAAATGTTGATTAACATGAAAACATTCCCAACCAGACGATCCGTCAAGCCGAAATACATCCGCTCTAGAACCATATATAACATCCAACTAAAGATGTTTGGCCATTCCCGCAAATAGATGATCGGCTACCACAACATGCATGAAACTAGAGCCAGATCCAGACCATTCCAAGAACGACCCAGATCCGTTGGGAGTCATCATTAGACAATCTTTGTAACCGAACTAAATGAACCCAGCCAATTGAAGAACAGCTGATAGAATGTCTGGCCCACACTCTTCCAAACAGCTACCATCACTAAAGGGAACGACTAATAAGTAATATAATCATAAGTTCAATGCACATAAAAAATCCGCTAGTACTCTATTGAAATCACCTAATTTTAGGAAAGAAAAATATTAAACATTTTACAAATTATCATTTATCAATCTAACAACTTTAAATAGACCTTCTTCACCTCTCCGTATAAATAGATTTAAAACGCACTTCTATACTTATCCTATCGTTTTTTAACGCTATTTAAACACTGTCCATTTAAAAAATTACATAAATTGATATTTTATCATTTAATAAACTTCAGAAACATTGTATTCTAAAGTGATGTACTAGTCATATTATTAACGCTCTGACCAGACACAAGTATAATTGAATTATTTTAACCCTGTGTATACTCCTTATTTCTTCTGTAGTAAGGTATTACTATTGTAGCCCACAGGTCCCCCCCCCCCCCCCCCCCCCCCCATGTCACACTTACCCCCCACCTTACAGCCACTAATTACACTTAAGAACGGCTTACCTACCCCGCACCTAAGCCCCCCCCAACCGAATCTAATCCAATAAACCCGTTTAATTACCCCCAGATTCCTGGGCAGGAGACCGTTATCGTAGGCTCTTTTTGTGTTGTCTGGTCCCGTTAGCTGATACGTACTGTTAATTCAACTTTTCTGTTCACGAAGAATTCCTAAGACGTGCTCTTCGTATGTCATGTACCAGGGATCCCCCCGTGACTGAATTCAGTCTTGTCAGTCCTGTTTGTTTCATCTTGACGCCTTTTTTGGTTGTGGGGGTGGTACCCCTTAAAGTATTGGGGCGATTCTGTTTTTTTGGTGCAGACTCTGCGGGGGGGGGGGGGTTGGCTAAGAGGGTGGGGGGTTGGTTTCGCGACCACGGTCTTGTCGGTTATATGACGGGTCGGGTGCGCGTGACGGTACTAGATCATGTTAGGCGTGATGGGGAGTGTTTTGGGGGATTGAAGGAACGGGTGGGGGTTGGATCGGCCAGCCATAAAGGTGTTTTGCCTCATAGTGAGGGAGAAGTGTAGTAAGCGCTATTGCGAGTCACCCCCCAGCATAATCACTCACGGTTCGGCCCCCCTTTTTTCACATTCAGTCCCCCCAACGTGTACTGGTCGCCCCCCCCCCCCCACACCGCCCCAAGGTCTCACCAGGTTGGTGTCACTGTATGCTCCTAGAGTACCCTTAGACTCTATACCAACTTCCTCTGTGGCTTTTCTGGCGACGCCTAGGTGGTTCTCTTCCTAGAGGCTCGGGATGTTCTAAGAACTGAAGGAATACTACCAGGGATACCCACTAATCATGATACAGTCCCCCATTGCAATAAGAACGGCGTTGCCCCCCCAACGGATGCCCATTTCTGGATACATGCGAAATACAACCCTACTGAGATCAAATCTGGTCTGTATACCATGAAAGTAAGTTACAGAACAACTACACACACTCACGCTAACCAAATTTAGAACTAGAAATCTACCACCATCTAACTGCTCCCCCGAGACATCGTCTTTGTCTCCCATATGGCCGAGCTACTAGGAACAACCGCATCCCCCGTTCACCCCCCGCCACCCCCCCCAGTCATTATTGATGCATGCCAACCACCTACCACAACAAGATTGTTACAGTTTATCCGCTGCTTGCACTGGGAGCATATAAATGCTTGGTGCAGGGTTATCCTACGTGGAGGGCCGCCCCGGTTACATCTAGGATCACACTAAATGAAGTCAGCAAACAACCACACACACGGGGAGTGAAACAAGAGCGGATCTATTGACTAAGCCCCCCACTTGGATGACTACACCTGGGAGCGAATACGCAATTCCCATTAGACAGCCAGGCCGCTACTAGGAAGAAAGTGGGAACATTACTCAGTCCGCACGAGCGACTAGATCCAGAAAACCGCTCGACTAGCCCTCCGTTATCAGCCATAGATTCAACCTCGTCCGGGGGACCTGCCTGGACCGGATGAATCCGACCTTCGACCGTAACTGAGCGCACGGAACACCCTGACTGAATTCCAATCCTAATATAATTTTTTTGACCTTTTTTTTCAATAACTCCCTCGTTACCTTTTTACTCCGGCCCCCATCCTGCCCTATTTATGCCCATAATGCCTCCCTTGATACTTGTTGATTCTACAGGACCCGCCTTTTACTCGTGATTACCGTGACAGGAATCCACGCCAGTGGCTCCGGGAGACCACCTGTTCGTTTCCGCCTTGTTTTACCCATGTATATCCCGTTGACACCTGATTGCTATATATATTTATTATTACTATATTCTGACCGGGCCACCGGGACCTTAGTGAGGTACTTTTTCTTTTTTATCCGTGACTATCTTATACCGATTTTTTATTTTTTTAATCTTAAATTTATTATCGCCATTAGTATTTCTCTTTTTATTGATTTTAATTCAATTTTGATTATTTTATTAATAACTTTTATTCATTATTTATATATATTTTATTTAATTTTTATGGTCCACTTTAATGGCTATATTGTTCGCGGTATTATAGAGATTCTCAGAAAGTCTATTGTTTAACCTTTTTTTTTGGGCCCTCCAGCTACTTATAAGGTATTTTTTTTTTTTTAACACTGATTATTTTAGTTCCTGTTGCAGGATCGTTTTGTTTTTTTTTAACGTTGGATTTATTTTTTTTAATTGATGACAGACTTTTATTCGGAATTTCTTTTTATTTTTTATTTTTTTTGTCTTTTAGTCCTTTCTAACCGCCTTGGGAATTGTTGCCTTTTTTTAATTGCATTCAATGGTTTGTTCTAATCAAATTTTGTTGATTTTTCCCGGGGGTTTTTTTATTTTTTTATTTGTTTCTTTTTTTTTTTATGTGTGGTCTTAACTATTTTCGTTTTTGAAGTGAACTACTTACTCTTTATTTCAAACACACCTGGGTATTGTTTTTCGGGTTTGTTTTTTTTGTTTTTTTTTTTTTTTATTCAGCGGTCATGAAATCTATTTTTTTTTTTTTTCTTCCCCCCCCAGTTCACGCTTTATCACGATCTTTGGGTCATTTTAAGCTCAAATCGTTTTATTCCTCCCTCAACGTTTTTATTTTTTCGTTTGGGCGTGTTTAAGGGAAATGTTATTCTAGTATTTTTTTTATTATGTCATTTTTTTTTTTTTTAGATCTCAAATTCAGTATCCACGTAGTGAGTTTCGGTTGTTACTGAAGTGTGAAATAATCGTTATATATGTGCACGATTAGCGGTACTTTTTATTCTTTGACTAATTTATGTTTCGTTTTGGAGGTTTTTTGGTTTTGAAAAGTTTAATTGCATTTATTAATAGAGTTGGGTCAGATCTATTTCTCTTGCATTTGATCTTTACTCGGGGATTGTTGATATTACGGGTTCGCGTGTTGGCGTTTTTTTTTCATGTTATTTTGTGTTGCTGATTTTATTTTTTGTGATTTTTTGGGCCTTGTTTCATTATTGTTATAGCGTTTTTATTTAAGGCGTGAGACTAGTATTTTATTACCATGGTAATGGTTGAATCCTTTGCGGAGTGCCCATTGGGTCTAAAAATTTTTGGGGTGATTTGAACTTAAGATAAAAAGATTGAAAGCTCATTTTGGGTTTTATTTATTTTTTTTATTTATAGATTTTTATGGGTTTCAGTTTGGTTGGTTCAAGGAAACAACCAATTGTCTCTAGGTTTTGCTTTTAGAAAAAAACTACTGGGGTTTTTTATTTATAGTATGGAATATCATGTTTGGAATAATTTTTATGTTCATGTTTTTTTTTACTGGGTTTTGTTATAGTCATTTTTTTTCGTGGAGAAAAAAGGATGTGGCAAAAGTTTGGGGGTGAAGTTTTAAGTGCATGATAAGGAATTTGGTTATTTATTGGAGATATTGGAATTGTTTCGGGGACAAGTTTTCTTTTTATTGGGAGGTGATTTGTGATTTGTTTATCGCATTAAGATTTAATATGCATCAAGAGTTGTGTTATTATTTCGGTACTGGATGAAAGTGAGAAGTCAGTTTTGTATATTTTATTTGACATGTTGTTATATTTTGGTGTGGTAAATTGTTTTAATACGTCTTTTGTGCATTGCCTGATTTTATTTTTGATGAATTTTTTTTGGTGGTGGAATTAAAAGCATGTTTTTTTTGTCTTTAGGGCGCGGGTACGAATTGGGGGTTGCGCGGCGGCTAATTAAATTGATTAAGGGTAAGTATTTTTGTACAGTCTAACTGCTCCTTCATAGGTTATTGGATTATATTAGATGGGGGTGGTGCGGATATTAATCTTGTTTTAGAGGTCTTGTCAAATTTGGTTTTTTTTGGTCTTTATTTTTATTTTTTATATGCTTTGGATTTTTAAGATTTTCTTACGAGCTATTCTGGGGTAAAAGCCATTGGTTTTGGGATGATTCTTTGTAAAACAGTAACTGGGGAGTTGGAAAAGTATACTTTGCCTGGGTTAGTGGTAATCGGTGTCCACTTAAATGTGATGTGCGGGACAGGTTTGTGTTATTCCCAATGTATTTCCCTGGTTGGGGTGGGTGGGCATTAGATGGAGGGGCAGATAGCATGTTTGTCAGATTGGTTGGAATGGGTTATTTTGGAGCTTGTTGAAAGTTTCAGTATTGCCACAAATGTTTTGCAGAACGGGGATTAAATTGAGTAGATGGCGATTGATTTAAGGTATTTGGCAATGTCGGTATAAAAATGGGTTGTTTATTAAATGGTGAGTTGTGTAGTTTGAGTTTCTTTTTTATTTATAATTGAACAGAAGCAGTAATAAATCATTTTGTTTGACTGTTGTTGAGTTTGTAGTTTGACTAGGTGGGAGTAGTAGTAATTTTTTTTAGACTTGGAAAATGTTAAAGAACAAAATAATTAAAATGTTTATATGATGTGATTTGACCTGCAATAATTTGTTACATGATAAAAAAAATAAATTCGGTGATAATAAAAAAAAAAAATACGAGTTGTGAAAATGAGATCGCTGTTATGAAAAAAGGGTTCCGATCATATGTGATTCGAAGTTCGGCGTCGGTGCATAGAGAAATGAGTTTAGGTGGTGACAGTTTGGCTTTCTACCGAATGTCTATGAACAAAATTAAATAAAAGATGACAATATAGTAGCAATAAATGGTAGTAGATCTATTTGAAAAACGTTCAAGTTTGTATGATAGTATTATGGAATGGTGATTTAGTGTTATAATGTGAAATGGTGAGATTTTGATGTTGTGGTCCCTTGATGTTAATCTAAGTTAAATTGACAAATCTTTACCTAACATTTATTTGTATGAATGTTATTTTGATATTAAGTAGTTCCATGTTATGGAAGTAAAATAACTGAATTATGGACGAACAGTTGACTACAGAGATAAAGTTGTAAAATCTAAGTAACAAAGTGAAATGAATCTGGGTTATATTGTAAGTTTTGAGAGTAGTTAGTAAACAAGGCTTGGGTACTTGGATTAATTGATTTGGAGATGGGGGGGGGGTAATGTGGTGGTTGGTTTTGGGTAAGGGTTTGTTGTGTTATGGTTTTTGATACTTTGTATGTGGGGGGGTGGGGGTTTATATTAATTTGGTTATATGGGGTTTGTTTTTTGTGGGGGGTGGGTGTAGTATTATGGGTAATGGGTGTTGGATGGTTTGGGATGTTTATTATTTTATTTGGGTGCTGTGATGTTTTAGATAGAATGGTAAGTTTTTATAATTAGGGTTTTGTTGTTGGGTTTATAATGAAAGAATTTAACATTGATTATATGGGGGTTTTGGATGTTTGGGGGGGGCCCTGGGGGTAAGAATTGGAATTGTTGTTTTGGTGGTTGTATATGGGTTTAGTGATGGTATTGGTTGGGGAGATTTTGTTTTTTTTTAAGGTTGGTTTTTAAATGAAATTATTGTTTTAGATAGGTTGATTTATGGGGGGGATTTTGAGTTTTGGTTTTGTGGGAGGTTGGGGTGGGGGTTTTTTTGGTGTTGATTGAATGGGGTATATTTTGATTGGGGTTTTGTGTGGGGGTTGGGGGGTTGATGGGGGGGTTTATTTGTTGTGGAAAAAAGGGTGTTGTTGTTGTTTTGGATTGATGGTTGGTAATTGGTGTTTAATTTTTTTATTTGGTTGGGGTGGGATTGGGGGTTGTGTTTGATGGTGATGGGGGGTTGGGGGTTAGGGTGTTGGGTGGGGGGGGGGGGGGGTTGGTTGTGGGGGGGGGTTGTTGGGGGGGGTTTTGGGGTATTAGTGTGTGGGGTTATGGTTGAGGATGGGGGATGTATAATTGGTTTGGGGTTTTTTGGGGTTGTATATGGGGGGTATTAAGGGGTTTGGAGTTTTTTTGGGGGGTTTGTTTTTGGGTAATTGTGGGGTTGGGGGGGTTTGGTTTTGGGGTGTGGGTTGGTGGTGGGGTTTTTTATTGGGGTTTTTTTGTTTTTTGGGTATTGTTTGTTTTTGTAATGGGGGTTGGGTTTTTGGGGGGTTGGGGGGGGGGTTTTGGGGGTTGGTGAGTTTTGGGGGGTGTTTGGTTGGGGTTGGGGGTTTTGTTTTGGGGTGGGGGTTTGTTGTTTGGGGGGGGGTTTGGGGGGTTTTGGGTGGTTTGTTTGGTGGGGGGGGGGTTTTTTTGGGGTTTTGGGGGGTTTTTGTGGAAGGTAGGGAGTTGGGGGGTTTGTGGTTTTTTTTTGGTGGGTTTTTGGAAGGTAGGGGTGTTTTTTTTTTGTTGGGGGGGGGTTTTTGTTGGTTGGGGTTGGGGTTGGGTTTGGTTTTTTTGGGGGGGTGTTGGGGTTAGGGTTTGTTTGGTGTGTTGGGTTTTGTGGGGGTAGGGTGTTGTTTTTGTGGGATTGGTTGTTTTTGTTAGGGGGTTTTGTTTTGGGGATTTTTTGGTTTGGGTTTGGGTGGTGGGGGGTTTTTTTGAATTTTGGAAATAGGGTGGTTTGGGGGGGGGGTGTTAGTGGTGGGGGTTTGGGGTGGTTGTTGGTTGGGGGGTTGTTGGGGGATGGGGTAAGGGGTAGGGGGGTTTGGGTTGGGGGGTTTAGATTTTTGGGGGTTGTTTGGGGGTTTGTTGGGTTAGGAATTTGGGGGGTGTGAGTTTGGGGGGTTGGTTTTTTTTTTAGTTGGGGTGGGGTTTGTGGGGTAGGGGGGTGGGGGGATTGGGGGTTTGGGTTGGTTGTTTTGGTTGGTTTTTGGGGTATTGTGTTGGGTGAAATGTTTTTTTTTTGTAGGGGGGTGGGGGGGTATGTTGATTATTGTTTTTGTTTTGGATTTTTGTGGTGGATTGGGTGGGGTATGTTTTTGGGGGGGGGGTTTTTCTGGTGTTTTTTGTGGTGGGGTGGTTTGTTGGGAGAATTGATGTTTTGGGGGTTTTTGGGATTTTGGGGAGGTGGGTTTTGGGGTAGGTTTTATGGTTTGGGTTTTAGGTATGTGGGATGGGGGGGTGGGGGTGGGGTTTTTGGTTTGATGGGGTTGATTTTTTGTTTATTTTGGGGAATTGGGGGGGTGGTAGAGGTTTTTATTGGTATTTTGATGTGTATTTGTGGGTTATGTTTGTTTTGTGTTTTGGGGATAGTGTTTGGGTTTGGGGTAGGATTTTGGTATGGTGGGGTTTTTGGGGGGTTTTTATAATGTTGTATTTAGTATTGGGGGGGGGTTGGGGGGGGTAGGGTGGTAGAAGGGGTTTTGATGGGTTGGTTTTATGGTTAATGTGGTTGGG
The DNA here is from genome assembly GCA_024509875.1 of Oreohelix idahoensis. Classification (NCBI taxonomy): domain Eukaryota; kingdom Metazoa; phylum Mollusca; class Gastropoda; order Stylommatophora; family Oreohelicidae; genus Oreohelix; species Oreohelix idahoensis. Next base: position 166,122 of record JAMPIV010008947.1, on the reverse strand, counting down.
TGTATTGGTTTGTTGGTTGAATTTTTATTTTATGGTTTTGGTTTAGTGGGGTTTTGAGTAGTGGTTAGTAAATGGGTTTTATAGAATTTTAGGGGAGTGGGGGGGGGTTGGTTTTGGAGGTTTGGGGGGGTAGGGTTTTTTTTTGTTGGATTTGGTTTAGGTGGGTTTTTGTAGTTGTGGGGGTGGGGGTGTTAAATGATTTTGGGTTTATGGTTGTTTTTGTTTTTTGGGTTGGTTTTTGGTGGGTTTTAGGTTATTGTTTGGGGTGGGGGTGGTTAAGGGGTTGAATATTTGGGGGGTTTGAGTTTTTTTAGTGTGTGTTTAGGATGTTTAGGGGGGTATATGGGTTTGTGGGGTTTTTTTGTTTGGTTTGGGGGATTTTGGGGGTGGGGTTGATTTTAATGGGTTGTTTTTTGGTTGAGTTTTGGGATGATTTTGGTTAAGGGTGTTTGATATTGATGAATTATTTTGAAGGGGTGTGGGTTGGTGTTGTGGTTGTGTGTTGGGTTGGGATGGGTTTTTTTTTTGTTTGTTTTGGGGGGGGGTTTGTTTGGAAGGTTTTTTGGGTGTTTGTTTGATGTGTTGGTTTAGTTTGGGTTTATGATTTTGTTTGGGTGGTTTTGGAATTTTTTGGGATTTGGGGTGGTTTTTGGGGTGGTTTGGGGGGGGGGGTATTTGGTTTGGTTGGGGTTTGTGGGTATTGTTTTTGTTTTGATTTTTGGGTAAGGTTTGGTGTTTGTTATTAATGGTTTGGGTGGTTGTTTTTTGGGTTGTTAGTTTTTGTGTTTTTGGATTATATAATAAGTGTGGTTGTGTTTTTTTTGTGGTTGGGTTTAATTTGGGTGTGGGGGGTGAGGTGAGTTGGGGGTTGGGGGGTTTTTGGGGGTGGGTGGGTGTTATTTGTAATGTTTAAATTTTTTTTTATGGGGGGAAATGTATTGAGTTGGGGTTGGGGGATTTGGGGGTTTTAGAGGGTTGGTGGGGTTTTTGGATGTGGGGGTTTTTGGTTTATTGTGTTTGGGGTAAGGGTTGTTTTGTGTATATATGTGTGGAATGTTATTTTTGTTTTGGTTAGGATGGGGGTTAGGATGGGGGGGGATTTGGGGTTTAATTGTTTGGATTGGTGTATTATTTGGGGGGGATTTTGGGTATGTTTATTGGGGTGAATGTGTTGGGGGATTTTAATTTGGGTTTTTTTTGGGGGTTATTTTGTTATTTAGGGGTTGTTTTAATATGGGGGTGGGTTTTTAGGTTAGGTTGATATTGGGGGGGGGGGGATTTTTTGGGTTTATGGGTAGGTTTTGGGGGTTTTTGATGATATTTTGTTGGTGAATTTGATGTGTTGATTTTTAGTTTATAAAGGTTTGAATTGGTTTAGGTTTGGGGTTTTGGGTTGTTGGTTTTTGGGTTTTAGTGGGTTTGTTTAGGTGAGGGAGTGTTGGTTAAGATTGTTTAGGGGTTGGGGTGTGGGGGGTGGGGATTTGTGTTTTAGTGGGATGTTAGGGGGGGGTGTATGGGTTTTTTTTAGGTATGATTTTGGTTTTTTTTTAGAGATTTTAAGGATATGTTTGTTTGGGTTTAGTTTTGGGGTGGGGTTGGGTGTTGAAAGTTTATTTGGAATGTGTTTATGGGGGGTTATGGGGTTTTGGGTTGAAAGTTTTTTGTAAGGTTGTTGTATGTTTTTTAAAATGTTATAGGTGTTGTTGGGGTTTGATTTTTGATGGTTGGGGATATTTTTTTTGTGTATAGTTTATGGGTTTGTGTGGGGGGTTTAGGTTGGGGTGTTTGAATTGATGTTTGGGGGATTTTTTTGGGGTGGGAGGGGGTGGGGAGTTTTGGGGATGGTGTAGGTGGTTGGGGGATATTGGTTGGGGGTTTGTTTTTTATTTGGGTATTATTAGGTTTAGATGGGTAGGGGGGGGGATGAATTTTTGTAGGGGGTTGGGGTGGGTTAGGGTATGGGGTTTGGGTTGTGGTATTTTTAGTGATGGTTTGTGGTTTGGGTGTGATGGTGTTAGAGGTTTGGTGTTGGGATATTTTTGGGGGATTATGTTTGGGGTGTTTATGGATGGGGGTTTGAGTGGAGTTGTTTTAGAAAGGTTTGGGGTAATTTTGGTATTTTGTAGGTAGGGGGTTATTTTTGGATTTGGGGGAGATATGGGGAATGTAATGGTAAATAGGTTAGTGGAGTTATTATTGGGTATAATGATAGGGGAATTTGGGGGGAGGGTAATTATGAAGGATTTAGTTGATTTGTTTATTAGGGTTAGTTAAGAGGTATTGGGGGGGGGGGATTAGAGTTTGATGGGTTTAAAGATTAATTGTAGGTTAGTAGGTTTTTAGTTTGTTTGGGATTGTGATAAGATTAGGTGATTTGGGTTTTGTTATGTTTTGGGGATAGGGTGGTTTATGGAATAGTATGGTGGGTGGAGAATTAGAGTGAAGATGTTGTTGGATGTTGATTTTTAAATATTTTAGGGTAGGAGAGTTGGTTATTATATGGTATATGTGTTTTGGATTTGGTTTGATGATATTGGATTATTGGGTAATTTGGAAGGGTGGGAGGTTATTTTTGTGGAAAATGATGAGAATTTGGGTTGGTTTGGATGGAAGGGGGGGTATTGATTATTGTTGATTATTTGGTATTTTTTAAATGGTTGTTTGTGGTTATTTGGGGATGGGAATGTTATTTTATTTTTTGTAGGGGGTTGTTTGTTTAATGTTGGAAAGGGTTTGGAGTTTTTGAGTTTATTGAGGGGGATAAATGTGGGTTTATGGGGGAGAAAGTGTATTTTGATTATGTTTATGTTTGGTTGATTGGGGTTTGGTTTTGGAAGTATTATTGAGTATTATTATTTTAAGGGGATGGGGAATGATGGATGTTTGGGTTGAGATTTTTTGATTTTTAGTTTGGGGTTTGGATTTATTGGGGTGTTTTAATGTGAGGTTGGGTTGAAGGGATGATGTTGTATGTTGAATGGGTTTTTTTGGGTTTGATAATGGGAATTTATTTTGGTGGTGGGTTTGGAGGGGGGTAGGGGGTTTAGGGGGTGTGGGGGAATGAAAGTGTTGGTGGAAAGATAAGTTTGATTAAAGTGGTTTATGGATTTATTTATGGATGGTGGGGATGTAGGTTGTGGTGTAAGGGTATAAATTTGTTAATGTTTTGTTTTTTAGGAATTGGATTTGGTGGGTTAATTTTTATAAAAAGATGGGTTTTGAATATTTAGGATTTTTTTTAGGTTTTTTTTTGGGGATTGAATGGTGAAGGGGAGGGTTTTTGGGGGGGGAATTTTGGTGGTGGGAAAATGTTTGGGGTTTAAATTATGGGGTAGGTGTTTATAGGGGGTATGGATAATTTGGGATGGGGATTAGGTTGATGTTGGAAGAATGTATAGATAATGGGGGGTAATGGGTTAGTTTTGTGGGGTGTTTAATGAAGTTTAGTGGTGGTGTGGGTGTTAATATTTTTTGGGGTTAATTATATTATTGTTTGTGGTTTAGTTTATATTTATGGATTGGATTTTGGGATGGGGGGGGGTAGTGTGTTAGTGATTGTGGGTGTTGGGGTATTTTATGTTATATTAGGGGGGTTTGGGTATGGTGTTAGGGGGGTGTTGGGGGTTTTTTTGTTGGATGGTTTATAGTATTTAATTTTGGGATTTTTGGGGGTTTGTTTTGTTTTTGATATTTGTGGTTTTTGTTTGATTTAAGGGGATTGGGGTAATGGTGGTGATTTTTAAATGAAAGTAGGTTATTTGTGTAGTTTTTTTAGGGTGATTGGTTGGAATTTTAGTAGGGATTGAGTTGGGTATTAAGGGATTGGGATGGATGGGGGATTGGGGGGGGTAGTTATTGAGGGTAAAGTGTGGAAGTTATGGGGATTTTGGAGAGGTAGGGGGGGGTTAATATGGATGTTTGGTTTAATGGGTTTTGGGGAGGTATTTAGTTGAATTAGGGGTTAATGAATTTTAGGTTAGTAGGAGAAGTTAGTGGGTTTTTTATGGGTAGGAGGGGAAGGGGTATGGTAGTGGTTTTTTGGGGGGGATGGGAGGGGTTATGGGGAGTTAGATATTTGTGTGGTTGGGGTATTGTTATTTGTGGTTGGGGGAATTTATATTTAGTTGGTGGGTTTGGGGTTGTGGTTTGGTTAGAAGATGGTGTTTTTGGGGGTTAGATGATGGGGTAAGGGGGATGTTGTTATGGTTTAAGTGAGGTGGTTTTATGGGGGGGTTAGAAGGGTGGTGAATTTTGATTAGTGAGATGTTATGGTTGGTGGATTAATGTTAAGATAAGGGTTTTTTTTGGAGATAGAGTTTTGGTAGTTTAAGTGATAAATGGTTGGAAGGGTTGAAGGAAATGTGGTTTGGGAGAATGGTAAATGATTGAGGATATGGTGAATTATTTTTTATTTGGGGTTTTAATTTTGGGGGTTTGTATGTGGGTGTTGTTGAGGGAGGTTTTTGGGTGATTAGAGGTTGTATGGTTGATTGTGGGATGTATATTGGATTATTGATTAAAGGATTAAATTTGGATGGATAGGTTGTTAGTTTATTGATGATTTAAGTTTGTGATTTATAGTAAGGTTGTATTTGTGGTGTTAATGGGGATGTTTTTGGATTGGGTTAGGTTTAATTTTAGGTTTTTGGTAGGGGGTGGTTAGGGTTGGGTATGGGGAAGTTATAGGTTTATGGGGGATGGGTTGAGGTATGTTGGGATGAAAAGTGGGTATTTGGGGAATATGAATTGGGGGTTATTTTTGTGTTGTAGTTTTTTGTTTTTGAGTAGGGGGAAGATGGAAATGTTAGTTGTTTTTTATTTTTAAGTATAGGGGTATGGGAAAAAATTTTTGGGGGTAGAGCTTTATTGAGGTATGGAAATGAGATTATGGTGTGATGAGATGGGTATTATAATTGGTTTTTAGGTGTTTTTTAGTGTAAGATTGTTAATTATTTGGTGGGTTTTTTGTGAGGGGATGTTGGTTATGTTAAAAGGTTTGTTAAATAGGTTTTTTTGTATGATTTTTGGAGAGGTTATGGTATTTTGGTGAGTTGTTTTGTGGGTTTTTGAAGTTGGATGGATTATGAATGTATGTTGGTATTGTTAAATATGTGTTAGAATGTGGGGGGATTGTTGATGGAATAAGTTTTGAATGTGTAGATAGTTGGAGTGAGAAGGGTAGGATTGGTGAAGGGAAAGTTTTTGAATGTTTGTTATGGTTGTTTAGGATGTTAGTAATGGAGTAGGGTTTGTGATTTTGGTTGGGATAAAATGAGTGATTATGTAATATAGGATTTTGTGGTTTAGATTAATTAAGTGAATAAATGATTTGGATAAGTTGGTTTATTTTATGGTATTTTGGTAAAGGTGTAAAGTTAAATGAGAATTTAGTATAATTGGGGTGGGTGATGTGTTTTATTATTTTTTGGAAATGATGTTAAATGAATTATGATTTGGATTTTGGTATTGGTTTGGATATGTTATGAGGAATGGGGTTTAGTTGATGAGGGGATTTTAGGAGGATGAAAGGATGTTGGAGGTTGTGGGGTGGGTGGGAATGAATTAAGGAGATTGAGAGTTTTTTTAGTAAGGGTAGGTTTGGTGTTTAGTGGGGGTTTTATAGATTAAGGATTTATTGGATTTGTTGGATTTTGGGTGTGAATAAATTGGTGGTAATAGATTTATAAAATGTTGTAGTTGAATAGGATGGGTTTTTTTGTTTGTTAGAGTGGCGTTAATGGGGGAGTTTTGATGATAGTATGAGGAGAAAGGTTGGGATGTAGGTTTAATTGGGGTGTTAGGGGGGTTGTAAGGGTGGGGTTATTAATATTATGAATATTTTAGATGAGGTATTTGGAAGTTTAAATAAGGAATATTTTTTAATGTAGTGGGTTGGAGTTGATTATGTTTAATATGAAATATATTATTGTATATGTTTTAGATGAAGTAGGGTTTATTTGGGGTGTGTGTTGGAGGAGAACAATATAATGAGAGATATGAATATGTTGTAAATTTTGAAGGTAATTTGATTGGGGAAGGGGGGGTAATAAGTAGGAGATATTGGATAGAATTATTGGGGGGGTTGTTTGGTATCTATCCAAAAAATGTACCTATCAAAAAATGTACATCCACCCGAAATATCAGCAATAAATGTAATATTACAACTAAAACATCAAACATAATCAATCAAATATCCCAATGAATGTTATCGATGTAAATTACAACAAAAGCATCAATCATAATACAAGCATACCAAAATTAATCTTAATAGAACACTAAGCTAAGTACATTTAGTACAAGTAACAACCAATAGAAAGTGAAAGAACAAGATCAAGCAACAGAAGAATGATCTGTAGTAAAGAAAAGTAAGAAATCGGAAAATGAGAAACAATTAACAATAGCACAAGATAACCAATAAGAACAACAATTTCATGTACAATAAATACAAATTTACCAAAATACTAGTTACATTATATTAAGTTATATAATTAACTCAAGAATACAACGAATGAAAGTATAAGTATCGAAAGAAAAAGAAGTATACAAGTAGAACGAAAAGAAACGAAGATGTGGTACAGAAATATAAACAAGATATGAACACATATCGAAAAGACAACAAAAAGATAGAATGAAATGAAGAATAATCATTAAAGACGAATGGAAAGCAAAGGTATGAACGCATAGAAAGTCAATGACAATACATACTAATAAATGTTTAGATCAGACAATATCTTTCACAAATTAAATACAAACATAATTACAAGGCACAAAACAAAATGTCAAAGTATATCCATACTAACATCACAAAACGAATCATTCATAACTAACCAAAGTCTAATAAGTAATTTAACTAAGTTACAAAAGTTATACTTAACTGAAAATAAATTATAAACTTTACACAAACAAATAATAGCATTTGCGATAACTAAGTTTTGACCTAATGCACAATCAACCGCTAAATAATAAAAATACATCATAATATCAAATAAGACAAGTTTCCAAAGAAGTAATATACCTTCAATCATAGGGCACACAAAAATAATTTACAATGCCAAAAAACAATTTTTTTCCCAAAAATAACCATACAAAATATTTCATAACGATAAGTTATCAAAAAATCAAATTATTATTTAAGTAATTCTAAGTCATAACTAATAAACTAACAATGAAATTAACTTTTAACACAATGAGAGAAGCATAAAATATCTTATCTCTAGACAAACACTTAAATCAAAACATGTAAGTTTTTTTTTTTTTTTAAATACATCACCAAAAAAACCTAAGAAAATTACAATGTCATGTGTATATCAACTTTCCAACATACAAATATAACATAATGTTACAACAATCTGTCCATCTTTTAACAAACAAAAATATCAGATGTGTTTATCAGTTTTACAAAAAAGTTGAATTTAATTTATAAGTTAATTCTGATTAACAATAGCGTTAAGCTTCAGTGTTATTTAACTGTAAATTTATATCTTACTCAGCCTAGTATAAATCTAAAATTTAATGGTACAATAAGATATGAAAAAGATCCTATAAAAATATCTTCAAAGTTTTTATAAAGAATATTTATCAAATTAATTTGTTGCAAAAATGTTGAAAAAATCTTATTATTTAAATTCTAAGTACTATGTTATAACAAGATCAATGTTTCTAACAATTTAAATACACAATTATTTCTGATACTGCAAGATAATTCTACAAAATCATATTACACAACATAACAATAAATCCACATAATTATCCTAACAATTACAGCTACAATCCGAAAAATATACAGAAAAAAATGAGCACAGGTTTGACACCGCTCACTGCATTTATCAAAAATTACACACACATTATTACCAACACATATGTTACACACAATCAAAACAGAATAATATACAATTGCATAAAAAATTGGACTGGTACATTCGAAACAGTCATATATGTTCCACAAAAAATATATATTAAGCAATCAAATGATGTGTCAAAATGAACATCATAATGTTTCAAAGAAATTACAAATATTTTAATACAACATCATATGATATATTATCCACAGAATACAATAACATGTACTATTCTAAAAAATAAATCAGCTGTAAAAAAAAAATATATCCCGACAATCCGTCATTAATTCTTGATCCTCCAAAAGTGACTCGTCAGATGTATAGCGAGACGCTAATAGGTTCTGCTTGATAAATAATCCACATTCTTCACGAATAATGTCAACAAGTGCGCCAGCTCATCACAACGTCGCACGCTACGAGACAATACAAATGAAAATTTCTATTAATCATCTGTTAGATCTAATAAGGAAAAACGGAAAATCAACTTTCACGTTTACCTATTTCTTGAGGTAGGGTAGAGTCTTGGCCCCTTTTCACACACCTCAACAAGTCCTCCTTACCTCACAGAAGGCTTAGCGATCACTTGACCGTAACGAAAGTTCATCCTTGCTATAGGCTGAAAAAAAATTACTACGTTCACAAGAACGAGATGACCTTTCGACACCACTAGTGTGACAATCAATAGTGTTATTACTTTGCTTGTAAACAACCTTGCTCTCATGTGGAGTACAGCTAACCTTGTTACAATTTCTATAATTGCTGTTAAGAACATTGGTATTTGTTCTATTGACACAGTTGTACTGTTTCACATCCCAGTTAGCATAATTACAATTAGCATTTCCTCTTGGATAAACATATCTACTAGATAGAAATGGCTTTTTAATCAACAAATTTATTACCAGATTGACAAACTTTCACATAATTATTTCCATTATAATTTCTAACACTCTCAGGATCACGATGTTGTGATCTGTCAAATTGTTTCTTGTTTTTAGGCAAAGAAACATTACTATATGAAGAAATCCCTTGGTACATTTTAACCTCAGGGTTATATCTCCTATCAAAAGTATTTTTATCCTTGTTTGTGGCAGTGTGTTTTAGAAATGGGTCACACTGACTTGACTGGGTGTGACCGAAAGATTTAACCATATCTTTATTGTTTTTCACAAAATATGTTTCTTTCCTGGAATAAGGAGTTCTATCTTTTTTTCCATCAGGGTTCTCACTTAATACCTTGTTTGTTTTTAACAACTTGAATTGAAATTTATTATTAATTCTTTTGTTATCTATAGGGTTATCTAATACTGTAGATTTTCCTTTGCTAGCTTGCCGCCAGGAACCAATATCGCAAGAATTATCGGCATTGCGTTGAAAGTTATATTTCCCTCGGAAAGATTTCTGTCCATTATTCTTAACTGTAGAGTCCGCAAAAAGTGTATAGGACTGACTTTTTGCTTTATCTCTTTCACTTTTTTCCTTTAAGAGAATGTCAAGTAGACCATCCAATCTCACTCTGGCTTCTGAAATTTGAATATCTCTAAGTGAAATATCTGCACTTAATTTCTTGTTTAACCTCTCAACTTTTAAAACCTTGCAGCTTTCCTCTGCTAGCAAATTTTTAATCTTAGCGACCTTCTCTCTCTCAGCCGTTAATTCTAACAATGTCTCTGTCTCATACTGCTCTTTATTAGACCTCAACTGAGTCAACTCCAGCTGTAGAGACTGAATCTTAATATCATCATTGTTATTATACATAATCTCATCATTCTTCTTAAGGGGTACAATATTCATGTCCTTAATTTGATCACTGAGAATCATCTTATCATTCATCACCTCATGAAGCATTTCTATATAAGTTTGCTCATGTTCATTGTTCTCCATTTTCAATTTGTCATACATCTCTCTCCTTTCTTGAAGTTCCTGAGTTAGGTTTCTAACTTCATTATTGTTATCCTTAATCTGAGTTTCTAACTCTTTGATTTTACACAATGCTACACTCAATGCTGTTTGAGTACTAGCAAGTTCTGAGTTTGATTTGCCTAAATCATCTGTAAGTTTAGAGACTTTTTCATGTAACTCACTTACTTCAGCAGTACATTCTATGAAACTTTCCCTTTGCTCTAGGGTACTCTGTTTTATGTCCAATTGCTTCTTCTCTTCTAGCATCCTTTTCTTATACCTCTCATCACTTTCATGAATTAGCTTTTCACATATCAATCTATTTATTTCAGACTCAGTCAGCTCACGGTCTCCAAATCCTAATAGTTCACGGTATTTTTTTTCATCAGCATCTGTATAATAGTCCATAGTGACTTACTTACCTAGACAACTATATATGTATCAATTAAACTTTCACCTCCACAAGCCAATTATCTTTTTAAGAAATTGCAATTATTTCTTAATTACTGTACACCAACTTCTGTTATAGTACCTATATATAACATACATTATCTATGCATCAACATATTCTTCATCAATCGATATAATTATCGAAACACAATGACAATTATCAACAGAATAAGTGATGGATAGTATAGGCAGACTTGCTGAAATGCAGAAAAGTGGCACAATCTACACAGAACAAAATCACTTATCTTAATATTCTTCTGTCCCTTTCGCCAACACTCCAGATATCACAAAGTTCTGCAGATAAAACCGTTCAAGCGCAGAAAGGTACACAAACTAGATTTTCTTCTCTTCAGGTTCTTGCAAAAGTGTAGAATGCGCTCAACCCAGCATCAGCACGTACAGCATACAGGAAACGCAGCACAGCATCCTCTGTAACTGTTGACTAGAGATAATCTGCAAACGACTCTTCAAAACACTTCACATTTAGTTAAACTTGACTGTCTACCAAAAACTGTCAACTTCCCATTGTTATATTCTACCGTGTTGGACACAGTTAACCAACTAGGTCGAGGACCATGACACAATGTGAGGATACATAAGCCACGCCTACACAAGGCTTTCCTATCACGCGAACTCGTGGGTTTATTCCGTTAAATAAACTGGCCCACCACTGTAAAGATCTGATGTTTATTCTTTATCATTATAATATTAGCACTGACTGACTGGTCTTAGAGATTGAATAAATGGTGATGGGTGTTACCTCAATGGTTACACTGTTCATACGCCCACACAGAGCAGAACAGTTTCTTATATCACGCGAATGTCAAAATATCAAATTCTGAAAGACTAAACATACCACTGCTTCACACGAGATCCTGCTATTAAATTCATTCTGTTTGTTGACCTAGATTTCCGCCACCCAGGCTATTTACGCGAATACGTAGGTGTAAGCTCCTTCTAAACTGAAAACCACCACTGTTACTATATGTGGTTTCAGTCTGATGATTACTCCTTTTAATAGTTTAATGGCTATTTATGATCATGCGTGACTATAATCACGCCTACTGTTCTCCTACCGTGTTAAATGTTGTAGTGAGTGTGCGTGGTGCATTCACACGCCACAGATACACACATCAGAGGCATGGAATGGTGTAACGGCAGGTGTACTGTTAATAACGTTTATTTTCACCACAACACGTTCATGAAATACACAGAATACACAGTCACAATTAAGTACAAGTCATAGCAATACAATAATACAGTACTCCAGTCACATCTCCACTTCTCATAATCATGAGCGCTATATAATATTACTACTGTTCTCTCAGCAACGGTCGGCATCCCCGTGCTAACATAATAATATTAATACTGGATCCTCTCAGCAACGGTCGGCATCACCGTGCTTATATAATGAATTCCTCAAATATGCCTCATCAAAGACGCTCTCAACATTGGCGCTCTAATGTAAATAATAAATGGCCTCTCCAACGATGCTTCCAACATCAGCATCACAATAAACAGACAATGGATACCTTTTCCCAGCAACAGTTTATCCTCGCCGTGCTGACAATAATAAATTCCTCAAATATGCCTCATCAAAGACGCTCTCAACATTGGCGCTTTAATGTATGTGTGGATCCTCTCAATGATAACGATGGCCTCTCAAATATGCTTCATCAAAGACGCTCTCAACCTTGGCGCTTTAATGTATGTGTGGATCCTTTCAATAATAACAATTGCCTCCTCAAATATCATATAGATCCGGTTAGCCAACGGACATCATCCTCGCCGTGCTAACTACATCAATGGTGAATACTTTCGGCAATTTCTCGCAAGACTGCACTCCCTGGCAATCTGCAGTAATCTCGCCTTCACTCATCTTGACATTTATATATTCAAACAAATGTCCTGGATCCTTACCTCATCAAAAATACTCACAAACACAATTCTCCAATAAACTCAAGAAATTATAGGCCTACACAAATAATATGGCCTTTATAACTTTTGCACTGCGCAGGCATTCTCAAAACACACACTGTAGAACCGACCTCTCCCGTCGGTACCCAAAACAGAATGCAATTAGTTCACACACTAGACCCGCCAAAAAAGACACGAGACTCGGTTGTTTAAAAAACACAACTCAGTCTCGATAATTGCATGGGCTAGTCACACGAGCTTACTCACAGCTCAAGACAGTTCACAGCAAAAAAACATCTCCGCGATTTGAACTGACCAGTGTTCGCCACTTGGAAACTTCTCGATCACACGAGGGAATTCCCCTAATACATTTTTAACTTAACATCAGCTTAACCAAGCAACATAACCCGTAATCGAATCTATTTGCTTAAAATTTACAAGATCACTTCCCCTTGATAATATTTACTCTGTAACAGTCTCCTAATATAGTCCATTGGACTCAAGAATGTCAATCCTCTTTGGATAAGATTAAAACTATGTTTTCTACTGCACCTATTTTAGTATTGCCTACTAAAGATAAGACATTTGTTCTTCGTAGTGACGCTTCATCCACTGGGATTGGAGCGGCACTAATGCAAGGTTACTCTGGAACTCTGCATCCTGTAATGTATATTTCCAGAAAGCTTAATGCTGCAGAAAGGAATTATTCGGTTTTAGACCGTGAACTGTTGGCTGTGGTATGGTCAATTCTCAAATTACAAAGATTCCTTCTAGGCGCACATTTTATAGTAGAAACCGATCAGAAAGCTCTTACAGCTATCCAGAGTAAAAATTTGAAGAGTTCGAGGTCTACTCGATATGCTATTGCTCTTCAACCTTTTCATTTTTCGGTACGAGCTATCCGTGGATCAGATAATGTGATGGCAGACATTCTGTCTAGATACCCACATGATTCCACTTTGCTGTTGAGTATTGGACGTCTTAACACTTCCAACTCGACAACAGATTTTTCTTTTCTATATCAAAATACAGTAGAACTCCATTTATCCGAACCCCAATTATCCGAACATCCAATTATCCGAACACTTTTTCCAGAAAAAAAAAAATCAGTCTCCACCAGTCACGTTAGACTAAAGTTCTGAATCTTTTGATGCGGCAAGCTTCAAATGTGTGCGAACAATTTGTAGACAATGAGATGGGCTAATGGACGGTCGCTTACGTACATGAAGTCAGTTAGATCATAAAGTCCGTTAATATCTGGTTTACCAATCCAGTGTACGTGTGAGTTCTAGGCAGAACACTGGCTAAACAGACAGTTCAACTTAAAATAATTGTGTCTGCTACTACAGCAGAATAATTTTGGTGTACACGTATTTCTCTGTGCGACCTGGCATCTTCCAGTAGGCCTAAAGCATATAAAAGGAACCGCAATGTTTTGTCAATTGAAACGAAAACAGAAATTATCAAGAGACTAGGAAAAGGTGAAACTGTGTCTTCATTTGCGAGGATTTTCAATGTTGAGAAAGCTACCGTCTCTGACATCAAAAGTAACAAGGATAAAATTATGAGTTTTGCATCGAAATTGGATAGTGAAAATGGGTCGAAGAAACATAAAACCATGAGAAATGCGAAAGATTTGAAATTGGAAGAGGCTTTGTATATATGGTTTGTGCAAAGAAGAAGCAAAGGGGAACCTATCTCTGGCTCTCTATTGTGTGAAAAGGCACTTCAGTTCAACAGTCAACTTGACGGTCCTCCTGACTTTAAGGCTAGCCAGGGATGGTTAAGAAACTTTAAATCTCGTCATGGCATACGAGAATTGGAGATTCAAGGGGAATCTTCATCTAGCGATGCAACTGCCGCTGAAAATTTTAAAGAAACATTCTTGGCTTTTTTGGAAGAAGAAGGTTATTTACTCGATGATGTGTATAATGCCGATGAGACTGGCTTATACTGGAAATCATTGCCTCAAAAATCACTTGCATCTCAGCGCGAAGCAGCGGCCCCTGGGTTTAAAAAGTGCAAAGAGAGAGTAACAATTTTGGTAGCCGCGAATGCCAGTGGAAGTCATCGTTTACCGGTGCTAATGATCGGCAAAGCCAAAAAAACACGTTGTTTAAAGAATGTGACATGTCTCCCATTGTGCTACAAAGCACAGAAGAGTGCTTGGATGAATAGTGAAATATTTCTTGATTGGTATACAAATCAGTTCATCCCAAATGTGAAGAGGTTGAAAGAACAAGAAAAGAAAACTGGAAAAGTAATTCTTCTACTGGACAATGCACCATCTCATCCAGAGACGGATACATTGAATGCAGTTGATGCAAATTTTTAAAGTAATTTTTCTGCTTCCCAATGTAACAGCACTGATTCAACCAATGGATCAGGGTGTTATAGCAAAGCTTAAAAAGATGTACAAGAAGGAAGTCCTGCGTCGTTTATTGTTGGCTGAAGATGAAGAAAGTGTGGTGGCGTTTTCAAAAAAAAGCTTAATCTCAAAGACTGCTGCTATATGTAAGCTGATGCTTGGACCACCCTGTCACAAGATAATCTCAACAAGGCTTGGAATAGATTGCTTGGGAAAAAAGGAGGAAATGAAACTACTGCAGTGGACACAAATGATGATTGTATAAATGAAGTTGTGGAACTGTTTCAAGCAATGCCCGGATTTTCGGACTGTGACAAAGATGATGCACACATGTGGCTAGAAGATGATAATGATTCTGGTTTTCAGTTTTTGCAAAAGAGGATTCCTCATTATTTTAAATAGTGGGCTACATCTGTGCAAGTACATGTATACGTAAGTTGCGCCTGGTTTTGAATTGTTTGTAATGTTATTTTGAAAACATTTCTCTTTCTTAACAAAAATAATTAATACAAGTAGTACATGCACTGCAGTGTAATGAAAGATTTTGGTGATACAGTGATCTAATACAGTGTGGGTATTATTATTACAGTACAAGTAAATATGTTTTATAGTGTATTTTCCTTGTGATTGTTAATTATTTTTAGAAATATGTGTACATGTACTCGATACATCATGTAATCCAATTATCCGAACATTTGATTATCCGAACGATGCTCGGTCCCATGGGGTTCGGATAAATGGAGTTCTACTGTAGATACACATTGTAATTCGTAATGACACTACGTTCATTGATATATAGTCACCATTACTCGTTGATGATTTTTCTTTTTGTCAATCATGTACTTGGAATGCTTAAACTTAAATTGTTATATGCATTGTATCATTGTATAGTAGTATGCGTTGGTGACACCTCCCTGGAAACACTTATGCTTAAGAGAAATGCTTTCTCTGAGGGATTGAGATTTTGCATTAATCTGGCTTAAATAATTCCAGATATTTCTCATATGATTTCATTTTTTTTCCCGGGGGGTGTGGTAATCTGTTGCGCACATATTTTTTTGACGCACGGATTACGCATACCATGTAAAATGTTTTAATTGTCTGATGAAGATATATTCATCTTTGAATGCATGTTTTGGTCTTGAGGGACGAAACTCAGATTGGGCAATAAGTAGTCATTCTGTGAGTTATCGCTCTTTGTAGCGTTCTTAAAAATAGAACTCGGCGGAGGAATTTAGACTTACTTGAATCTATTCTGTGTTTGGTTAGGAATAGATTGTTCTTGCTTCAGAATGTCTATGGTCCGAATCTATGTGTAGTGCTTGTCTATGTAGGACGAGTATGTCTTATATCTTGATATCTTAGTATGTTTAAGTGGAACTATTTGTTCTTGTACTGTACTGAAGGGGGTCAGGTGTTTTCGGCGGATGAAGAGAGGTGAGGGGGTTCTTCGGTTGTGTATGTAATGTTATGATGTATGTATATAAGCATTACCTCGTCATCTACACAAGCACACACATGTTTCAGAAAGCACTCAGTAAAAGCATGTTCAGTTCGTAGCCATGTTTATTTTACAGAATATCGTACATGTGAAGATTCGCATATTATTACAATGTGTGGTTCGTATTATTAATGTATCTGACCAGGATATAATGGTGGTAAGTCTTTAGCACATTTGTCATAGTTGGATTTCTGAACTTGCTGACGATGCTGAAGTTGATCGTATGTGCTGTCTCTATGTTGTGGACGGAAGTGGACCTTAGATGGTAGAAGGTCTTTAATTCTTCTATCAAACATAAGTTCTGCTGGACTGTCGATCTTACTGTCTACCGGTGTTGTTCTCCATCTCAAGAGTGCTAGGTGTACATCCTCTGTTCTTGTTTTCTTCATGATTGACTTGATAGTTTGTATCTGTCTCTCAATGAAACCATTAGATTTAGGGTATCAAGGTGATGATGTTGTGTGTTTGATCTTCCAGTCCTTAGTGAAGTTTCTGTATGCTTGACCTGAGAAATGTGGACCGTTGTCTGATCTAATTTCATCTGGGATGCCAAACATGCTGCAATACTTCTTTGTAATGTCTGCAATAACAGCTGATGGTGAGGGTTGTGGAAGTTTCTCAATGATGGGAAATTTGCTGTAGTAATCAGCAATAATAAGATAGTCATTATTGTCGATTGAGAAAATATCAGTTCCTATAACGCTCCAAGGGCTCAATGGTATGTCTGATGGTATGAGAGGTTCTCTGCACTGCCTATTTGCATGTGCTTGGCAAATTGAACAGTTTTTACATAGTGTTTCTATGTCCTTGTTTATCTGTGGCCAGTAAACATCTTTCTTTGCTCTCAGTTGTGTCTTCACAATACCAAGGTGACTATTATGGAGCTGTTTAAGGATGATATCGCGTTGTGTTTCTGGTACAACAATGCGATCTCCTTTAAGGATCAGACCATCTTCGATGCTTAACTCGTCCCTCATCGAGTAGTATGGACGGATGTGTGTTGGAACTTCCCTGATAGAGCTTGGCCATCCATGGTATATCAGTTCTTTGAGAGAGTTAAGGATAGGATCTCTCATCGTGTCTTCTCTGATGTGTTCAAGCCGATTGTCGCTAAACTTGACAAAATCAACTTTGATGTTTGGGGTAAGATCTGCTGTCTTGTTGGGGTTTGGTAGTCTGCTGAGAGCATCTGCAAGACCTATACCCTCTTTAATGTTGTTAATAGTTACCACACTCAGCTTTTCGCACATTGGTAAACCCAAAATTGCAGGTCCTTCAACATCTACCAAGTAAAATGTTGACGATGTCCATTCTGAGCCTCTGTATGAACATTCAAGTGTTACTGCTCCAAAACAGTCTATACTTGTTCCATTGTAAGCTCTTAGCTTTGTCCTGCCACTCCTACGTTTTTACATCCCTTGTGGGAAATCCTTGCTCATCCACCTTGTCAGGCATGATCTGTCTGAATATTCTTAAGGGTAGAGTGTTACCTTGGGCACCTGTGTCTATCTTGAACCGAATGTTTCTTTCTTTGTGCATTTTAATTCCTGGTATTCGGAATTGTACCTTGCAGAAAGCCTGCGTTCTCTTTGGTTCATTACTGAAAGTTAGTATCTTCACAGTATCAAAAGTGGAAGGATCACTTTCTTCACTGGAGTCAAGGTCCTCAGTCATCATAGAGTGTGTTTGTTTTGACGACTTTCTGCTGTGAAGTTTGTGTTGAGCACTGTCTTGTTTCCTCTTGAAACATAATTTTATCCAGTGGCCCCTCTTTCTGCAGTAATGACATGTAGAGTCTTTAGCTGGACAGTGGTTTTGTATGTGGTTTAGGCCACAACATTTACACATAGCACCTCTGCTTGTGTTGTGTTTTTCTTGTTGTTTCGAACCAGTTGCTTTGTTGTGTCTAGGTTTATAGCTTTTCACTGCATCCACCTGGGCTGCTAATGTACCTTGCTGAATTTGTTTAATGTTTAGTGCTTGTGCCTCGTGTTTCCTGCCTTCATCCAGAAGTTGTTGTAAAGTTAGCGTATCACTCTGGCTCAGTAGCCATTTCTGGAACTCTGGCATTGGTGTGCTAAGAAGAATCTGTTCAATAATTCGCTCTTTTTCTTCTTCGTTGCTAAATTTACATACTCTTGTTTTCTCTTTAATGCGAGTGAAGAAATCATCTAGGCTTTCACCACGTTTCTGTCGCAGGTGGTGAAGCTCTAATCTTGCCGCTCTAAAGTTTGTGTGCTTTATGATCAGACGCTTTTCAAATTCGTCCAATATGGCTACGGGGTCGGTTGCCGACTCAACCGGCATGGCGGTAGCAAAACTGTTGTAAATTTTCAAACCTTCATCGTCCAATGCTTCTAGGATATATGGAGTTAGGGTTTGTCCTTCCAGACCAGTGGTCTTGGAATATAGATCTATGCGTTGGCGCCATAACAAGAAAGCTTCACTCTTATCATCGTGACCGGCGAATCTCATTTGCGGTGCGTTGCGATATTGTTTCACCGCCATGGCTGACCACGATGACGAAAATTAGCCGAATACTGTACTCACGTGTTATCGTGTAGCTGTTTTGCGTCAGTCCGGTATCGACCGCTGCCACCATGTAATGTTATGATGTATGTATATAAGCATTACCTCGTCATCTACACAAGCACACACATGTTTCAGAAAGCACTCAGTAAAAGCATGTTCAGTTCGTAGCCATGTTTATTTTACAGAATATCGTACATGTGAAGATTCGCATATTATTACAATGTGTGGTTCGTATTATTAATGTATCATATTATATTACAGTGTAGGCCTAGGGCGGGAAGTCATGTCGGAGAGATGCCCAAGAGTTTGTGATCTCTTTAAGTTATTCTGGGGACGAAGATAGTTTTCTTCCAGGATCGTTTAGTCCATGAGTTCCCCAGTTGTGATTCTATAACGCCGGGAGAGCGTTTTTGTGCTTGCTAGTGTATTTCTTATGTCCAGGTAAAAACGTACTTTTGCTGACTTCGTTCATTCCTAGGCTTAAGATGGGCAGACGTTTACATGAACTTACCTATGAATATGTCGGGGCGACATATTCTCTAGCAGCACTAAATATGTTTATATGCAGCAACTATGAGGACAGAATATGCTGATCCTTGTAGAATCATTTATTGTTGATGAACAAAGCTTCGATTGAAGATGCTCAACCGGGAACCAGCAGCCATTGTGGAATTCGATTGATTTTGGAATTCTACTTATTGTAAATCATTAGCAGAGAACGGGAAAACTTCCTTATTATCAGGTGATGATGGAGAGATCATTATTATAAAGAAATTAACATTATCTTCACAGAGATTTGGTGTAAGTTATCTAAAAGAATCTTCGCTAGAAAGAGATCCTGTTTAGGAGTCAAGTTTGAACAGTATTGCTTAATTGACATGCTCGGTCAGTAAGGTCTACTGACTGTATTTATAAACTATGGAAATCTTGGTGTTTACAGATGTTCCATTGCAAGATTATTCTTCATGAATGCTAATTTAGGACGGTAGTCCATTGATCAATATTATGCTGTCTATGTCGACTCATGTTCCTGTATCTGTACCCAATCTGTCAAGTGTGTGCGTCCAATTAAACTATTGAAACGACTACAGTGGTCTGCATTGGTGACATAACGTAATGAGTGAATGAGTGCCTTATACGGGTCAACACACGAACAGTCCACCATTCGCTTAACTCAGACTTCACACTTACACTCCATATTTGCATAATCCTGCGTCGGAGAATGAAAGCAGTAGCCTACTTTACAGCATGCTTGGTATACACAGTTACCCTCAAGAAGAAAAAAGAGAGTTATCATAGCTAAAATTAGATTATATCTCTTTCTGTTTTAGCTAAGGAAAAAATCAAGTAACTAAAATTAGATTATACCTCTTTCTGTTCTAGCTGTAGAAACATTATGTAGCTAAAACTGGCTTATCTCTCTTTCATTTTTAGCTCAGAAAAAATCAAGTAGGTAAAATTGGATTATATCTCTTTCTGTTTTAACTAGGGAAAAATCAAGTAGCTAAAATTGGATTATATCTCATTCTGTCTTAGCTAAGGAAAAATCACGTAGCTAAAATTAGATATTATATCTTTCTGTTTTAGCTGAGGAAAAATCACGCAGCTAAAATTAGATTATATCTCTGTCTTTTTAGCTGAGGAACTATCAAGTAGCTAAAATTTGAGTATATCTCTTTCTGTTTTAGCTGAGGGAAAATTAATATCTAAAATTGAATTATATCTCTTTCATTTTAGCTGAGGAAAATTCAAGTAGCTAAAATTGAATTATATCTCTTTCTTTTTAGCTGAGGAAAAATTAGCTAGCTGAAATTGAATGATATCTCTTTCTGTTTTAGCTGAGGAAAAATCAAGTAGCTAAAATTTGACTATATCTCTTTCTGTTTTAGCCGAGGAAAAATCACGTAGCTAAAATTAGATTATATCTCTTTCTTTTTAGCTAGCTAAAATCAGCTTTCTTTTTAGCTGAGGATAAAATCAAGTAGCTAAAATTGGATTATATTTCATTCTGTTTTAGCTGAGAAAAAATCAAGTAGCTAAAATTAAATTATATCTCTTTCTTTTTAGCTGAGGAAAATTCAAGTAGATAAAAACTGAATTATATCTTTCTTTCTATTTAGTTGAGGAAAAATAAAGTAGTTAAAATTGAATTATATCTCTTTCTTTTTAGCTGAGGATAAATCAAGTAGCTAAAATTGGACTATATTTCTTTCTGTTTTAGCTGAGGAAAAATTAATATTTAAAATTGGACTATATCTCTTTCTGTTTTAACTGAGGAAAAATCAAGTAGCTAAAATTGGACTATATCTCTTTTCTTTTTGAGCTGAGGAAAAATTAAGTAGTTAAAATTTGATTATATTTCTTTCTGTTTTAGCTGAGGAAAAATTAAGTAGCTGAAATTAGATTATATCTCTTTCTGTTTTAGCTGAGGACAAATTAAGTAGCTAAAATTAGATTATATCTCTTTCTGTTTTAGCTGAGGAAAAATTAAGTAGCTAAAATTAGATTATATCTCTTTCTGTTTTAGCTAAGAAAAAATCAAGTATCTAAAATTAGATTATACCTCTTTCTGTTCTGGCTGTAGAAAAATTATGTAGCTAAAACTGGCTTATCTCTCATTTTTAGAATAGGAAAAATCAAGTAGCTAAAATTGGATTATATCTCTTTCTGTTTTAGCTGAGGAAAATTCAAGTAGCTAAAATTGAATTATATCTCTTTCATTTTAGCTGAGGAAAATTCAAGTAGCTAAAATTGCATTATATCTCTTTCTTTTTAGCTGAGGAAAAATTAACTTGCTGAAATTGAATGATATCTCTTTCTG
The DNA here is from genome assembly GCA_024509875.1 of Oreohelix idahoensis. Classification (NCBI taxonomy): domain Eukaryota; kingdom Metazoa; phylum Mollusca; class Gastropoda; order Stylommatophora; family Oreohelicidae; genus Oreohelix; species Oreohelix idahoensis. The sequence goes on along the minus strand of JAMPIV010008947.1, from coordinate 144,796 downwards.
TTTTAGCTGAGGAAAAAAATCACGTAGCTAAAATTAGATTATATCTCTTTCTTTTTAGCTAGCTAAAATCAGCTTTCTTTTTAGCTGAGGATAAAACCAAGTAGCTAAAATTAGATTATATTTCTTTCTGTTTTAGCTGAGGAAAATTCAAGCAGATAAAAATTGAATTATATCTTTCTTTCTATTTAGTTGAGGAAAATTAAAGTAGATAAAAATTGAATCATATCTCTTTCTTTCTTTTTAGCTGAGGAAAAATCAAGTAGCTAATATTGGACTATATCTCTTTCTGTTTTAGCTGAGGAAAAATTAATATCTAAAATTGGACTGTATCTCTTTCTGTTTTAACTGAGGAAAAATCAAGTAGCTAAAATTGGACTATATCTCTTTTCTTTTTGAGCTGAGGAAAGATTAAGTAGCTGAAATTACACACAAATTATATCTCATTCTGTTTTAGCTGAAGAAAAATCAAGTAGCTAAAATTGGGCTATATTTCTTTCTTTTTAGCTGAGGAAAAATCAAGTAGCTAAAGTTGGATTATATATCTTTCTTTATTAGCTAAAATTGGACTATATCTCTTTTCTTTTTGAGCTGAGGAAAGATTAAGTAGCTGAAATTACACACAAATTATATCTCATTCTGTTTTAGCTAAAGAAAAATCAAGTAGCTAAAATTGGGCTATATTTCTTTCTTTTTAGCTGAGGAAAAATCAAGTAGCTAAAGTTGGATTATATCTCTTTCTTTATTAGCTCAGGAAAAATCAGGTAGCTAAAATTGGATTATATCTTTTTTTTTAGCTGATGAAAAATCAGGTAGCTAAAATTGGATTATATCTCTTTCATTTTAGCTGAGGAAAAATCAGGTAGAAAAAGCTGAGAGAACGCTTAAGCAGATCCGCAATAAAGATGACGTGAAAGAGGAGTTGACCGAGATGCAACGTTCACTGGAGGAAGAGAAAGAGGCCCAAGGTATTATCATTCATAATTTCTGTATTTGGGTTGTATCGAGATAGAGCCAACACAGTTGCAGTCCCTCGAGCAGAAAAGTTGCCCCACGGTATTCATTCTCCCAACTGTAGTTTCCGTAGCAATTTAAATTCAAAAGCACCAATACCTAACGGCAATTTTACTTATTCAAAAGTATTAAAACAAACCACTGTGCATCACCACAGTACACGAACTACGTAGCAGCAGCGAGGATCCCAATGTGTGTATACGGGATCACACATTCTATAAATATATTTTTGTGCACACCGTCATTTGCGCACTTTTCTTGGTCGAGTGTTATTATTTTCGGGAGAGTACATATAAGGGAAACAATACAATTAATGTCTAACTTTCAACCAAAGTTGCATCCCTTGGCGTTACGCACTGACATAAAAAGCTAGGATTTTATATATAGGATGTCCAGGTTGCAAGCCCCGTGCACAAACTCATATTAGCTGTCCTTTGCGACGATTGCCTAAGGGTGCAGCGTCCTGGTTTTTCTTTGTCTTCAGAGGCCCCGTAGAATACACAGGTTTTTGTTTGTTGTAGTCGTGGTGTCGTTGTGGAACTGGGCACGGTACAAATTAACTATATGTGACAGGCTGCAGTATCTCAAATTGTTAAGACTGGTTCCAAGGCACCAATTTACTATATGTGGCGGTGTGCCTTTGTGGTGTAACTTCTTGGGGCTCTTTTAGTGGTTCATTATTTCGTTAACTTTTCCTTGCAATTTATATCTATGTGAGTGATTGTCGTACTGGCTTCAAGCTCGCCAGAGATGGAAATTTCTCACACTCTATTTGGGTGTGCAGGTATCGTTCATTCCTCTTATTGTTAGGGAAATTAGAGAGCTTTTCCTACTAGTATTTGGATGTGAACTGGACCATGCTTCCATATATTACAACAAGCGTAAAGTCCTCAACAGCTTAGTAATTTTCATAATTTTATTTTGACTTCAACAACAGATTCAAGTGGTTTACTAACCAAAATTCAACAGGCATTTACAATTATGTACATCAGCCGAAAGTAGTCGTTTCTTTTCATAATATGCATGTTTCCTTGTTCAATGACGTCACAATACGTCTTATAGTTTTATTCATTATGTTTTTCATAATCCTTCTAAATCTCGAGGTTCTCAAAAGACTTCATATTAACTTTTCTTTTGTGTAGTTTACCACCTGTAATTTCCTTTTCCAATATCTTGTAGTTTCATTTTGTATTTCCTTCAGCAAATATTTTCAATCCTTCGTTCAGTTTCTCATAGCAATATTTTATACATATAGTAATCATGTTGGGCTGAAAATTAAACAAGTCAATTCGAGACTTCACTCTACTTACATTGAAGAAAAAAAACCCAGCAAGATAACATTGCTTGAACCAAAAGTTCAAGACTTACACAAAAACACGTCAGTCTCCATGTCGAATCACAGCTCATACTGCCCTAGGAAATCTTTGCCGGCAGGTCCGTAGTGAAGCTAAGCTGGCTACGCTTTATCATTGGATAAACATCACGTGACGTTGCTACTTTTAACCTGCATTTCTATTATTACCATAACAACTGACGGGTAGATAGCGTGCATTCTTACTAACGCTGACCTAATGAAATATACCTTCCATTTCCCCTTCTCTCAATGCTTCGTTAATTAATTTTTTATATTTAAGTTTAGAATCCATTTGTCGATTTCAACAAAATGGTAATTTTTACATTTGTGTTAATAACTGGGCTCCAGCATGAATAAATGCTGATGGTGGTAGGCTATACGGCCACATTGTTTTAAATGTTGCGTGATTTTCAAGAAGAGCAATCTTTCCGTTTTAAGACGACACTTGCAACCTCATAAGGCAGTGGTGGCCAAGTTAAGGTTGGCCGAGGGCCAGATTATGGTAAAGGGTAACACCAGAGGGCCAGACCTATAAAATCCATAAAAAATAATGTTCTGAGATTTAGTTTTATATATATATATATATAATGAACCACGTACAGAAAGCAACGGCAAACTACTGTACCGCACATCTGCCAAGACATGTATACCAGTCTTCGGACTGAAATTACTGTAAACAAAAAATATAATGAATCTGTTGTTTTAATTTGTTTTGTAATTTGTAATATGACATGTAATTATTTATTTCAAACATACATTTGTGTTATTTCATTGTAAAGAGTGTGGCTCATCAAAACTTTTCACCAGTGATTTGAAATCTACTTCCATTTGTGACGTAGCAATTCTGAGAACATGGGATAATACAGAGTCAGTTAATCTGTTTCTGGTCTTGGATTTGATAAGCTTCGTGGCAGAAAATGTTGTCTCGCAAAGATATGTGCTACCAAATATAGAGCACACTTTTAGGGCCCATTTTCTCAGAAGTGGGTAATGTTCCTTTGGTAGTAATTTCCACAAATCAGCTCCGGTTGCTTCTGTTGTGTTGATGAATGGGTCACATTGGAATTCACATAACTGTAACTGTAGTTCTGCTGGCTGAGACTCCACTGTGCACTTGAATGGGTTGTTAAAAAGTTCCATTTGTGGACGAAACATCTCAAAATCTTGAAATCGACGATCAAACTCAGAAGCTGTTCAATGTCATCTGTGTACCTCCTGAAGTTAACACTCTCTTTCTCAGACAGCTGTTTACAGCAAGGAAAATGAAACAGGTCATTCTTTTGCAAAGACAGACTAAATAGGCTCAGTTTCATTTTGAAGCAATCAACATAGCCCATCATTTGAAAAATTGTTTGCCTTTTTCCTTGTAACTGCAAATTCAGTACATTCAAATGTTGTGTTATATCTGTGAGAAATGCCAAGTGCTGAATGAAATGAATATCTTTGAGTTTATTTTGAAGATCAATTGAACATGGTAAATTGTCTCGCCGGAAGTCAAATATTTCATCCGGGACCTCAAGACGCAGCAATAGAGACCGCAGTCAGCGACTCATAGCTTGACTGCCTGCGTCAGGACCAGCGAACCAGAGCTGGTCAAGACCACACTCCACCTCCACGTGGTGGTCCTGGAAACAGTCTGCAGCTGTGCAGTCTGGCTGAGCGAGTGTGGATCGAAATGGGAAGGCAAACCCGGTCCTAAAAAATGCCGTGCAGAAGTCGGATGTGTCGACCGAAAGGTGCAGATATCACAGCTTAGGCGTAAACAGACACAACGCAACCACCGTCCTTTTCAGGACGAACGAAGAAGAAGAAGAAATATTTCATCCTTCAGTTCACAAAATCTTATTAAACATTTTCCTCGACTAAGCCATCTCACCTCAGCATGAAGCAGGAGATCACCGTAAACAGAATCCACTTCTTCTAAAAATGCAAGGAACTTCCTGTGAGTTAGAGAGCTGTGTCCTCCTCTGATCAAATTCGTTATTTTCACTACAGTAGCCATAGTGTCATTTAGGTTTATGGGTTTTACACAAAGGGCCTCTTGGTGAACTATGCAATGTAATGTAGGCACGTCAATTTTATTTTGCTTCAAAAGTCCAACAAAACCAGTATTTTTCCCAACCATAGCCTTGCAACCATCGGTACACACAACAGACAATTTTTCAAACCCACCATATTCTTCCATGACATTTTGAACTGCAGAAAATATGTCATCCCCTTTACTTGTACCATGCACAGAGCAAACTTTCAGTAATTCTTCAGAAACGGTAAAGTCTTCCTGGATCATTTTAACAAAAATAAGAAGCTGGCTAGTGTCTGTGATGTCTGTACTTTCATCAATCGCCAGTGAAAAGTATGGACAATTTTCAATTAAATATTTCAAGTCTTCACTAGCTTTGCCCAACTTCAAATGTAATTATCTGATTAACCGTCGAACGTATTAATGCCATTTTTTGCATACGATGTTATATTGGGTTAGACCCAACAAATACATACTTTATATCTGTGCATCTTGTCCAGTTCCCATAAACGGATGAAATCCTTTGATCTTTGTCGGCATACTAATTATTGTGTATCGAAAAAAGAAATTTTACCACTTCAGTCACAGATTCTGTGAATTGAATAGGCATAGGCGTGTCTACTATTACAATAATGTGACCATCACGTTTGCATATGAATACCTGTTGAAGATGATTTCTTAAATGATCTGCATGGGAGATACTCGTGACATTGTTTGTCATTGACATTTAATGCGCTACCAAACTGGATCTTCATTGATCTAAGTATTTCAATAGGTATCACCTCTTTGCGGTTCATAAATATCATAATGGAACGTTGCTCCTCTAATCTGCTTGTAAATAACGGTAAGGTCATCTTTAACGAAATTAAACTTCATCCGAATCATAATCAGATGTCTCTGAGACATTGATAATCAATCTCGGCTGAATGAAGGACAAACCATCATTCTTCCAATATTCTCCTTCCTCTTGTAACACATGGTTCTCACATTTCTTCCAATAATCACTGGCTATATTGGAGATGGCGGCTTTTGTAAGTATTTCAACATTTTTTAATTTGAACGTTCTATTTTATGTTGCTACCTGTTCCTTAATTTTAGCCCAGACTAATTCTATTGGGTTTAAGTGCGAATGGTAAGGAGGCAATCTTAAACATCTGTGACCATGTTCATGAATTGCCATGGCTATGTGAAATATCTTTGTATGCTGTGTCTTTTTTACAATTCCAAGTAATTCAGGCGTCAGGGACATTTCGTTGAATCGTTTTTGGTCAGCCAAATCTTTATTACATCTTTTGTACTTGATGAATTAGGAACTTTATCTTCTGGTGCCACAACGTTGTGACATGAAGCATTGTCCATTGTCAAACACGACGGTCTATCCAAGGAAGGAAGTACATGATTCACAATCCAATCTTGAAATATCTTGCCATTCATCTCTGTATGATAATCCCTATTATCTGTGGATTTTGAAACAAATGTGAGTTCAGTATTATTTAGAAGCCCATGATGGCTGCTTCCTGCATGTGCAATTATTAGGCGCTGTCCTTTGCTGCTTGATACTAGTCTCTTAGTTGTCCCATCAGATGATTATCATTCTCGTTCATTACTGTGGTGCGCATTGATCCAAGTTTCATCTAAATACACAAAATCACAACAATCTCTTCTCAATTCTCTGACCTCGCGTAAATATTTGCTTCTCATTGCAACTATATGAGGCTTCTCACAAATAAGGTTTCTACCACCAACATATTTTCTAAAAGTGAATCCCAAACTCCTAATTATCCTCCATAGCATAGATTTGGAAATATCAATGTCATTATTCCTTCTTAACCAAATTTTCAATTTCCTTAAAGTCACTGCCTCATTATTGTGAAACATATTGCAAATTTCTCTGCGGATCAATTCTCTGTCAAAATTATCCACCACTCTTGGCCTATTTTTTGTGTGTAAAACACTGGAATTACAAATTTCAGATGTCGCTATCCAGCGGTGTGATGATCGTTTGCTTATCCCCAAGGCATGAATAGTCCTCTTTTGTGGGTTTGAAATAGAATGACATAGTTTTCCTCGAGTAGCTTCATTGCAGAAATACTTTAAAATCCTATTTGTGATTTGCTGTAATGTCATAAAATGTACTCGTAGACTCATTTTTCCTACTTAACCAAACAATACTTTTTGTAGACACGCCACTGATTGACAATGTGTGCGTAACACCGGAAATAAACTGTTTTATGTTCAAGAAAAGCAATTTCACGCAATTTCACACTAAAATCATGCTAATTGTTTGATAAACCAAAAATGTGCAAATGAGGTCGAATAATTTACTGTAGACATTTCAATATGTGTGCGTGTGATGTGTGTTGGCAAGTAGGATTTTATATTATATCGCAAAGAAACGAAAATTGAAACCAATGGCCGCATTTTAATGAAACATTTAATTCATAGGGTCTCTACCATTTCAAATTCACACACAAAATTTCACTTATATGCGTTATATATTCGCTGAGATATAGCATTTTGAAGTTGGGCAAAGCTAGTGAAACGTGCTATAATATCTTCTGTTCTCCTAGCAACGATTTGTTTTGAAAGAGGTACATTTTGAAATTCTTTTACTACTTTTTCTTCATTGAACGCTTCTGCCATTTGAACTGCACACTTTTTCACAAACTCTCCATCAGTAAACGGCTTTTTTGCTTTTGCAAGCTCATAACTAATCACATAGGACGCCATGAGCGATGATTCCTGAATCTTATTTACATAACTAAATATACTCTTTTGCTGGTTCAGTTTTTTCTTCAGTTGTTCAATCACAAGCTTTCTCGACTCGCTGCTATGCTTGTCGTTGTTTTTCTGATGATTTGTGATGTAGTGACGTTTCAAGTTATATTCCTTCACTACGGCTAACACTTGGGCGCAAACTAAGCACTGAGGTTTATTATCCTTATTGAGAATGAACAAATAATCGAACTCCCATTCTGGTTTAAATGCGCGATTTTCACTGTCCACTTTTCTATACTTAGAAAACATTTTTACAAATTGTTGCGCACATATTTTTGATGCACAGATTACAAAAATACGATATGACTAATTGATATGAAAAAGAGATTACTTTTGTTACAATCAAAGTTATATCACCCATGATTTGATTTATACTTTTGATTATGTGGATGATTTCCCTTGAATATTGATCTGGCGGATTAATACCGAATTTATGTAATTTCTCATTTGTTAGGGCCAGAAAATGGATTGATCTTGTTCAATATGTTTATGGCCTGAATTTATATGTATTACTTGTCTAGTACAAGAAGATTCAGTCTTATATTGTATATCTTTGTATGTTTAAGTCGGACTATATTCTTTGTGCGGAACACTGGGGCAGGTATTCGTTTTCGAGGCATGAGTAGGGAGTCTCGATAATGCCGCCTGATATGGCTGAGTGTGTTTTTCTTGGGCTGGTCCTTTTCAAGGTTGAAAAGTGATTTGTGCATGTTTTTCCAGGAGGAGTTAGTGTCTCTGCAAGAGTCTATTTGTCAGAGATTCTCTTCATGCACTTTGTTATTAATTCGGACTCCAGGTAATACCAGACCCTTCTTTTTGATGATCTCTAAGTGGGTAGACCTAGATGGATTTCGTGCCTCGAACATCGTTGGTCGTTTATATACCATTGAAGATGACAGGTTTCCCAACAGAGCTTAGGTCTACATGTAACAACCTTAGTAATGTGGAACTGTAGGGAAACTCTAGGAAATTATTTATATTCAAATTGTGAATTAACTTTGGCTTATCATTATCCTTCTGCTGGGTGAGTGAGCAAAACTCAGGAAGGCAGCCATCTTGTTTTCTTGTCATCGTTATGAATCACTGTCAAGAGAACAGTCTATCAAACTTATTATCGGACAGTGATATGGAGATCTCACTAACATGAAAACCCCTATCGTAGTTTAACTTTATTACATGAAAATTTTGATATATGTCGCTGGAGAACTTAGCCAAGGAAAAGGTTCGGCCAGTGAACTCTTTGTATGTTTACACACCCACACCCACTGAGTGTTGCCAGAACATTGAATGATTACCTTATATCTTCCATCATATTTGAATGCTGCATGAAATATGATCTACTGTTCAAATGCCTAATGATATATATGTCAACATGTTCCTATGACTATGTTCCGTGTTTTCCTGATGTGTGCGTCCCTATTAAACGGTGTGAAATGCCCGCTGTAGTTCAAGTCGTCATTGCCTTGCATAAGAGAGTGTGAGAAATATTATCAAGTGGTCGAGTACACAGAACCATTACACCATTCGCGTTACTTGACACTCCCACTCAATGTCAACATGACAGGTTCATTCGATTATGCAGAAGTAACTCGAAGAAGACCTTCTTCAGTGATGACCAGTACACGACTCTAAAACATAACACCCGCATCCAGACATTATCAGTGGTGGCATTTCGGCTTTTATCACAAATGCAAACTCTTATACATGAAAACGTGCACAACAGCTACAAGCCCAGAAGTGTCACTTGCTGATTTATATTTAAAACACTTCACAAGACCAACTGTGCATCTCAACTCCTTCCTATAGAAATGTACCTACCATCCACCCCCACTCCCACGATCACTTTCCCATACCGATGCTAAAGACAAAGCAACATCATTGGATCTCAGAGACTTCCGACCGCAGAAAAGATATGTCATTGCTTTCAGTTTCTCATTATCAAAGTAGGTACTGACACTGTATTCGCCTGTCCACGTGCACGATCAGAGATTTGACGTTATCATTTCCGTTTTGTCGGCACTAACTAGTAGAGCTCAATTGGTATGTTAGAGAGAGAGAGAGAGAGAGAGAGAGAGAGAGAGAGAGAGAGAGAGTTGGTGGTGTTGTGGGAGGTGGGGAGATGTTAATCGTACATTTTGGGTCTTTTTGGTTTTGTTTCTGGTGCCTGTGCGTGCTATTTTGTAATATTTTTTTAGCACAGTGGTCGGAGTATACAGTAATTTTCAATCAACAATAAGAGGCCGGCAAAACAGGTTGGCGGGCCGGTCAAAACTGGTTGGCGGGCCGTATCTGGCCCGCGGGCCGTAGTTTGGCCACCTCTGTTATAAGGTAAAATGTGAACAGGGGTTAGTTAATTTCAACACTTCATGGATCCGAAAAGAACAGGTTTGTTTCTGTTCAGCTGAGGATAAATCAAGAGCTAAAATTGGATTTATCTCTTTCTTTTTAGCTGAGGAAAAATCAAGTAGTTAAAATTGGATTTGATCTCTTTCATTTTTAGCTGAAGAAAAATCAAGTATCTAAAATTGGATTTATCTCTTTCTTTTTAGCTTAGGAAAAATCAAGTAGTTAAAATTGGATGATATCTCTTTCATTTTTAGTTTAGGAAAAATCAAGCATGTAAAATTGGATTTATCTCTTTCTTTTTAGCTTAGGAAAAATCACGTAGTTAAAATTGGATGATATCTCTTTCATTTTTAGTTGAGGAAGTTGAATTACATCTCTTTCATTTTTAGCTGAGAAAATTAGATGATATCTCTTTCATTTTTAGTTGAGGAAGTTGAATTACATCTCTTTCATTTTTAGCTGAGAAAATTGAATTACATCTCTGTCATTTTTAGCTGAAGAAATTGAATTACATCTCTTTCATTTTTAGTTGAGGAAGTTGAATTACATCTCTTTCATCTTTAGCTGAGGAAGTTGAATTACATCTCTTTCATTTTTAGTTGAGGAAGTTGAATTACATCTCTTTCATTTTTAGTTGAGGAAGTTGAATTACATCTCTTTCATCTTTAGCTCAAGAAATTAAATTACATCTCTTTCATTTTTAGCTGACAAAATTGAATTACATCTCTTTCATTTTTAGCTGAGAAAATTGAATTACATCTCTTTCATTTTTAGTTGAGGAAGTTGAATTACATCTCTTTCATTTTTAGCTGAAGAAATTGAATTACATCTCTTTCATTTTTAGCTGAGAAAATTGAATTACATCTCTTTCATTTTTAGTTGAGGAAGTTGAATTACATCTCTTTCATCTTTAGCTGAGGAAATTAAATTACATCTCTTTCATTTTTAGCTGAGAAAATTGAATTACATCTCTTTCATTTTTAGCTGAAGAAATTGAATTACATCTCTTTCATTTTTAGTTGAGGAAATTGAATTACATCTCTTTCATTTTTAGTTGAGGAAGTTGAATTACATCTCTTTCATCTTTAGCTGAGGAAATTAAATTACATCTCTTTCATTTTTAGCTGAGAAAATTGAATTACATCTCTTTCATTTTTAGCTGAGAAAATTGAATTACATCTCTTTCATTTTTAGCTGAAGAAATTGAATTACATCTCTTTCATTTTTAGTTGAGGAAGTTGAATTACATCTCTTTCATCTTTAGCTGAGGAAATTAAATTACATCTCTTTCATCTTTAGCTGAGGAAATTGAATTACATCTCTTTCATTTTTAGCTGAGAAAATTGAATTACATCTCTTTCATTTTTAGCTGAAGAAATTGAATTACATCTCTTTCATTTTTAGTTGAGGAAGTTGAATTACATCTCTTTCATTTTTAGTTGAGGAAATTGAATTACATCTCTTTCATTTTTAGCTGAGGAAAAATTAAAGTAGCTAAAATGAACTTTCCTTTTAGCTGAGAAGAAACCGTATATCAATTACTTTTATTGGAATTACTGATAAAGTTACGCTATTCCCTGTTTGTATATGCCTCTTCCAACATCTATTTATCTTCTTCACTTTCCTCGCATAATCTATTTCAGCAGCAGCAGCTTCTCTTTCTCCATTTCGTTAATGACTAACGTTGCCGTTGTTATCATTACTTGTTGCCGTCGTTTTTGACGGGTTCACAAGTTGTAAATTTATTTGATATTTTCTGGTGGGCAAAGTTAGGGAACTGATAGTAACTTTTCTATGACAGTTTATGTAGAGTTATCTTCCTTTTCTTTCTTTGATTATTGCTGTCTAGGCATGCGCAGTGGCTAGGCGCGAACGGTTTCTTCCGGGAAGGAGAGATGATCTGGGTTCTGTTCAAACAAGATGTCTGTTTGTGCTCTCTGCATTATCTTGGGGATGGAAACTCTTCCACTTGTTGTTTAAGGTTCCCCTGTGTTATTCTGTTCGTCAGGAAGACGACAGTAGTTGTTAAGTTGTGATAGGAATTCGAAGCAAGGTAAAATGAACTTTAACATTACCTTTATTTGCAGTGTTTGCAGAACAAATTTTGAGTCAACCTGTGAGAAGAGCTCACGGATGGTTGAGATGCAGAGTACTTTATTTGTTATGCTCGATGGAGCCAACTAAGACTGTTAGTCTTATATTTAAACAGAAGCCCAGGAGAATAGATATTATTCTGAAACCCGCATGTTAGCGGTATATTTGAACATGGACGATTATGTCTACGTATGAGGAATCTACAGTGTTTACTTTCTCATAGAGGCCCAATATTATGGCCGATATCTTCGAACAGAAGAATATAACTATCTGGAATGGAAGACCAGATGAGCTACAGCTTATTGCTATTCTGATTATGTAAATGAAAACTCGCCTGGTGTACGAGGGAGTTGTTTAGAGTACCTGACGCGCTGAGTCAGTGGTACCACTAATGTTATAGAACTATCTTCGAAAGGACAGATTATTGTCAATAATGTCCGACTAGGTGGATGGGTCATGCTAGATGAACTTTAGATGTATTTGCCAGTCATTTATCCATTGATGTACTGTTCCTGATCCTCGTCTATTTGACTGTTGTAGATGTCTGTGTAACGTAATAAATGGTTGTCATGAAACTGCAGTTACACAATTCATTGACTACTGCATGGGGGTGAGTGGGTGAATCATCTACCTTAAAGTACCATCAAGCATTCGCGTACATTCATCCACACCTCTTCATCAACATTTACAAACTGTCGGGGACTACACACCTTGGGAGCTGCCTTATGTTCGGAATGTCAACATGACACTTTCACAGAACCAACGCCTGGTGAGCTAATTAGGCTACCATGCTATTTGGCCCAGGTCAGTCCGACTACATTCTACACAGCACTCCACATCAACACAGCACTCCACATCAACACAGAGCAGCGACATTGAGGTAGACGATATATACTTTCATATAAATTGAAGGCTAACATAAACAGATCATAACATTTCACTATGTACACACCAGTAACAGTTCTTCACCAACTTTAACACGCATACGGAACTGGTGTGTAACATTACTATTATCATTAAAGGTCGTAAGCACGGTCGTAATCTGTCTGTTCCTTTCAGTTCTTTCTTTTTGGATTAGTTCATTCGTTTATTATTTGTTACTATATCTCTTCCTTATCTTCTCTCTGTTTTTTCTTCTTAGCTCGTCTAGCAATAGAAATCCCGTGTGCGATGTTTGTTTTCTTTCCTACGTCATTTGTTAAAAGGTGATAGCACTCGCACTTTTTATGTTCTTCTTCTTTGCCTGTCTTTGGTTTTTCATTTTCATTCACACACTTTTAATCTCGGACCTTTCAATAATTTTTATGTTTGGAATTGTTAATACTTGTGGTCAAAAAGACAACAAAAATAGTTTTTTGTCTGTTACTCTTAACGAATTATTTTTCACAAAATATTGTACTACAATATCAAACTGTCTGTTGTTTTTTTTTCTTTGGGAACAGAACCCATTCCACATTGGTTGCAAATTCCTATCGAGCTATTTATGTCAAACTCTGATTCATTCTCTCAGACTGGTTGTAGTGACAATTAACTCTTTCTGCACCACGCAGATTTTTAGACTGCATTCGAGCAACAAAATGGATGACAATGTTTTCCTTTTATGTTAGTTTACAACAAGCTGTAAATCTATTTATTATCGGGAGAAGCATCCAGTAAATTATGTAAATGTATTGTAAATTGGCTGCAGATTAATTTTAAGTGTTGCTAGTCTGTTAACTGTTGTTAAACTGTTATATTTAATCTGTATCATGTAAAATGATGTCATTAGGAAATGTGCCTACAACCAAACGTGGGTAGCCAGGCCACCCATGGGATAAGTGTTCCGTTTCTTGTCACGAGAGGGTTGATTATTATTTAAATGATAAGATATCCTGGACAAAAAGTTGTATCAGATGATACCAGGATAGTGCCAAATAAGAGACTGGTCTTATAAGAAATACCCCCTTTTCTGAAAAGAATAAGGGTGTATCGACATCAAAGGTAGGATCAAGCTGTATAAGTTTCTAGGTATGATGATTATATATGTTCCTAGATTCCTATGGGCTCCCTCTCAAAATCCTCCTTTGATTATATTATTATTATTATTATTATTATTGTTGACTCTGCTAGGGGTATTAACTAAATTATCTACTGTAAAAGTCTGTTTGACTGGAGATGTAAATGGTTGTTCAGTGTAAATGCCCAGATGTAACGTACTGTTTTGATGTGTTATGAATGTTAGTACTTTGAGCGTGTCGTGTTGTCCTGGACAGCACCAAGTTGTAGCGAGAATTTAGGTCACTAGCGTGAGGTGCCGCCAGGGTATAGTAGACACATACATAATGTCAGTATTCCTGTAGATTCAGACGTGTAGTACTTGTATAACAATGTGGTTGATCGTGTAAGTGTGTAGATAACAGTGCTGATAACACGAAGGCCGTATAGGCTCTTGGACGTCTTCACATTAACTCACACAAACTTCATCCTGGTGAAGAATATTGGCCGTAAACACGGACCAATATAATGACAACGAAATCAGGCCGCAGGTCGCGGGCCTCGATAATCAGGTCACTCTCAGTTTACACAAGCTTCTGAGATTAAATATATTCTCTGCCAAACCATATTCCGCCTGCATTGCGGATCCATAAAGATGATTCTTAGGCTTATGTATGTAACGGGTCAACTTAGACCTAGTCTTTCAAATATAAAGCCATACTGGAGTACAGTATAATAACTCCTTGTGAGCTTCGCTCACTATGTCGCCATCATCGATAAATGTACCTGTAAGATCTAAACGAGTCGAAAAGATCGAATAATGTTTCAGTTACCTTCTCAAAGAATCCTTACACTCTAAGGTAACACAACACAGCCAATACTGGCATAAAGAAACACTCAGGGACGGAAGAATGACAAAACAGTCATTCCCAGAATTTCCAATCCCTATCGAAAACTTGGCAGAGAGAAATCTACGGATCGATACATCCGTTCTAAGCCTCAGGTACACTCTCTCTGAATCAGTCTCTCGGCTTTTGCCCCCAAGACCCGCGCATGCCCAAAGAGCATGGACCAGAACGAGGAAAACCCAGACCAGGCGTTTCCGCCCAAACGGGTGATAAAGATACTCCGTATATGATCCTATAAATAGACTTAAGACATGTCAACTATAAGACATTGCCTAAGACAATACAACATAAGACAGGAGAAGATAATCACTAGTCAAGCCTGTCACAGAAAGATCATAAACATTTATCTCTCTTTGATCACATTAAACCAAACATACATTAGGTTGGCGTTTTTTCCACCGTCCAAAATGACGGCAACATCTACCAACAAGAACTTGAACTCAACTTAAATAATTAAGTAAGTCTGCTGGTAAATATTTACAATTTATTTTTACAGATCTTATTTTCTTCTTGAAAATCTTTAACGAAAAAACAAACTTCAATTACAAAATTAAATAAATATGCACTTAAAAATTGTTCAACAAATTTTTCAAAGGTCTCTGAATTCGTAGGAGGTTATCACTTGATTGAAATCACTCTTGTAGAATATCTAGGCTATATATTTATATTACTGTTCTTTCACTGTCCTTTTATTTTAAGTTAACACTGGCTATAACTATGCCCCAACATGGGTCATCATTTGATTACTGTCTATAATCTTGAAGTGACTGGTATACTCTACAGTGGCCTTGTTTTTCACTCATCTGTAGAATGAAGCTGGTTCCACTTTGGTCCTGGGAGTAAAGTTAATGATCTTCCTCCAGGCAGTAGGTACTAGCTGATTGGCCCTCTGAACTCAAAAGGCACTTGCATCAGGAGTTCCCTCAGTAGTGGATGACTTTATTATGTGTAGTTGGGTTTACAGGATATAACCTGAAACGAATTAGAGGTAACCCCTATATTTTCCATCACTATCCCACTATCACAAAGGTTGGGGATGATAGACAGTATCAGACAGTGTGTTAGCAGATGCACAGGACATAGTATAGAAGCAACAACCAAATCCAGTTCACTGTAACTACAATTTCCCTCTAAATCCTTAGTTAGAGCCAGTTGTCCATGATCCGCCTCCATACAATGATTAAGTCTTGTATAAAATACTAAGTAATAGCTTAAACTATCCAGTAAAACTCCATTAAAACAATCGCTTTCATTCTTCCTTACGTTCCTGGTGTGTGTGGTCCATTCCATCAAGAAATAATTCTTTAAATGCTTTTCTAAATCTACAGACACACTTTTACCACAATTCTCAATTATTTGAATATATATCTTGGCAGTGTTTTGCCTCCAGAAATTTCACAATGGTTCTAACACATCTACACACTTCCTAACGCACAAGTGAATTAATCAATAGAAATACATATATATATATATATATATATATATATATATATATATATATATATATATATATATATATATATCTATATATATATATATATATATATATATATATATATATATATATATATATATATATATATATATATATATATATATACAGTACTTTGCAAAAAAAATGGCAGTCATATTTTCGCAACGCAGCACACTCATAGAAGCAAATAATAATAAAAACTGTATGTCCAGAGGAAGATTGGTATCTCCCCTATCTATTAACAGTGGTTTCAGTACAATATAATGTTGCCTTCTCCAGGAAGGCAAGCCTGGATGCGGCGAGGCATACTTCCCACAAATGTTTGTAGGTAATTGAGAGTCAGACTGTCCCAGTATTTTTCAGCTACCTTCTTCAATTGTTCAACGTCTCTGAGTCCACTCTTTTTTAAATGATTCTTGAGTAGTGCCCAAACGTTTTCAATTGGGTTTAGATCGGGACTGTTGCTGGGCCACTTCAGCACTATCACATTCTTCTCTTGCAGCCATGCTTTGGGGGTATGAGCTGTATGATTTGGGTCATTGTCATGTTGAAATGTGCACCCATCGGGGTACATGACCTGCATAAATGGCAGAAGGTGTCCTTCTAGTATGTCGATGTACCTTTCTTTCGTGAGAATTCCTGTGAAAACACACAGTGGGGTGGCACCTCTTGCTGACACCCCTCCCCAAAGATGGAATTTCTAGGTATGTTTCGGTCGCTGGTACACAGGCGTTACAGAGCCTTTCGTCCAAATATTTATTTGAGCAGGATAAGACCAAACAGAACATTCATCTGAAAAAAATCACATTGTCCCATGACAAATTTTGGTGTTCGTGGCACCAGTTCAAGCGCATCTGTTTGTGAGTCTCTGTGAGCAATGGTGACGAAATTACCCGCTTTTTTGTGTAATTCATCCTGTGTAGCTCCCGGTTGACAATAGCATTAGATACCTCTGGGCTTCCCAACTCGATCATGCGCTGCCGTATGTTTTCTACACTCTTCATTGGCCCAGCCCGAACGATTTGGGCGAGACACCGATGGTCCTTTGTGACCAAAATTCTTGGCCTCCCACTACCTTCTTTTCGCTCGATTCCATTACCTGCTTTTAATTTACTCACAACTCTGTAGACAGTCCGCTCAGGAATGTTCAAGGTTTTTAGAAATGTTGGAACATGTTTGATTTCCTTCATTCCAAAGCTGTGAAATTAACATACACTTTGACTTTGTATCCATTTTCTGCCACTAGCATTAGAAATTGTCGTCTGCTCTATTATCAAGGGACGTTACTCTACGCTAATTTTTTTTTTTTACTTTTGGTAGTGTTTGCTCACTTCAGTGGAGTGCAAATTTGGGGCAGAACATGCATATTTAATTAGATTTCAGCTTATTTCGCTGAGCAATATGACTGCCATTTTTTTTGCAAAGTACTGTATATATATATATATATATATATATATATATATATATATATATCTATATCTATATATATATATATATATATATATATATATATATATATATTTCATTCATTCATAACCCTCCACTCCCACAGGAGCATAGGCCTTCAACAAACACATGCCAAGTCCTCCTGTCACGTGCCATCATCTCAAGTTCTTTCCATGTTCTCCTCATCATTTTCACCTCTGTTTCCAACTCTCTTCTCCATGTACTTCTTGGTCTTCCTCTGCCTCTCTTGCCCTGGGGGTTCCAGAACAAGGACTGCCTTGTAATGCTATCAACAGGTTTTCTCAGTGTGTGTCCTATCCATCGCCATCGTCTTCTTCTCATTTCTTGTTCCACTGGCACTTGTCTAGTTCTTGTCATCAGTTCCACGTTGGTAACCTTGTCATACCATTTTAATCCCTCTATTCTACGCAAGCACCCATTTATGAAAGTCTGTAGCTTTTTGGTTGTTGTCTTTGTTATATATATATATATATATATATATATATATATATATATATATATATATATATATATATATATATATATATATATATATATATATATATATATATATGGAGAGAGAGAGAGAGAGATATTCTTTCTTACTCTCAGGCACATACAGTCGAGCTGTTAATGGTTGTAATGGTCTGCTCTCAGTTACAAAAGGCAAAGGCACTATTCACTAACACTTTTTGCACTCGCTGTAATTTTCAAAATATGACTGGCCTATTTTCGTTTAGAACACACGCTATATATAGTCCAAGGTCGGACGGCCGAGGGGGTTTCATGCTCACTAGTATTTTGCGTTCCCAAAATGTATGTAAGATCTATGTGTACAAATCAGGAAAACTAAGATTTTATTTATTTACGTTATTCCTGAAGCGAATTTCTTCATCTAAAGCTTAAAACATCTTTCTAGCTAATAGTCTTTTACTTTCCTAAGTGCATTTTATTCTATGCGTACTCTAAACAGCAAAATTATGGACTAACCTGAGGCTTCGATGCATTCAACCAGAGATTTCTCTCTTAATATACTACTGGTCGTAAAAGTCTCTGCACAGACGTGTAGATCAACATCTCCAATATCGTATTGGTGACCTCTTCCAGGTGGTACTTCTTTCCTAAGTCTGTAATTAATTGTCATCCTCCACTCGTTTGCACAGATTAGTCCTGGCCATTTTGACTGTACAATGCTTTAGTAAACAAGGCATAAAGGTACCCTCTGATTGGTCCGTGTATCAAGCAGTTCTTACAAAGTATGGCGCGTGGTTTGGTTAGAATTACTCAGAAGGACGTGTTGTGAAACATACCACTTCACGACATTTCTTTGGGCGCCATTCGGATCTTAGGGTAAAAAAAATAGCAATTCCTGCCGCAGGGGAGGGAAGTGTTTGAGATCCTGCTTATACTTTGTCGCATATTTATGACGTCGGGTGATCACTTCCATTTTCTTGCTGACTTTACCTTCCCTAAGAGCTGTGTCAAATAGACATTTACAGGTGACTAGACTAGAGCCTAACGCGACCTGGTATTGAACCAGGAACCCGGTAACTTTTTCGCGAAGGGCAACCTCATTGGGTAGAAGGAATTAAGCATTGTCTTGCATTCAAGAGTTACTGTTTCGAAGTCCATAACCCGTTACGGCCGTTCCACAGTTAGCAAGATGTCTTTTGCCTTCTGACGCTGTAGTAAACATAAATTGACCACCGGTGTGCTCCAAAACGATATCACTATTCTGTTTAGCTGACCATCAATGTCTGAACAATGTTCTGTAAAGCTGCATTTGTTTATCTCCACGGGCGGGAGCCGCGCTGGTGTAATGGCTTAGGCGTTGTACTGGCGACCAGGTGTTCATGGTTCAAACCCGGGCGTCGGCGTTTGAAGAAATGTTTACGGCCGGAAATTTGACTGAATAGCCTGAACGGCTCCTGTGATAAACCCTCTGTGGATGGGAAGGAGCGAAGCTCCGGACCGGGTTGGAAGGAAAGTCCTCAGGTTCCCCAGCCTCGCAATGACATGTCATTGGGCCGAAGGGTTGAAAGCCCAAGTGCTGCTGGTTAAAAAAAAAATCTCCACGGGCATGCGTTCATTCACCATCCCTTAGCTCAACAAGGGGCATAGATCTTCAACAAACACTTGCCAAGTCGCATGTCATCACTGCGAGGTTTTCCCAAGTCCTCATTATTTTAATGTCTATCTCGAGTTCTCTTCGCCGTGTGTTTCCATGTGTCTGTGTTTGTGTTACCATCGGGATTCCAGAACAAGGACTGCCTGTTAATGTTATCAACCGGTTTCCTCGGTCTGTAGCCTGTCCGTCGTCAGTGCCTTCTTCTCGTCTATTGTTTCTCTGGCACGTGTCTAGTTCTTCTCATGGACGTTCTCGTATGTGCATTTGTGATAAGTTCCTGACAAACCTTTTATATTCTATTAATTTTATTTATCTGTCATTTCATTGCTTATTATAGCCACGACAATAACCTCGGTTTAAAAACAAATGAATAAAAAAACTTATACATTATTGTTTTCTTAATCTTCAGCTTGTGCCGTGTTACAGCGAATTCTGTCAACGCCCCACGTGAGAAAGGCGCTCTTTGTCGGCTGCATGTTACAGCTCTTCCAACAGTTTTGCGGTATCAACGCTGTTATGTAGGTTGTGGCATGCTTGTCACCCTTTTAACCTCACATTGTTCTTAGATAATTTGTTCATTGATCAGTTCTATGCATATTTTATCAAGACTGACTTCCAAATCGTTTAACGCTCCTTTTTGAATTTGTAGCGGGATAACCGAAAATGTCCGCCGCATGGAAGACGGTCGCATCCCGAAAGGGTATCTTCTACGGACAACTGGCAGATGGCAAAAGAACAGTTGGGCGACCGCAAGAGAGACATGAGGGCACTGGACATAATTCTAGCAGCCTGTGAGGATGAAGCTGCCGATCGCACCAAGTGGCGATGCTATCAACGGTGCCACCTCAGATTGGGTAAAAAGAAGCTCTCACGGCAAGCAGAAGACATGAGAAAACGTCGAAAGGAACACCAGGAAGATAAGCAGCTGAGGGCTGTCACCTCCGGGGCGCAGTCCCATAGTTATGACTGAAGAGCTTATTATTATTATTATAACAAAAATAGCCTCGATTAGTTGCCGGGGGCCTCTTAAAGAACGAGAAGGGCTAATGTCGTACAAGGCGACTAATATAAGGCTGTACACGAGGCTGACAACCTGATCATGTCAAAGATATTGCTTCATAAACCACTGCTGTAAGAACATGTGAATGTTTTGTTCAAGGTTCTTGCACGTGGGACTAGCTGCCGTGAGGGTTCTATGCTCCCTTGGGAGCGAAAACGAAAATGGTAATGATAAAACGAAGACAGGCAATACGTCTTACAGGGACACAAGCCAAAACAGAATCGCCTACATTACGACCATAGGGCCGTCGTCAGGGGCAGGTACATTAAAACACGATAGGAAGAAAGTGAGAACTAACGTAAAACAAGTTAATAATAATAATAATCTGATAAAAAAAATAAACACAGGTGGTAGGGGATGTTTCTCTTTAGTTTAATTGTGCGCATTTTAAAATGATTTGGTTTGGTTTGGTTTTAAGGACTATCTTCACTGCACACGGATAACTCCATCAGTGCTCCGATCTCATACCTTAGATCACACAAGGAGGTTCTCAGCACAGTGTACGAATTCTGTAGCACCGGCGAAAATCCCAATGTGCGTATATAGGAATCACACATTCTTTAATATTTTTGAAGTGGGTAGGTTTTTAATTTTAAAATTTTGCCAGGACAGCGGCAACCTACTCTTTATGATTTCCAACTGCCATGGGATTTTTAACGCGCGCAACGATCTCACTACTCAGGAGACCGGGAAGGGGGGGGGGGGAGTATGACATCATTAGGACCACTGGTTCTGAAAAACAAATTTTCATAAATTATATTCCCTCAACTGGGAATCGAACTCGGTACCTCTAGAATTCGAGGCGTGCGCCACACCTCTTAGCCACTCCGACCCCCATGTTCAGTCATATCTTGTAAGAGGTGCACTTCCTGCTTCCAGATGTTTAAATTCTTGGACAGTTTAGTAGCCTATTAATTTAGAGGTTAGCTCTGAATACTGAATAAGCAGCCGAGCACCAAAAAAGGTAGTTGTCACTCAAGGCGAAGTGTTCAGTTGTGGGAAAAGTGCACATCTTTGTGAAAAGCACCTCTTAAGTTTTCTGTTGTGACAGCCATTAGTCTGAAGTGCTTTAATCTCTTCCTGTGTTGACATCGTCTTGTGGGTTAGACTTTGGCAGTTTGTTATACATGATGAGTTTGCAAGTCCCACGCACAGCTTCATATTAATTGTCTTTTACGACATGGATGAGGGAGGAGTGGTCCCATTCTTTCTTTGTCCGTCAGAGACATCACCGTGAAATTAATCAGGACAGTTTTGAAACAATTCAATAGATTACATAACCTCCAGCGTGATGCAGACCACATCACCACCAGTATGCTGATGGACAAGAAAATAAAGACCTAACACCATATTCCCACTATGCCTCAATGGGCGTGTAACGAGATTCTTTGCCTTTTTCACATAACCTGGGCTCGTTAACACTATCAACTTGAAGATGCATCTTTAAGGTAAAGAAAATAAAACCATTAAGCAAAAGCAGCCTTCCATCACATGAAAAGTACTTCATGGAACAAAGCTGTGTCAATGGAAGTAGTAAACAGAATTCTTCTTTGTATATAACGCCGATCTTGTTAAATGGAAGCTACTTACTGACAGTCAATAAAAAATTTAAAAAATTCATGGGGCCGCCGAGATGTTGGTCATACAGACACATGTGCAAAGGAAACTATTTAATAATATCAGAAGGTAGCAATGCGCTTTCTGTAGGCGTGGCATGTAAAAAAAAAGACTGCTGGAGTAGATTATGACAATCGCACAGATTAAATGAAACAAAAAAGAGATACAGAGCGACAAAGCTACAAGACAATGGAAAATTTAACTGTGAGAAGATAGGCTAGAATACTTTGTAACGACAGTACAGATTGAAGGGAAACGATAGATAGATAGATAGATAGATAGATAGATAGATAGATAGATAGATAGATAGATAGATAGATAGATAGATAGATAGATAGATAGATAGATAGATAGATAGACAGACAGACAGAGAGATAGACAGAGAGATAGATAGATAGATAGATAGATAGATAGATAGATAGATAGATAGATAGATAGATAGATAGATAGATAAGATGATAAGATAAGATAGATAGATAGATAGATAGATAGATAGATAGATAGATAGATAGATAGATAGATAGATAGATAGATAGATAGATAGAAATATAGAAATATATATAGATAGTGTCACGGATTGCTTCCCCTGCTTTACAGTAGTGGTCCAACAGTTGACAAAACTCAAGAGTGTCTAAAATGGGTCGTCAAAGGTGTCTACCTGTCTCTTGTTTGTCTGTCCCTGACGAAGGCTTGTGGCCGCAACGTAGGTTTTTCTTGTCCTGTCTCTTTGTAAGACGTATTACTATTTGTGTGTTTTTGTAATATTATTTTTCACTCTACTGTTTTACCCCCGTCTTACGGCAATTCTCCTCATATACTCATATCATACCCCATACCTGACTCTTTCCCTCCTGTCTCTTGTTTGTTTGTCCCTGACGAAGGCCTTTTGGCCGCAACGTAGGTTTTTCTTGTCCTTTCTCTTTGTAAGACGTATTACTATTTGTGTGTTTTTGTAATATTTATTTTCATGCTACCATTCTACCTTCGCACAAGATTACTCTTGGCAGAGTTGTAGATAGAAGGGTAATGACGCTTCTAAACCCAGGGCCTGTCCCTGGCGAAGGCCTTGTGGCCGCAACGTAGGTTTTTCTTGTCCTTTCTCTGTGTAAGACGTATTACTATTTGTGTTTTTGTAATATTTGTTTTTCATGCTACCGTTCTACCTTCGCACAAGATTACTCTTGGCAGAGTTGTAGATAGAAGGGTAATGACGCTTCTAAACCCAGGGCCTTTGCACAAAATATTTTCAGAAGTCAAGAACAATGCTGCATAGGGCAGAGCAATTGTTACCTTATATCTGATCCGTCGCCTTTTGTGAAGAATTAAGCAATAGTTTTAGCCCGAACCTCACGGTAGAAGGGGAACGACTAAGTAAGTAAGTTTTAGCCCGTTCAAGCCCCCAGCTAGTGTAAATCCAGCAAAATTCCTTTCTAAGAATTGGCTCTATATATGTAAATATATGTCTAGATGTATATGTATATTAAAGAGTCTTGCTCATACGTTTGCTTTCATACTTATAATAAATGAATCAACTATGAATGTTATGTTTTAAAATAACATGTAACATATTGAGAGAGAGAGAGAGAGAGAGAGAGAGAGAGAGAGAGGGAGAGAGAGATTTTTTTTATCTGACTTTGATCTCCTTTATTATTTCTTGTGTTGTTCCCAACTTTTATAGGAACTTTGTCATTTGTTTTCTTCGCGTTCCTTGTGATTCGTCACACTCTTCTTTGTATCCAAATCTCAGGGGAATGAATTCTTTAACAAATTGCTTGTTCATTGTCCACGTTTCTACTTCATTTTTTGTTATTGTTGTTGTTGTTGACCATAATTGACATCATTGCTCTCCGGGAAACCTCATAGATGCTCAGTCTCCCTCGGCAAATGTCGAAAGCTATGAATACTAATTGTTCCTGTTGCTCGCTGGATATACACATATCAGGTGCTTCCTCTGATACGTCCATCCCTGCTGGTCTTTCTTTGAGCCGAACTCCAGCAATCTTGATGATTCATCCATTGCTGTGTCATTCTCTAATAAGAGATCATTAATTGTCTTAGTATCTCTCCCTTATCCATATCCAGTGCGCTTCTATCGGTGCTCTTGAGGCTAGTCTGTCAGCTCTTTCATATATATATATATATATATATATATATATATATATATATATATATATATATATATATATATATATATATATATATATATATATATAATACTTGTTGACTCTCAGTATCAATTTATGAGTTAGTTGTTTAGATGTTAGCATAAGTCTCATGTTGTTAAATGTAGCTTTGGCCATTCCTTTTTGATTTCTGTTTCACATCTGCCATCTTTTGTTATTATAGGACCAAATTATGAGAAACTGTTCGAATTTGTCCAGTATTTTTCCACATATTCTTATCTATAACGCTTGCTTATTGTCTGCTTTACTAATTATCATAGTTTTCGTTTACTCGATGTTACAATTGAGCTCCGTGAACTTCCAAGAGTCTCAGATAAGACAAGGAAAGAATAGAGCAACTACTGCCTCAGACGTGTCATGTGAGGCAATTAATATGAGGGTACACATGAGGCTGGCAACCGCCTCATATAAAAGGAATTGATACAGAAACTACCCTGCAAAAGCATGTGGATGCTTACTGCGGGTTTTTTTCAAAGGGAACCAGCTGCAGTCGTGACGCTATGCTCCATAAGGAACATACCAATGATGAGTGTTAAAATCCAATCCATGTTCATGACTTATACTATTTACTATGAATGCTAGTTAGCGTTATCAGCAGCCAAATATTAACCCATGAATTCTACTTCCAGTTACTACAGTTCAACTATTCTGATGACTGCTGGCTTCTCCAGCAAACTGGCTATTTGGCTGGCTGTTATACCAGCTGCAATCAACTTCCTCGCAACTTTTATTGGCCTGTGGGCCGTTGAGTCTTTAGGCAGAAAGCTCATCCTTGCAATCAGTTTTCTAGGTGAGTAGCGCCTTGGTAAAAGTACGCTGAAAAACTTACGGAAACTAATTTTCTGTTAAAAAATAATATCTCTGTTAACCAGTAATGGATTTCTGGATTTCCTCCATTTCATATGAATATACTGCCGTTTTTTCACAATCTAACTTGAAGAAACGCCTCTGCAAAAAAAAAAATAATAATAATAATAGAATCAAACATTTGTCTTGGCAGTAACGTATAGTATATCGAGTTGGAGGGAAAGAAAATGGTATTAAAAAAGAATAAAAAAGGCAAGGTGAGCTTTCGTTGCATTGGGAAATATATAGATGCCAAGAGTAAGAATTTTCAACTAAAATGACTCATCAGTCCCACTGTATGCTTGAAAGATGCCCAACATATGTGGAACAGAGAAAATGCACATGGACGTCACCAGTACCATTCGTGGAAAAGCTCTACGGAGATTCAAATAGCCTCCAGCTGACTACTGCTTTCTTTGAAAATATTCAAGTCGACTGTCACAAAGTTACCCCTGTGAGGGTAACCAAAGAGAGTTATCTGTGAGGTGCCGGCTTTGTCAATGGCTCAGATTCGCCTGGCACCCGGTTGAAGATGAGCAGCAGGAGTGGAGAAGGTGAATATAAGACTTTGGGATGAATTCCCAGCATATAGCCCCAGTGATTCTGGATCTCGTGACATATACCTCCTACCACTCTATCTCCCCCTCTATATACTAACGAGCCCCCACTCCCCTATTACACTGAGTGAACAGAAGAGAAAGAGAAGAAGAACAGTATGTCTCTTTCGCACACTTTCGTTCCTTCTCTATATATGTGATAACGTGTGTTGGTAAACACAACTACAACATTTATTAATGTTCTGAAATATAACAACATTCAATTACACTGATACAAATGCAACTAGAAATAACATTAACTATCCCTGTGAAGAAAGATATTAGTTAATGCAAAATACACAAATGAATCTAAAGTCTACCCTATGTGATGATGATGAATTTAAGTAACTCCTAAATACTAACAAAAAGGATATCTTGTGTTTCTTGGTCTCTTGCTAACTGTCAATAAACTCTGGTTGTTTGAACACAATGGACAAGTCTTTGTCTGCCTACAATAACATTGGACGGTTCACTCGATTTCGCCAGGTGTCCACGGCTTGTATTTTTGTCTTTCACAATGCCTGTGTTGACATTGTCCCGAGCGTCCGAGGTGTCTTATTCATGGGTGAGGTTGAACACAATGTTAGGCGGGTGAGACTTCGTCTGTTATGCAGATGTCCTTTTGTTGTCTTGGTATTTTGCTTATGTGGTGACGATGGTGGAAATATGTTGTATATTCGTATTTGTTGGTGCATCAATTGTACAGGGAGAATCTGTCCATTACTGCATGTAATTTAGGATCTCGATAAATTTGGTAGGCACTGGGGTTACAAAATCTCCCGTCTGCTCTTGCAGCTTTTGATCATAGTTTCTCAAAGGCACTTGTTGTAAAAAAAATCATCCGTTGGCGACTGCCACTTCAGATCATTAAATTTCACGTGGACAGCTATTTAGAAATGCAGCAATCCCATTTGGGTATTTTCTGCTTTCTTTTTGGGTGGGTAGTCGATGATAGAAAGACCCTTCACCGCCTGGTAAATTCCTTTCTGACCCCCGTGGAGTATTGGTAGGTTGTTGCCGTTAATTACGTGTGAGATGCGTGTCGTCGCAGTATCTCGGTCGGCCCTACTCTAAAGCTTGTCCTGTGATTAACGCCAACCACGTAGTAGACTAAGGATGAGTATCTCAAATGGTCCCTGTCTCTACCACTGTGATGGATAAAATAATGAACCCTTTGTAAGTATCCCGTAAAACTATGCTACGCTGTAGTGTCTTGTATGTGAAATCTTATCACTATAAGAAAGGGCTGTGCGGTGTTTACTGCACGTTTTAGCATGTAATGTAAGAGGCAAAATAAAAGGGTCTTGTATTTACTTCGTTATAGTTACTGGAAACTGTGCAATCTTATAAATATGATCATTCTTTGCATGGCGTTTACTGCAACTTGTACATATTTGTGTGAAATATAATATTATAAATAAACGTGACTGGTATTTACAGTGTTATATTTATGGAAAATATGTATATATTATCTGACTGAAGTTAAGACATAATATTGATAAAGTACAACATATATTACACTAACCTTGGTGTTCCATATCAAGAATTTCACTGACACAATGTCCTGACTCTTCCTCGTTAAATCTAGAACCCCGAGTCGGTTGGCGGATTGGTTTCTATTACCAATGCCGAGCAATGAATATTGTGGAGTTTATATATCGTCTGAATCGCCTATGGCTAATTTTCGGGTTCGTTTCCTGTGTCATGTGAAATTTCGTTTGTTTTCCCAAAGTCAGACATTCCGTCCTCAACTGTGTAAAATTTCCTGTATTATTTTGCTATGGTCGCTCTCATATTTTGCTTATCCGAGACAACTTGTCTGCGTTCGTCTTTTGGGGCACGTACAGTGTTGTTCTTCTCGTTATAATTTCGTATCCATACTGCTTTCATGTTGTCCCTGGCTCAGACTTTCAGTCGCCTTTAATCCAATATTACTTTGTCTGAACGACTGACCACAATGCTCACTGTAAAATTACTTGACATTCTGTCGCCGAAAGCAAATTATGTTCTATTACTAGCCAAAATAATAATTGGGTATTACTGGCTTTGTGTAAACACACCCGCGACGTCCGGCGATGGACTGTTTATGTAATGTCTCCCTGTTGGGCGACATTTATGACTTTCTACAGGTGAATGTTATTTCGTTTACAAGACTCACGCCGAAGCGATGGCTATTTGTTATGTCAACATTCCTTGTAAAAATTTGGTCAATTTTTCACGACTGATGAAAAACGATGTCTGTGCCCGACAATCAGTATAGAAAGTTCTGTAATATAGATCGAAATACACACTCATTCAGTGAGAAATTTACGACAAAAACTATTACCATTAGGTTTTTTAGGAATTTACTTAGGTATTGCACTGATCCCCCGACTTACTCGCGTCCCATCGTATTAGTGACAGATATGTCCCCCACACGAAGTATCTTAGCTTGGGAAGAAGTCTCCTGCGAGTCAGGATGCATTTTTACATTCCCTATTGTCGGCTGATGTTATCTCCTCGCTAAATCACTATCCTCCTCCTTCACTTTCCTCGTTTCCCAACCATCCTTTCCTCGTTCAAATCGTTCTTCTCGCTAATCTTCCTCAGTTGCTTTCCCATTGTATAATTTCCGTGGAGTAATGCATCAGCTATTAAAGAGCTGCTCCCTTTCCTGTTTCAATATCGTGACCGTAGTCAAGAGTTGTCGCCCCTGCTCGACTACGTTCGTAGAGTGTGTTTGGTGTGTTTCTGCACACCTGCAGATGACTGTCTAGCCGCATTGGGCTGCAGTGCTGAGTTCGGATTTCCTTTATTCAAATGCTTTGTGGCTGCTCGTGTCCTGAAGTTGGCCGCTTCAGTTATGTGTCTGGCTAAGTATCTCTTTAGCAGAATAATATTATATATTTCCAGCTGATTTCTCATTGGAATCTTATCATTGGTTTTCGAGATGCCTTCTCGACCATTGCGTATGGCCCGTGCCATCCAATCAGTAACCTGTTCTGTTGACTATGCATAAACAGTAAAACTTGTTTGCCTATCTCTAGCTCACACTTATGACCAGTCGTATGATATTCTCCGTCGTTTGTACGCCTCCTCTTCTTCATACGTAGTCTGTTTCCCTTAACAGTGGCTTCCTCACTTTTCCCATGATTTGATGCCCCTCTCTGGCATTCAGGACCTGATCGGATAAATTGATCCATGTCCCCTGCGATTCCCTGCCAATAATAATGGTGGGTGATTCTTTGCGTAGTGATGTATTGTCTGACCTGACCACTAGATTCACTAGCATGTCCCATACCTAAGATATAAAATCTATATCGTGCTGGTAATACCAGTTCCTTATACTAATCTCCGTGCTTTTCTACTTTCCTAAGGAGTTGTCCTTGCTGTTTAAAGCAGTCTCCTGGTTCTGGTGGATTGTCTCCCTTCAGTCTCTTCTTAAAACACGGTTCTACCGATTTATCGTTCATTTGAGCTTGTCTCAGCTCTTGCGGATGGAAGTGAACCTCGTCTCCTTGTCTCTTCTCCTTCGCTTGGTCACTTGTCTGCACTGCAGCTGTGACTCTTGATTGACGAGTGTCTCCTAAACTCACATATTTGTAGCCTAAAATGACTTCGTATGTATGATCATTTAAAACTGCCGTTCGTAGTTCTCCCTTGACATATCTGCCTTCAATGGGAGTCCGGGCGATAGCCGCCATCATTGGAGGATCGCCGTTACCTGTGACCTGAATTTCCACAGTTCCATCAGTCAATTGTTCTGATCTAACCAGTCTTGAACTGAGTTTCGAATCGAATTCCAGCCTGGAATCGAATACCTCTTCCGCTCTTTCTCTATTGACAACGTTGCGTTCCGAGGGAATCCGGGCGCTAGTCGCCGTCCCTACAATATCACTTTTCCTTTTCCGCCCCTTTGCATTAGGGTCCTTGTAATATTCGTTGCCAGGTTTAAACCTCTTCTTTCTTTTGAGTGGTCCATTCTTACTGACACTAACTCTCAGTGTGTCTTTCTTCGCTCTGTCGAAATAAAAAATGTTTCCCCACTTCTTTCTTCTGCTAACCAATCTTTGAATCCGACGACGGATCAAAGTTGGCCCTTGTTTGTCCCTATTACGTATCTTGTGTATCTTGCCCGTGGAATGGACATAATTCAAGGTACGGTGCAACCCATCTGTCCTTTTGTATCGGGTACAGTATGTTGTTAATTTCGCGCGTCGGCGCCTTGCCTTGCCTAAAGCGCGTACCCCAAGCTGTTTCCTCTTGTGTCGCCTGGTGTCTTTCCTTCTGTCTATCCGCTTAGTTTTTGTCTCGCCTAAATATAGAATCGGAGTCCCGTGGGTGTTGAGCTGCTGTATCCCCGCCGGCTCTACCACACTTTTCTCCTCATGATCCTCTTCTACCTCCTTTTGAAGAGAGTCGGGGGGTGCCTCCGTGTCCGTCGTCCACCCTGTCCCGATAATCGTATGTGTTGTTATACCTTCTAAAGGCACACATTTCTCTCCGTAAGTTTTAAAAGTGGTAGGATCTGACTTTTCCTCGTCTTGGGTAAAGGCAGACTTAGGCGATGTGGGCAACTGTCTATTTCCGTGGATAATAGCGAATGCCCGTTCCTGTCCGGTCACTTCTTTCCACGTAGAAGGGCCGGTGGAGTAAGGTAATAATTGTTCTCCTGATGTCAGGAGACAAGTGCCTGTTTTCTTCTTCCCTGTGATGCCAGGTGAAATTGTTTTATTCGAAGTCCCCTTGCAAGATCCATCGAAGGTACCGCTCGCAATTAGAGTGGGTTCTTCTGTGCCTTTTAATAACTTTCCGTTATCTCTGCATCGGTGTCTGGAATCCATTGAATTAACTACCGCCGGGTGTGATTTTTCCCCGTCTTTTCTCCGGGACTCTTTGTCCTTCATTGTTCGGGTTTCTATATACGCCAAGCGATGGAGAGGAGGGCGGTTTCGGCACTCACTGGTGTAGTGATTTTTCATGCGACAATACCGGCACCATTTTTCCCCTTGCCTCTGGTTCTGAGAAAAGGAGTTGTGTTGAGTTTCCTGTCTATGTGGATTGCAAAGCAAGTTGTCTTTCTTCCCCTGATACCGGTCAACTGCGCCCTTCTCGTAATCAGTTTCTCCTGCAGATTTCTTTGCATATGTCGTAATGCAAGGCGAAGATGGTGTGTCCTCTAGGCGATATGATAGCTCATCTGCCACTTCATGGGCCGAAATACATATTTCTGGTTCAACTCTTGTGGATAGTTCAAATGCTTTAAGCAACCTCTTCATCCGAAGTTCGTGCTCTCTCTCTGCCTTATTTCTCTCTAACTCTGCCTTGAATCTCCTATACTCGGCCTCTCTCTCTCTCAGCTTCTAATTTCTTGGCTTCTCTCTCCTCCTTCTCCGCTGCTAATGTCAATCTTCTTTGCTCTACTTCTGCTGCTAGTTTATCTTTTCTCTCTTGCTCTGCAAGTTTGTCTTTTCTCTCTTCTTTGTGCGCCGTTAACATTTTTTCCACATATTCCATAAGTTCTCCTTTTTCTAGTTTTAAACTAGTTGCTTCCTGGATAATCGCAGCGCGAATTTGCATCAAATCTGCCATGATCAAGCTAGAATTCAATCTGCCTATCGCTACTCAAAATTATGTGAGAGAAAAAAAATATAGGGCGAAGAAAAAATTTGTGCCCTTGGCCAAAGGGAGAACCAAAACAAATTTCCCGTATGCTTCGCTATAACCTTTACAGCCGTACAGGTAAATGACAATAGTAAAGAAAACCTTGGCAATACAATTCTAAGGCTTGCTAAGAATACCAGTCAAATATTTCTGACCATCAACTGCCTGCCTACCAAGAAAACAATACTAAAATGTTTCGTCTCAGTGGCTTAGTCGCTATTGTCCACTTGTGAACAAAAGGAATACACAATGTCGGGTCGCTCGTTCAAAGCGTCCGACTTCAACAATGCCTTTTGATCGAGTCCCACGTGGTACTACCAAAAATCCAGGTAAATTTATAATGATGACAACAAATCAATATTGGTAACCAGATGCAGTAATAAAGTGCATATAAATTAATACGGTGTAATCTTCTAACATGTGTCAATGTCTTTCTTAATATACTATGAATATCTAATCTTAATATCTAATATGAATATCTAGTTATCTAATACTCTATTCTGTGTTCTTTCCCTCTACCTAAGTAGAATAAGGAACAGTATAGAAGACAGTGAATAGGTTTATACAAAATTTGCAAAAAAGAATTATTTAATGTTTTAGTCTAGGGCAAGTCCCAAGGTATATCCCGGACGAGCCCCCAATTATGTCACAAAGTTACCCCTGTGAGGGTAACCAAAGAGAGTTATCTGTGAGGTGCCGGCTTTGTCAATGGCTCAGATTCGCCTGGCACCCGGTTGAAGATGAGCAGCAGGAGTGGAGAAGGTGAATATAAGACTTTGGGATGAATTCCCAGCATATAGCCCCAGTGATTCTGGATCTCGTGACATATACCTCCTACCACTCTATCTCCCCCTCTATATACTAACGAGCCCCCACTCCCCTATTACACTGAGTGAACAGAAGAGAAAGAGAAGAAGAACAGTATGTCTCTTTCGCACACTTTCGTTCCTTCTCTATATATGTGATAACGTGTGTTGGTAAACACAACTACAACATTTATTAATGTTCTGAAATATAACAACATTCAATTACACTGATACAAATGCAACTAGAAATAACATTAACTATCCCTGTGAAGAAAGATATTAGTTAATGCAAAATACACAAATGAATCTAAAGTCTACCCTATGTGATGATGATGAATTTAAGTAACTCCTAAATACTAACAAAAAGGATATCTTGTGTTTCTTGGTCTCTTGCTAACTGTCAATAAACTCTGGTTGTTTGAACACAATGGACAAGTCTTTGTCTGCCTACAATAACATTGGACGGTTCACTCGATTTCGCCAGGTGTCCACGGCTTGTATTTTTGTCTTTCACAATGCCTGTGTTGACATTGTCCCGAGCGTCCGAGGTGTCTTATTCATGGGTGAGGTTGAACACAATGTTAGGCGGGTGAGACTTCGTCTGTTATGCAGATGTCCTTTTGTTGTCTTGGTATTTTGCTTATGTGGTGACGATGATGGAAATATGTTGTATATTCGTATTTGTTGGTGCATCAATTGTACAGGGAGAATCTGTCCATTACTGCATGTAATTTAGGATCTCGATAAATTTGGTAGGCACTGGGGTTACAAAATCTCCCGTCTGCTCTTGCAGCTTTTGATCATAGTTTCTCAAAGGCACTTGTTGTAAAAAATCATCCGTTGGCGACTGCCACTTCAGATCATTAAATTTCACGTGGACAGCTATTTAGAAATGCAGCAATCCTTCTGGGTATTTTCTGCTTTCTTTTTGGGTGGGTAGTCGATGATAGAAAGACCCTTCACCGCCTGGTAAATTCCTTTCTGACCCCCGTGGAGTATTGGTAGGTTGTTGCCGTTAATTACGTGTGAGATGCGTGTCGTCGCAGTATCTCGGTCGGCCCTACTCTAAAGCTTGTCCTGTGA
The DNA here is from genome assembly GCA_024509875.1 of Oreohelix idahoensis. Taxonomy (NCBI): domain Eukaryota; kingdom Metazoa; phylum Mollusca; class Gastropoda; order Stylommatophora; family Oreohelicidae; genus Oreohelix; species Oreohelix idahoensis. Next base: position 111,429 of record JAMPIV010008947.1, on the reverse strand, counting down.
TTAACGCCAACCACGTAGTAGACTAAGGATGAGTATCTCAAATGGTCCCTGTCTCTACCACTGTGATGGATAAAATAATGAACCCTTTGTAAGTATCCCGTAAACTATGCTACGCCTGTAGTGTCTTGTATGTGAAATCTTATCACTATAAGAAAGGGCTGTGCGGTGTTTACTGCACGTTTAGCATGTAATGTAAGAGGCAAAATAAAAGTGTCTTGTATTTACTTCGTTATAGTTACTGGAACTGTGCAATCTTATAAATATAATCATTCTCTGCATGGCGTTTATTGCAACCTGTACTTATTAGTGTGAAATATAATATTATAATAAACGTGACTGGTATTTACAGTGTTATATTTATGGAAAATATGTATATATTATCTGACTGAAGTTAAGACATAATATTGATAAAGTACAAAATATATTACACTAACCTTGGTGTTCCATATCAAGAATTTCACTGACACAATGTCCTGACTCTTCCTCGTGAAATCTAGAACCCCAAGTCGGTTGGCGGAATGGTTTCTCTTACCAATGCCGAGCAATGAATATAGTTGAGTTTATATATCGTCTGAATCGCCTATGGCTAATTTTCGGGTTCGTTTCCTGTGTCATGTGAAATTTCGTTTGTTTTCCCAAAGTCAGACATTCCGTCCTCAACTGTGTAAAATTTCCTGTATTATTTTGCTATGGTCGCTCTCATATTTTGCTTATCCGAGACAACTTGTCTGCGTTCGTCTTTTGGGGCACGTACAGTGTTGTTCTTCTCGTTATAATTTCGTATTCATACTGCTTTCATGTTGTCCCTGGCTCAGACTTTCAGTCTCCTTTAATCCAATATTACTTTGTCTGAACGACTGACCACAATACTCATTGTAAAATTACTTGGCCTTCTGTCGCCGACTGCACATTATGTTCTATTACTAGCCAAAATAATAATTGGGTATTACTGGCTTTGTGTAAACACACCCGCGACGTCCGGCGATGGACTGTTTATGTAATGTCTCCCTGTTGGGCGACATTTATGACTTTCTACAGGTGAATGTTATTACGTTTACAAGACTCACGCCGAGCGATGGCTATTGTTATGTCAACATTCCTTGTAAAATTGGTCAATTTTTCACGACTGATGAAAACGATGTCTGTGCCGACAATCAGTATAGAAAGTCGAAATACACACTCATTCAGTGAGAAATTTACCGACAAAATATTACCATTAGGTTTTAGGAATTTAATTGCAGACTTACTCGCGTCCCGTGACATCGACACCTGAGAGTGTACACAGAAGAAGAATGGTTCTGAAACATGGAAGACAATTAAAAAAAAACCCAGAGTGTAGGCTTCTATAAACTGGAGCTTGCGTAGAATATAACAATTGAAGTGGTACACCAGGGTCATCAATCTGGAAATGTTGTCAAGAACCAGACAAGTACTAGTGGAACTGTTGTCAAGAACCAGACAAGTGCCAGTCTGAATGTTGTTAAGAACCAGACATGTGCCAGTTTAACTGTTGTCAAGAACCAAAAGTGCCAGTTGAACTGCACGCAAGAACCAGACAAGTGCCAGTTTAAATGTTGTTAAGAACCAGACGTGCCCGTGAAACTGTTGTCAAGAACCAGACAAGAGCCAGTGGAAATGTTGTCAAGAACCAGACGTGCCAGTGAAACTATTGTCAAGAACCAGACAAGAGCCAGTGGAAATGATGTTAAGAACCAGACGTGCCCGTGAAACTGTTGTCAAGAACCAGACAAGAGCCAGTGGAAATGTTGTTAAGAACCAGAAGTGCCAGTGAAACTGTTGTCAAGAACCAGACGTGCCAGTGAAACAGTTGTTAAGAACCAGACAAGAGCCAGTGGAACTGTTGTCAAGAATCAGACAAGTGCCGGTGGAACTGTTGTCAAGAACCAGAGAAGTGCCAGCAGAATCAGAGATGAAAAGAAGACGCTGGCGATGGATAGGACACAGATTGCGGAAAGCTTTTGATAGCATTACCGAGTAGGCCTTAGTCTGGAATTGCCAGGGTAAAAGAAGTATAAATCGACCGAAGAACACACTAAAAAGAGAACTGAAAAGATAAATGAATAATGCTGAAGAAGCCGTGGAAATACCTTGAGCAGAAGGCACGCGAGAGGAGAGATTAGTTTGCGTTTATTGCAGACTATGCTCCTTGGAAAGTCGAAGGTATTGTATGATGTTTTTGATTAACGGACTTCCTTTCTTGCAGTCAGTTAATGCATGTAAATGCAACTATGCAGAGATCGCTCGATGCAGAGATCGCTCGATCGATCGCTTTAAAGTTTGTATTTCAATTATTATGTGACAAGAGTATCATGTTCAACTACTAAGGCATTATTGTAGAGTAAGGGTTTTTAATGTGTGATGATAGTGCTGGAGAAGAAATAGAATAATGCTACTCTCCAGAATGTGTAGGTCCCAGCGACAGAGCAAGTACACTGGTATCACTCGAGTCAGGCTGTGAAAGTATCGAACTGAACAGAACAGTCAGACCTTACTGCGCCACCCTGCTGTGTGACCCCAAGTGATAATAATTCAACAAAACTCAACTTCAGTGATTTCACCTTCAATTTTCACTATAGCTGTAAATGATTTAGCAGATGAATTTAACGACGTTAAGAATGCATTATCACAATTTGCAGAGGACTGTGCCATTTGACGATCTGGAAAAAACTTGGACCATGTTTACCAAAAACTTCAAAAACAAATAGACAAAGTTTCAGAGTGGATGAAAAGTTGGGGCTTCCAAATTAATGTAAACAAAACAGTAGGTATGATATTCAGCAAAGGAAATAAAAAAATTCAAAAAAAATCAATATAACTATTAAAGGACAGAAAATATGTACCTCCTCAACAACTAGATTTCTGGGCATGACTTTAGATAAACAGTGTGATTTCAAACTCAGCGCTGATCTTTTATATACTGCGAGCGCGGGCGTATCGGAGAGCTTACTCGGTTGGGTATATCTTTCTTCTCACGAATCCATCCGTCTATGTGCATGTATCCAACCAACTTTTCCTCCGTATTACTGTCAACTGTCCCGTTCTTATCCACCTACTTTTATTTTCCTTATTGGGAGCCATCATTTCATATGATTTATATCGAAATCAATTAAGGCATGTATTTATTTGAATTTTTTAAAGTCTATCGTTTTGATCGTACTAGATGTGAAGACTAAGCAAAACTTTAAATTTCTTTAATACTACTCACGTCTTCGTATTTTCCTTCTGGATTTCCATTAATCAAAATATGCTCTCACAAATTCGAACTTATTCATCAGTATTTTTCTTTTGATCCTTAGCCGCCGACCGTCAAAGCAGTCAGTGGCCATCACGCCTGGTGGCATCTTGTAGGGCAACAACAAACTGATTCCACTTTGCTCTGTCAATGGCCATTCTTCGTACAGTGACCCAACTCTGGTTCATTCTTTGCATTTCAGGACTGTGCTTCGCCAAGTTGTTTTTAGTCGGCCTCTCTTTCGTTTTCCTTCAGGGGTCCATAGCATAGCTGTTCTTGTGATGGCATTGGGGTCTCTTCCGAGGACATGGCCAACCCAGCTCCAGCGTCTGCCAGCTATGATGGTGTGCATGTCCTCTTGCTTGCTCCGAATAAGCAGATCTTGGTTGGGGATGGTATTCGGCCAAAAGATTCGGAGAATTTTTCTTAGGCATGGTTGTGTGAAAAGAGGACAATTTCGACATTTCCTTCTCTGTATCTCTCCAGCATTCCGCACCATAGAAAGCACACAGCTCAGACATAATCTTAATGTTGTGCTTGTGCTGTGCTGAGAGGACTTCCAGATGTTGTTTAGACTTAAAAAAGGCTGTTCTTGCTGTGTTCATTCTGTTGTTGCCGTCTTTGCTTGCTCCACCGTCTGGTGTTACTATGCATCCTAGGTATGTGAAGGTGTCTGTCTGTTCCAGTTGCTGATTCCTTACTGATATGGGCTCAGGGTGGCTCACATTGAGCGTCATGACCTCTGTCTTCTTTAGATTGATGTTCAAGCCCACCTGCTGGCTATACTTATTAAGTCTATCTGTTTTTTTCCTGGATATGTTGATGTGAATGTGCTAGTAGTGCAATGTCACCTGCATATTCCAGATCTTCAAATGTAGAAAATGTAGTCCATCTTATTCCTCTTGGACTGCCCTTTGTTGTCTGGCGCATCACCCAGTCTATGACTGTTAAAAATAGAGTGGTTGATAAGTCTAAATCCTGCTTGTTCTTTTCTCAGTTTATGGTCTACTGCTTTTGAGATTCTCTGAATAATTATCCTGCCTAGTATTTTGCTGGGAACTGAGAGAAGAGTTATTCCTCTCCAATTATTGCAGTCTGCAAGATCTCCCTTCTTGGGCAATTTGACAATTATTCCTTTGTTCCACTCCGTTGATGTTGTCCCTGTTTTCCAGACTTGTGCAAATAGTAGTTCTAATAGTTCTGCTGATAGCTCAGGCTCTGTCTTAAATAGCTCTGCATTTAAGTTATCATGGCCAGGAGCTTTTCCATTCTTTAACCCTTTTGATTGCTGTGATGATTTCTTCTTTTCGTGGAATGTCTGTATTAACATCTTGATCATTTTCAGCCTCAGGAACATTCAATTGTATCTCTGGTGGTTCCTTGTTCAGAGTTTCTCTGAAATGCTCTGCCCATCTTGTTTCCTGTCCCACTGCTGCCGTGATGAGATTTCCTTGCTAATCTCTTACTAATGTAATATTGTTTGCACCTCGTTTTCCGCTGATGATTTTAGTTATTTTGTATACTGTGCTTTGTTCATTTCTCAGTGCTGCCTCTTCTGCCTGTCTTGCAAGATCGTCTAGGAAATTCCTTTTGTTGGCTCTGATTTGGCGTTTAACTTCCTTGTCCAGCTGACTGTACTGTTCGCTATATAGTTGCTTTAACCTGGGGGACTTCGCATCAGTATTATACACTGCATACTCTTGAAGCTTTTAATTTGACTTTCCCGAAAATGCAATTTTCAGATCGCCATGTTTTTTTATGCTCTCTGTCCTGCCCAAACTTTACCCCTAACGCATCCGATAGGCGGTGAAAAGCTTGGCTGTATGGCGATATCTTCAAAGCAAAAGAAAAAAATGTTACACCAAGCCATACCCCTAGTCTGCGCTGCTTTTCGGCCTGCTTTCTTAAAACGAAGCAAGTGTTGACAAATTATGCTACAATTATAAATAGAATAATCTTGAGTCAATAACAGTATCGTATATACAGGGTGTCCATAAAAGATTGTACCCTTTTCAAAATATTTATTCTCTGCCCCATGATGTGGTACGAGGATGCTTTCTATCACAAAAGTAAGTTAATCTCTGCAAGTTTTTAAGCATACTTTACAAAGACTCAATATGTGCACCCTTCGTGACGTGACAGAATCTAGTTGATAGTCAATTTCTTCCCACACTCCAAGCAGCATGTCTCCTGTAACTGCAGCAAAGGCTCCAATGATCCGTCCTCTCAGCTCCACCAGATCTCGAGGCAACGGTGGGACAAAGACTCTGTCCTTGATGAAGCCCCACAAAAAGAAATCACATGGTGTCATGTCTGGGGACCTCGGGGGCCATCTCAGCAACACTGTATCGTCAGGACCACTGCGACCGATCCACCGTTGTGGGAGAGGTTCATTGAGGTCTTACTGCTCTATGGTAGTGGGGTGGAGCTCCATCTTATTTAAAAGCGAAATCCCGTGAGTCCTCATCCAATTGTCGAGCATATCCAGGTACGAGAGTCCAGTAACGGTTTTTTCCGCAAAGAAAAATGGCCCGTAAAGCCTCCTTCTGGATATAGCACCAAAGACGTTTAACTTTGGATAATCTCTCTTATGCTCAATGACTGCCTGAGGGTGTTCTGAACTCCAGATCCGTACGTTGTGTCTGTTAACTCTGCCGCTGATGTGGAAGGTCGCCTCATCACTGAACACGAGCCTCTCCCCGAAATCATCATTCTCAAGCATTTTTCTGCATGTTCTCGCTGAAGGCCGTGCGAAGTGCTTTCTCTGGTTCAGTGAGTTCCTGCACAAGTTGCAGCATGTAAGCCTTCATTCTCAAACGCTTATGAAGCACTTTCCATACCGTACTGCCGAGCATTTCCAACTCACGACTCGTCCTTCGAACCGACTTCATGGGGCTGTACTGGAAGGCTTGCCGAACTCTATCCACTGCCTCCTCCGAACATGACGGGTGACCGGTGCTTTTGCCTTTGCACAGGCAACCTTCCACCAGGAATTTCGTATACCAACGCTTAATGGAATTCTCATCAGGTGGATCAACCCCAAACTGTGGCCGAAAATTGCGTTGAACTGCGATAACAGACGTCGTTTTCGCATATTCTACCACACAAAACGCCTTCTGTTGTTTGGTCGGCGCAATTTTGCAAAAACAGTGCGCATGCGCACCGCGGGTATTGGAAGTAAAACTATCGCAGTTGAGTTGCAACCGGTAATTGTTACATGACTCTCCACACACTGGTCAAGTAGGTGAAAAGTAAAAAGAAATAGGTACATTTTTTATGTGCGTAGATGTACGTACATATAGATATATATGGATAGATGATTAAGAAGAGTATTTCTAGAAATCTAATAGTAGAAATTTTATATATATATATATATATATATAAAATTTCTACTATTAGATTTCTAGCAATACTCTTCTTAATCATCTATCCCATATTGTACGCCAGTTAATTAACATTCATTATGGCGCATGATTCTTTTTTTCAGTCTTAAATACCCTTATTTGTTGTGTTCTTCACTATCATTTTCCTTTGCGCTCCTTATGGAGCAGCATGGTCCACCACAGCAGGTAGTCCCGCAGGAAGCCTGCACACAGCAGGTACATGTTCCTGCACCGGTGGTTTGTGTGGAAACTTGTATTACATAATGAGTTTACTAGCCACCATTCAAAACCTCATATTAGTTGCCTTCTACGACATGCTTGAGGGTGCAGTAATAATTTTCTTTCCTTGTCTCTTCAGAAACCCACGTGGCTTTCACGGGCATTTATTGCGTTCGTGTATAATACATAATTGTTTAAAATTAAAACAATAAATTGCTTGGGTAGATAATGTAGGAGCCGCGATAGCATAGTGGTTAGTGCACTGGATTCCTAGCGCAGTGGTCTATGGTTCGATCCCCAGATGAGGTGGGATTTTTTTAGGCCACAAACGGCTCCTGGGTTGACCCAGCCCCAAATGGGTACCAGAGCAACTCTGTGAAGGTGTTAAGGCGGCCGGCGTGATGCTGACCACATCACCCCTAGTGTGCCGATGGTCAAGAAAATACGGGCCTAACACCATATTCCCAATATGCCTCACTAGGCGTGTAACGGGGATCCTTTTACCTATTCATTATAATTGTTTTTTTTTTTAAATTGATAACTTCACATGATACAAATAATTGTGTTCCTCTTTCGAGATCCCTTCATTTAACTGCTTCTATGTTTACTTTATTAAATCTTAAAGGACCAGAGGTCAATAGTATTCAAGGCCAATCTTCCCAGGCGCTCGCGGTGGAGGCCCGTTTTCATGGCCGAAAGATATGAACTAAGTTTTCTTTTTTTTTGTTTCACGTTTCCATTTTTTATTTATTTTTTTTTTTAAACATTTTATTAATCCTCATTCAATTTCCTTCAGAAATATGTATAACAATAAAAAAACACGTTTAAAAAACTTTGAAAAAAAAAGACCCTTAAATATTAGCACTATATGATAATTCGAGCGACAGAAAATTCCTTGCGTCAAAAAACGGGTAAACCCCATTCCTTAATGAGGTAGGCTGTCTTAAATTTTGTGTCTGAACAACTAGAAACTGATTTAATATATGTACACATTATTGGATATTTATATTCCATTTTAGCCCGTTGTACAAGTAGCTCTCGGGGGTCATTAGGAGACAAAGAAAGAAATGATCTGCTGCTCCTCAGGCATCTAGTAAAAGGTGTCTAATATAAGGTCGTACGTGGGGGTGGTAACCTTATCACGTGACACAGTGTGATGCTTAAACCACTGCTGCTAGAGTAAATGAATGCTACGTACAGGCGTCCCTGCAAGAAGACGCGCAGCAGTTGTGACTGTGTGCTTCATCCAAAGTTAAGAGGGAAGTGTTGATGATGATAATGATATTATATGTGTCATCACTTTCTTTTACTCCACTCTATCTCCGTCTGTTCCTCTCTGTCTTTCTCTCACTCAAATTTTTCAAACGTCTGATACCTACTATTACTATGTGTGTTCAAGCCATTGGAACTGCCCTGTTGGTGCTGTGCGCTGGCTTCCTTCTGGCCCAATTCAATTCACCGGAAGCAAAGTTTACAAATGATGTGATAGACTACACGTCCGCATGTAATAAATACACGTAAGTTATCTGTTTGGTGATGACGGGATAAACTACACGTCTGGATGTAATAAATACACGTAAGTTATCTGTTTGGTGATGACGGGATAAACTACACGTCCGGATGTAATAAATACCTTGTACACGTAAGTTATCTGTTAGGTGATGATGTGATAGACTACACGTCCGGTTGTAATAAATACACAAAAGTTATCTGTCAGGCAATGATGTGATAGACTACACGTCCAGATGTGATAAATTCACGTAATTTTACTGAGAGATAATATCAGAAGTAATGTGATAGACTACATGTCCGGATGTAATAAATACACATAAGTTGTCTGTTACGTGATGTGTGATAGACTACACGTCCGGTTGTAATAAATACACATAAGTTATCTGTCAGGCAAGGATGTGATAGACTGCACGTCCGGATGTAATAAATACACGTAAGTTATCAGTTAGATCAGCGGTTCCCAACCTTTTTTCACTTCCGTACCCCTTGGCAGCCCATTTCTATAAATTGTACCCCTAATATTAGCAAAATATTTGAAATTAATATAGTTGCTGTTATTTAAAATTTATAGATTATAACCAGAAATAAAGGGGCCAACCACGGGATTAAAAAACAATGTAATAAAAAGGTGAACAAACAGTGCATATATTTTTACATTAAAAAAATCAGAAGTTACAATAAAAATTAACACATTTAATTTATTAATAATAATAATAAAAACGTTGTTATTGTTAAAAGCTGAAATCACTTTTTATAACACACATGTCACGTGACCATGACAAATGTTTAGTGCGATCCTTGAGCTTGTTTTGAGGCACATAGTTTTTTTAAATCAGGTTCAAGTGATGTAAGATACAGTCTCAATTCTGGACCTGCATTCAGTTTACTACGGTATTTATTTTTTATAAAGGTATAAGAAGAGAAAGTCCTCTCCACCAGCTCAGTATTTGTAAATGGCAACAGAAACTTAAGCGCCTTGTCAGTCAGCTGTTCATATTCTCTGCTGATGTCTCCCCAAAAGTTAATAAGGAATTTTCCTTTGAATTCAGCTATTAAAGTAGTATCAGTCGAAAGTTCAATCAACTTCTCTTTTTCGTTGATTGATAATGTGGCTGCTTGGAAATATTCTTCTTCAAAGGGATTTACAATCCAGTAGTTCTCTTTTCCAGGTTTCGGAAAGTACTTCTCGAAAGATGATTTTAGCCCTTTCAAGTGTTCAATTATTTTCTCGCTCATTTCCTGGGAGAGGTGCAGCTCGTTCTCAGATAGGAAATTGTGCAGAGTTTCAAATACCTCAGGCTGGCCTTTTTCAATACACGACCTCCAAAAATTTAATTTTTTAATCATAGATTCAATTTTGTCTGAAACATTGAAGATCGTTACCGAGCTATTCTGAAGTGCCAAATTTAGTTTGTTTATTTGTAGAAAAATATCCGATAAGTATGCAAGACTCTGAAGCCAATCACAGTCGTGTAACTTTGAAGTAAGTTGGAAAGGATGGTCTTCAAAAAAAGTTGGACTTCATGTCTAAGTTCGAACAGCCGGGTAAGGACTTTACCACGAGATAGCCACCTTACTTGTGTATGAAGGAGCAGGGTAGAATGAAGATTATTCATCTCTTTACACAGTGCTTTGAAAAGCCTCGAGTTTGTGGACTTTGACTTTATAAAATTAACCACTTTCACAGCTTCATCAAGAACGACTTTTAATTCACCAGGGAGGCGGTTAGATGCAAGGCTTTGCCTGTGGATGCAGCAGTGGCTCCAGGTTATATTGAGGGCTACCTTCGTGACACGAGCGCGAAGACCGGAGTAGCAACCTGACATAGACTTGGCTCCGTCAGTGCATAGTCCACAACAATTAGACCAATTAATGTCCTTTTCTTTGAAATAAGAATCAATAGCATGAAATATATCCTCACCTCCTGTAAGCCCTGACAGAGGATGACAAAGCAAAAGGTTTTCTTCAACTTCATTGCTTTTCAAATACCTCACAATAACAAGCAAAACAGCGAAATTAGCAATATCTGTGCTTTCGTCAACTTGAATAGCAAAGAATTTACTATTTTTAATTCTACTTATAATTGTCGCTTCAACATCGTCAGACATATCATGTATTCTTCGAGAAATTGTATTGTTCGAAAGAGGGATAGCGTTCATTTTGCGAACATGTTCCTCTCATAGCATGCACAGAACGGCATCTTTTATACAAGGAGAAATTAAATTCTCAGCTATAGTATGATCTTTGCCACATTTAGCAATACGATTACTAATACGGTAGGAGGCTTCAACCGCATTTTCGTTATCTTTGTTAGCTGACGACAAGTACGTTGTCACATTCTGTTGTTTCGATAGGAGCTGAAAAAAATTGCGTTCCTTGTTTTCATAACTGGGGTGTTTTGTTTGTAAATGCCACAAGAGTAACGAAGGTTTCATGCTACTATTGGATAAGTCTTCCCGACACACTACACAGTGGGGCTTAGCACAGTCCTCATCTCCTATAAACGAAAACCCATACTTCATGTATTCGTCACTGTATTTTCTCTTTTTAGCTCTATGTAAAACTGAAGATCGTGTCTTTTCACTATCTTAGGCGTGTCCTGAGAAGTACTTGGCGATTGATCACATTCCACATTATGTTTCATCTTTTTTACTGTGCCGGTTTTCAACCACTGATCCATATCTGATAATACACGAATTGAACAATTAATCACTTTAAGTTAAGTTAAAACAATGACAAAAACTACTGTATATAGAAACACTGTCTCACTGTCTCACGTTTGTAAAATTTGGGTCAAGAATCAACACTATTACTTCCGGGACATTAGACGTTCATAGATAGTGTGGAAGATCAAACAAGTCATATTTTTTATGAAATATTCAACGGCACAACTATAATCCCATAGTCATCATAATGAAGACTATTGTGTAAAAATATTGAATTGTGGTAACACGAAATGCCATAGATTTTCACACACGCCAGTCCAAGCAGACAGCACGCCAGTGGCGCGCAAGAAAAACGGCGGAGATTGTCTCACACAGTTCATGTTGTATAGTATAGCGTTGAATTAATTTCACAACTTTTGACTTGTCTTTTACACTGTTGACATATGTTATCTTTTTTCCGCCATTACTCAATTTTTTTCGCATACCCCTGAACGTCCTGTCGCGCACCCCCAGGAGTACGCGTACCACAGGTTGGGAACCGCTGCGTTAGATGATTCTTTTTTGTTTTTTAAACTTTCTGCATCTTCCTGGAGTAAGAAATAACTTTGTCTTCCATTTTACGCATCAAGAGTTCCGTTTTTTTCCTCATGTTGAAGCATTCTTTTCTTAAACGCTGCCAACAAGAAATGACAGTCTTCAAATCTGTAGCTGACATGTTTTGGCTTAGCGTAGGAGTGAGCACCCGCGCACTGATTGGCAACGGTTGGCACCTACGAGCCTGAAAATGTCCACCAATGCCTCGTTCCCAGGACTACCAGAAAGCCATAGATTCTTGGAAATATTATCAGTCCTTAAAACAAAAGTTTTCATCGCAGGTAAATAGGTTCCTACATCGCGTAGTTCCCAGGAAAAGGAGGGGGGGGGGGGGGCTGCAGAGACAAAGGAAGAATATGTCTACTGCACCCTTTGAGTATGTCGTACAGGACGACTAATATAAGGGGCATGATACTGGCAACCTCATAATGTAAAACATAGTGCCACAGAAACAAGAGCTGCACGAGCATGTGAGTGATTGGCGCAGGCTTCAGTAAGTAGAGGCAGTTGTAGTAGGGATTCGATGCTTCGTAAGAAACACAAATGAAAATGATGATGATGGAATCAGTTGATGAGAATATCGGAAGCCGATGTCGTCGCAAGTCGAAGCCCTTCTGTATTACTCCTGCCACTAGATAGCTGGCAGATAGTAAGTAGCTTGCTTGTATTTTAATGTAGTATTTTGCTACAATACAATGTTGCTAAAACTTATTTTATGAATACAGTTGGAACAATTTAATAAAACTTAATTTGATTTATTAAGATTAAAACGTAAAGTAATGGTATTCTGAGAACTCTTGAAAATGTAGATTTTCCCGACAACCTTGCTCTTTTGTGTCAATTTACCAGAACCAGATGCAACGACAAATAAAAATACGTGATGAGACGTATTGGAAGGGGCACCTCAAAATACACATAAAAAAAAATATATAAAAAAAAGAATAATTGCAGGAAACGATCACATGATTGCATTTGAAGAAACACTCTTAAAACTATGTATATGGCAGCAATACAAAGTTCGAAGGACCTACGGTGATGTCAGAATAAGGATATAAAAGGGATGCAGAGTTTTTCTTGCACTGGGAAAGATATAGACGATAGTAAAGTCTATGCAGAGCGATACAAAAGGAGGCAAAATGATCATCAGAAATACTCCCCCCGTCGATCAAATCTCCTTTACACTCTTAAAAAAAAGGGGGAGGGGGAGGAGTCATGACTCCCAAGGTCAGCCTCCTGTTGTCTTGTGCAGAGAATTTAACGCACTCCAACTTGGTAGCAGCTTCCAACTTCACATGTGTTTTTCTACCAGCTGGAGGTAATTATGAAAGTAACCCTTATGTTGAAAATAAATTACTGTCCTGAACTCAGTCCTGTTCCACAGCCATCACGATGCCCTTTCCGCAGTTTCACTGAGTCTCTTAAGTGCCCTTGTTCGTGACTATCCTTTTCAAAAGCAACAGTTTTAGCAGATCGTACATTGAGGCAGCCACTAGACCTCTTGCACCTACCTCAACAGCTATGACCCTTGCAGTGAACCCGTCGTGTCTCAAGTCCAATGACCAGATTGTCAGAAAACTATTTACACTGAGGATTTAATACATGATAAATCTATACTCTTTGGCTCAATATCTAAGGATACGACCACAGCATACAATAGCTGACATAAGTAAACATAACACCTGAAACAGGTAAGTTCCCTTTAATAATCAATGCACACACAGAAGCCACACACGGCTAGCAATACGTATGAAATACAATTCAATAGAAATGCCAATATAACTTGCAATAACCAACAACTCAATCTATCAGAATCAAAGTCGCTGGTATGACAAACCGAGTAACCACCACACTGACTTTCGCTCACCTGCTAAGTCCTGTACTATGGTAAAGCCATAGTTAAAAACAAATGACTAATCAACGATGGTCTAAGGAAAACCACTAGAAACTACACCACCATTCTAGCAGTATGCAAAATAATCCTGACCACATTAATAAATAGCAAGCACTATCAATGAACAACCATGGCATCCAAATAATCCCAGCAAACTGCTGACAGGGAACATACACCGTCCTACCCGGACGATAGCCAGAACTCACTAACTTTTGCGCCAAAATTTGAGTTCACTTCCCTTCCAGGTCACCTGACCAAAACGGGTTTTTTATTCTCTCAGTGTCGCCACTTACAGCGTGACCAACCTAATATTTTGTCGACCATATATACTGTGACATCCACCACCCCCCCCCCCCCCCCCTTTCCCCTTTAAGAAAGAAAACGGCGTTTTCTTCTACCGGAGGAGTCACGCCCAACCCCCTTCGGAGTATGGACGAACAAAATGCCGAGACGGCACCTCCTCATCTGCCTAGAAAATGCCAAAGCTGTCCAACAACATTGTCGTTCATGCCTTCTCACCCTATGTACTAACTACAAAATGAGCATGAACCAAACCACCCTATAAACTTTATCCATATTGCCTTTATGGCATCATGACACATAAATCATATACCATAATACATCTTCATAAACATCAACTCTAATGATTATAACACATTTCTTCCAAAAACCAATGTAAATACTCTCTACGGATGCTCCTGTCCTACACCAACCGCATAACCTGGACAGGACATCCGCTACAATATTATGTACACCCTGAATTGGTAAAATAGTAAAGGTGAATTGCTGCAGCAATAATGCCCAGCGTGTCAACTTAGCACTGGTGGATTTAGCCGACTGCAAAAATAGCAGTGGTTTGTGATTCTGTTTGGAGGAAAAAATGCGCCCCCAACAGGTATCGTGCCAGCTTAGACACCGCCCAGATAACCGCAAGGCACTCCCTCTCAATCGTGGAGTATCTGGTTTCTGCTGGCAACAACTTCCGACTGATATACATTGTAAATCATAACATGTTATAGCATAAACATGCATTGCAAGCATCTCATAATCTTTACAAGTTTACAAAACACTCATATTCATATGACAATAGAACTGGGGGCGTGGATCAGACTCTAAGATTCTGTTCGCGTCAACCAAAACATCTTACTGAACACGAACCCGAAACCTAACCCTAGCTATTGCTGAACTATCAGCAGGTGGTTATGAAGCAACGACATGTGCTTCCACCTGACTGCATCACGCGCATCCTACCTATTTGCAAAAGTCACCCGTGCCATTTTGGTATTGTCGCGTAATGACAATACCTCCACAAATATAACCGGCGCGACCTCATGAAACACTCTTCTGAGTGTGCGCCAACTAGTATTCCGGGGAACTTTACGCACCCAAACTGTGCGATGATTAGCTTTCGGACCCTCGTATAAGTTATTACTGCTTATAATCATGTCATTTGGTACATTTCGCGAACCACGTCTACGATGTACCTTCTGGTCATCCGCCTTGGGAGTTTGGTGATGCTCTCTGCTCCAGCCACACCCACGGCACTATGCACTCCCCGTACATTACCGACAATTAAATTGGCAATCGGATTCTCAAGGACGAACGCGTTCACTCTACCCGAGAGGAACAGAGTGTCCACATTGATACATGCTTGGGGGTAAGACTCCACTTTGCCCCCGAACATGGTGCACTTTACAGTTTTGCCTGTAAGGCAAGAGTCGCCGATACACGACCGACGCCCCCCAATTGTGGTGCATCCGGTGTCCCTCAACACCCGGACTGGTCTATTCTCCACCTTGCCTTCGTGGAGAATCACCTTGCCAGTCTCATGGACTGCTGACAGACAAGGTGCCGCATGCCCGCATTGAAGAACTTCCCTCTCGTTCGCGTGGAACAGAGGGCGACACCCCGCACAGTCCTCACTATTAATTTTGTCCAACACAAACGCAGAATTCGCGTGTTCTATCGGGGTGGGACACCTGTCAGCACAATGATTATTTCCACCACAATTGGTACACAAGCGGTCCTTCTTCGACTCTTCGCGCGAACTCTTGCTAGAACCTTTAGACGACGACGACCGCGCATCAGAGTCTGAAGATCGAGTCTCTGAGGAACCACTCCTCTGCTTGTGATGTTTGGTTTTATACCAAAACCGGTCTTCGTCCTGAGAGTCCTCGAAGCGTACCTGCTTTCGCGTTTGACGATCCCCTCCGTCGCTATAACTTTCATATTGTCGGTTCTGCCACCTCGGCCGACCATTCCGATGAGATCGGAAATTCCCATAATTTCCTCTACGTGGCTGTTAGGGGCTGGTATGCTTTTCATACTTCCGCTCTTGACCCCTGTCTGCCATGTCTGACTGATTTCGCCACGGCTGGCGCTGAACTTTGCCGACACCGGCAACTAAGTCATCAGACAGACCTGACTTTTGAATGGGTTTGCCCGGAGGGGCAAGGACATAATGGTGCCCCAGTTGGGCCATGGACTCAATGTCCTTTGGTTGACGTTCCTGAAAAAACGGAACCAACTCACTAGAACACGAGGACAACACTTTGTCTCGTAGCACCAAGTCTAGCAAGCCATTAAAGTCCTTAGAAATTCCCTCCATTTCGATCCATCTATTTAGCAGAAGTTTCATCTTCGAGATAAAGTCCTCGAAGTCCTGGTCTGCGCTAGGCATCGCGTTTTTAAAACGCGTCCGGTAGCCGTCAGCAGTCAGACGGAACCTCCGGAGCAACCTTTCCTTTACTTTGTCGTAATCGGCCCTTTCTTCTAACGGGAGGCTATAAAAAGTCTCCATTGCAGGCCCCACTAGCAGCGTCGATAACAGAGATGGACACTGATCTCTGTCAGCCTTATAGGCCACGAATTCGGCATCGAATCTTTCAAGGAAGAAATCTAAGCTATCAATTTTATCATTAAAATTCGGCAGACGCAGCCTTAAGGGACGATGATACCCCCCAGGAGTCGAATTGTGACCACTCGCACCCACTTCCAATTTCTTCAATTCTACTTCTATCTCTCTCCTTCTTCTTTTCTTCAAATTCTCTATCTTCTCTAAACTTCTTTTCTTGCAATTCTCGCGCTATCTTCTTTTCTTGCAATTCCAACTCTCTCTGTTTCCACTCTTTTTCTTCTTTCATCTTCTTTTCTTGTAATTCTTTATCTTCTTTCATTTTCTTTTCTTGTAGTTCGAATTCTCTTCTTTTTAGCTCTAGCTGTTCAGCTCGAGATTCTCTTAAAGCATCCTGGTTCTCCTTTGATTGGAATTCTGCCTTGGCATAATCCAATAATTCTTTTCCTGTGTACCCAGCTTCCTTGCCTATCCGCATGAAACTATCAATGTCCATGATGTACACTCGTACTTCTCACAATATAAAATACTCTTATCTTTTGCTATAGATTTTTATTCTCCAATTACTCAATCGTATGTACTGCAAATACTTCACTTATATCACAGATAAGTCTCTGCTAACAAAGTATGCAGAAATGGTAGTAAATATTGATATCACTTCTCTAATCTACACCTACATATGCATGTAAGTATAAATCACCTCACCTCTCACTGTATACACATCATCAACCTTTACCTCTTATGGTATAAATCTAGTTTTACTTTGCCACTTGGCTACTGTGTCATCAATCTGAAAATTTGATCTTTCTGACTACTTAGTCACTGTGATACACTCAAAGAAACTCACAATAGTCGACAGTTGTATAATAACAACTGATGAAACTTTCTGGTGCTCTGACACCACTATGCCAACTTGACAATAAATTAGCTTTTACTTCAAAGTCTGTTACTGACACCCACACTGGTGACATACTCAGATAATACTTTACTTACTACTAATCTTAATAATCTATGTTATGCAAGTGCTTCCTATGGCAAAATTAGCACTACACAAATGAAAGAAACACACACCACACTACGAAAACAAAGTTCCAGTCACGAGGAACAAGATGATAGACCAAGAAGAGAAGAGGTAGATTAATATATACAATGCATGACTGCGCACGAACGAAAACAAGGGATACCTGTAAACGTATTTACAAGATAGAAAGATGCAACAAGAGAGCACACCATTTAAACACAACTCAAGAATTACAGAATGTACACGACAACGTAAATACACACTACACAAATACGCCTAACACCAACAGGGCTTGGAATGTTAAGTAGGGCAGTCGCAGGAAAACCCTCTGCCTTACTCCACCACAAAACATGCACAACCGCACCCTATAAATAATCGATCTAATTCAATCTTTTCCCACAAGTAGGCCAAGAATGAATTAGACTCACCACCCTTCCTCCCTTGAACGCACCAATACACTATTACACCAAAGACTACAACTACATTCAACAATGAGGTGCTGAAAGCTATCTCTTATACTAAGCACTAACAAATCACTCCAGTGAAAATAAACTAAATAGCCTATAGGCAAAATTAACCCTATAACATATCAAACTATATAACCTGACCACTTCCAAATACTAAAGGATACAGAGAAAGGTCTGATCTACTAACTATTCACATACATATCTACAGACTAAGTTCTACCCAGAAAGTAGGGAAAGGACAAAACAAAAGGAAAGAAAAACAATAACAAACCCAGAAGCAAGCTTCAAGAAGCGAATAAAGAAACAGCACTATACTTACAGTAGAAACAGGGGTGAAACAAGGCTGTATTATGTCACCACTACTTTTTGGAATAGCTATTGATTGGGTTATGAGAAACTATACCCACAATGAACAATTGGGTATAAAATGGACAAATGGAAAATTCCTGGGGGGACCTGGATTTCGCAGATGATGTAGCATTCTTAAGTTCAACACCAAGACAATCCCAAGAAGCAATAAATAATTTGTGTCATCTCTCGGTTAAAATTGGTCTCCAAATAAATGCCTCTAAAACTAAAGCTATGAACTTTTCTAACGAGACCTTTGATATCATCTTGAACGGGGAAAAACTACAGAAAGTTGAAAGTTTCAATTATTTAGGCAGTAAAATGACTCAGGATGGTGACACAAACAAGGAGAAATCCATACTAGAATTTGCTTTGGCAGCTAGCGCCTTCAATAGATTATCTAACATTTGGAAATTACGATCATTGAATATACATACCAAGCTTCGTCTGTTTAATTCAAATGTTATCTCAGTGTTAACATACGGCTGTGAGAGTTGGAAAATAACAAAATCATTGGAGAACAAGCTGAATACATTCGAGAACAAATGTCTTAGAAAACTCATGAACATCAGTTGGAAAGAATTCAAGACTAATCGACAAATAATAGAAGACTCTAGGCAGAAATATGTCTCCGACTATATAAGGAAAAGACGATGGTCATATATCGGTCATGTCCTACGAATGCAAAAATCAGAATACCATACAGAACACTTGTTCCTGAGGGTAAGCGGAAAAAAGGAAAGACCAAAAGAAAACCACTCAGAAGAACAATATAATAGAAGGAAGAACGTTGGGCCTAAATAATGTGCAAGAGCTAAGAGGAGTGGCGTCACAACGAACAACCTGGAGAGCACTGGTTTCTGCCTTATGCGCCGTGTTTGGCGCTTAAAGAATTTATTATTATTATTATTATTACTATACTGCTCCACAGATCAGGCTATATGATAACTAGTATCAGATAGAAAGACAGAAAAGAAAATTTAGAGTTTAAAGGAAAAAACAAGAAAATCTCAATATAACACATTATACAAAAGGAAACAAACAAAAACTTAACTTAAGCTCCTAGCAACGCTTGTCCACGAAGCTTCCTCAGCACTGGTGATGAGTGATGACAACAGCACAAACAAGTCTCCACACTTGAAAACGTTGACCGAAAATAATATAAGTCCAGGAAATCAGGCTTCTCTGTAAGTCTGTGTACCAGATACTAACAATAGGGTCCCTTGGCACGGTACTGCAGCAAAATCTCAATACGCATGAACTGTCTATACGATGCTAACACAGCACTGTCCACAATAGAAGCACAACTGTCTATTCGCACTAAAGTTCAGCTACACAGCCGGTTTCGTAAGTCTATGTGTCGGATCATACAAATTCGTTCTTAGGCACAAAGATATTTAGGCACGTGAAAAGTCTACTTCACAGTTCTAGACACTAGGAATCACAGTAGTCTTCAGCACAGTACACTCCAGGCATCACCGCAATCTTCAGGAGACCAGCAAACTTGAAGGTAGAGTACTCCAGACCCACTCAGATCAGCGGGCTTCACTGCTCATATGTATTCACCCCTGGCCGGGCACATCTGCGTGGTAGGGTAACGTCACAGGCGTTGATCTTCACCCTTGGCTGGGCACATCGGTGTGGTAGTATCAAGACGACCAAAATGTCCAACCAAGAGGCTCGCCAAATAACCTGAGGTACCTATCAACCTCCTAACATCTATACCTTCCTAACAACCATCTCCTTCCACCCTATACCGAGCTTGACCGAACTATCTCCCATCTGACACCCAATTGCCGTCTGGGCCAATCTAACCTAGATTTTACGGCAACTCAAACTCCTCTGCTCCAACTGGATCACTGTCATTAAACCACCAAGTAGACCTTGAAATATATCAAACTGTATTGCCTGACGCAAGCTGCAATCCTAACCTATCACTTCGACACACTTCTAACCATTCTTGGAAACTCCAGCGCAAACAATTTCAAAATTACTTGTGCAACACAGTATCGACGACAAAACTGAAAAGTATTTACCGACTGAAAATAGCAATTATCACTGAGACGCTGTAACTAGGTCAGTTACCGTAATCGAGGTCAAACGACCGTAAACAGTACACTACACTGACTGACAAACACACTAACTTTACACTGGACGACCGAAAATAACTCACCACCGTGAATTAGCAGTAAATATGAAGGCGCCCACACACCGTGGCCTACAACCTTCTAACATTCTGTGTGCATAACTCGTTCTGGCCTGTATATAGGAAAAATAGACACTACGGCCTTTACAAAAGGAACACGAGCTGGTTATATAACGCTATAAACTACAGGCCCCACGGCCTTTAAGAGTAGACGAGCGCCCAGATGTCAGAAAAACTATTTACACTCTGGATTTAATACATGATAAATCTATACTCTTTGGCTCAATATCTAAGGATACGACCACAGCATACAATAGCTGACATAAGTAAACATAACACCTGAAACAGGTAAGTTCCCTTTAATAATCAATGCACACACAGAAGCCACACACGGCTAGTAATACGTATGAAATACAATTCAACAGAAATGCCAATATAACTTGCAATAACCAACAACTCAATCTATCAGAATCAAAGTCGCTGGTATGACAAACCGAGTAACCACCACACTGACTTTCGCTCACCGGCTAAGTCCTGTACTATGGTAAAGCCATAGTTAAATACAAATGACTAATCAACGATGGTCTAAGGAAAACCACTAGAAACTACACCACCATTCTAGCAGTATGCAAAATAATCCTGACCACATGAATAAATAGCAAGTACTATCAATGAACAACCATGGCATCCAAATAATCCCAGCAAACTGCTGACAGGGAACATACAACGTCCTACCCGGACGATAGCCAGAACTCCACTAACTTTTGCGCCAAAATTTGAGTTCACTTCCCTTCCAGGTCACCTGACCAAAACGGGTTTTTTATTCTCTCAGTGTCGCCACTTACAGCGTGACCAACCTAATATTTTGTCGACCATATATACTGTGACACATATTATTATACTTGACCACTTTGAACGAGTGTTGCTCGTCCAATCTGAATTCAAACGGCCCGATCAGCTCAATCATTAGAATCTGGTGCAATGATGATGAATGTAGTACTATATCTAGCCGTCTTTGAGACCTTCTAATACTTTATGGATATGTCACTCGCCCAGGTAGATCTACTACTATCTCCCAGTCATTTACACAGTCAAGAATAGATGATAAACTGCTTCTTGGGAAGAAGACGCTGGCGCTAGATAGGATACACACTGGGCACAACAGGAGATAACACTACATGGCAGTCCTTGTTCTGGAATCCCCACTGTAAGACAGAAAGAGGGAGTCCAGTAACGACACCGTAGAAGAGACAGAATTGAAAGGGGTTAGGAAGAAATGAACAGATGTTGAAATAATGTTGAAGAGCTACACTCCTTACAGAGTGAAAATGTAATAATAATGTAATCTTTTAAGTAAATATTGTCAATATTTTAATGTTAAGCAACGGGGAGAGACACACGAGGTGTCTCAAAATTATGTAAACAACTTAATAATTTATATTTCGTGAAGAATATAAAGAATTTAAATTTTCTGTATGACATTTTAAAGCTAAGAGATAGAAAATTCTTTCACAATAAAGCAATTTTCATTTATTTATCAGATACAGGACAAATAACGGACAATACACAATTTAAGTTTTGAAGGGAAAAAAAACGATTCTAAAAGAATTGTTTCACTTGGTGAGACATGTCGCTCATACATTCATGCTAAAGGTGGGCATTTTGAAAATTAAAAAAAAAATGTGTTATTGTGTGAGCTATAAAATGTGATACAGGAAATTAAAATTCAGTTCGGTGTTCATAATTTTCAAACGCTCTGTACATTTAATTCAGTCGTTTTAGACTCTCTGTAATTAAGGTGGTTGATCACAACTGTCGTATACATTTATAGTCTTAATTCTTGACAGCACATGTTTCAACTGCATCCAATCAAAATACTGCGGGTATTGCTACACGAAAGTTGGCGAAGCTGTGAAGGAGGGAGCATGTGTCAACACCAGCAACACTGACAAAGAAGCTGCGGCCAATGGCAGATGTTCGAAGCGAAACGGCACAAATACCTTCGCGGCCCCTGCAGTAGAATTTAACACCCTCTACTGTCCCTCGGAATATGCCTGGCTCACAGTTCTTGGCATGGTCTTGTATGTACTGGGATTTGCTCCTGGTCAGTTTGTTATGTTATTACCACTAATCTTGTCCATGATAAATATTTTCCAGCCCATACCCCATTGTTTCTTTCACATTAGAAAGGAACCGCATTGAGAACGGAGTTTCAATCATTCTGTAATGATGGTGCAGCATTGCTCAGTGTTAATACTAATAGTGATATACAACAACAATTTCAACGATACTGATAGATATATATATATGAAAAACAGCAACTTTAAATCATCACCCCGAGCAATAAACGACAAGAAAGGCGACACTCTAACAGAACGTAAAGATATTCTGAACAGATGGAAGGAGTACTGTCAAGAAATGTATACGGAAATAAACAAAGCGGCAGATAACAACGTCATGAATGAAGCGGAACGTGAACCAGAACCTACCATAGAGGAAGTCCGGAATGCAATCAAACACTTAAAAAGTGGAAAATCTCCTGGTTGTGATGAAATAACAGCTGAAATGATACAGGCAGGAGGAGAAGGCAGCGCTCGTATATACCATGCATTATGCTGCAAGATCTGGCAAAGCGGAATTTGGCCCAAGGAATGGAAAAGATCAATTTACATACCCTTGCCAAAAAAGGGCAACCTGAAACTGTGCACAAACTACAGAACTATAGCTCTTATAAGCCATGCCAGCAAAATACTTTTACAAATCATAATGAAAAGGATGCAACAAAAGCTAGAAACAGAAATAAATGAAGTACAGGCGGGTTTTCGACCAGGTAGAGGCACTAGAGATCATATATTCAACATGAGGATCATCATAGAAAAGTGTAGAGAATTCAACGTTGACCTACATACTTGTTTCATTGATTACACCAAAGCTTTCGATTGTGTACAACATCAGCAGTTATGGGCTATTATGAAAAATATGGGATTTCCAAACCACCTTATACAACTCATCGCACTGCTGTACCAAGAACAACAGGCAGCCGTAAGAATAGAGGGGGAAACATCAGAATGGTTTGAAGTACAGAAAGGAGTAAGACAAGGCTGTACCCTTTCCCCTTACCTGTTTAACATTTATGCCGAGAATATCATGAGAAACGTAAGAGATGACCAAGAACACACAGAGTTTGACTCATTTAACATCGGCGGGTACCAGATCCCGGAAATCAGATATGCTGACGACACAGTCCTCCTATCGACCAACCCAAAAGGACTTGAACAATTACTTCTGTCCACCAAAAAAACACAGCGAGGCCCAGAATCTATACCTAAACACCAAGAAGACCAAAGTATTGACAACAGACAAAGTAAAGACCAAACCAGAAATTGAAATTGATAACGAAGAACTGGAAAGTGTCAATGAATTCGAATACTTAGGATCAATCATTAACAGCTCTGGCGACTGTGCAGTAGAAATTAAAAGAAGACTTGCAATTGCTTCACATAAGCTAATACAGATGAAAAACCTATGGCAAGGCACAAGCAAAGAAACAAAGTTACAACTGATCAGAGCATGTATATTCCCAGTAGCAACATACGGCTGCGAGACTTGGACACTCAATAAAACAGTTGCAAAAAAGATTACATCATTCGAAATGAAATGCTACAGAAGGATGTGAGAATACCCTGGACAGAAAAAAAGACCAACAGAAAAGTACTGCACACACTAAACGTACAGGAACAGGGGGACCTAAATACCATCGCAATAAGGAAGCTGAAATTTTTCGGTCATATATTATGATTGAAAAAAAAAAAAAAAACAGTGATGGAAGGCATGGTCCCTGGAAAAAGGGGAAGGGGTCGACCTAAACGACGGTGGACCCAGGACATCACAGAGAGTCTGAACTTGTCTTTGGCTGATGCAGGTCGACTTGCCCAGAATCGTGATGCGTTCAGAGCAGCTGTAATGGAGACAACGTTCTGGAAAGAATATGTCACATGATGATATATATATATATATATATATATATATATATATATATATATATATATATATATATATATATATATATATATATATATATATATATAGAGAGAGAGAGAGAGAGACACACAGACAGTCAGACTGACAGATTGATACATAGACAGACAGACAGACAGCTAGACAGCTAGACAGCTAGACAGATAGATAGATAGATAGATAGATAGATAGATAGATAGATAGATAGATAGATAGATAGATAGATAGATAGATAGATAGATAGATAGATAGATAGATAGATAGAACGAACGAACGAACGAACTTTATTTTCGAAGGGTAAAGAATTGGGCGCGCAGGCCCGTCTAACATTCTGCCCTTCCACTCTCATTAATCTTGCATACTATATCCTTTCATTCCCACATGATGCTTTAAGCATTAATTTAAAGGCATGCAACATTATAAAGTTACCATAACAGCATTCATTTACAGTATGCAAGCATAATAATAAAAAAAAAATGAGTAGGGTTTTTTTTTTTTGAAACAAACAAGCTAGTAAATGGGGGAAAAAAAGTAATAATAAAATAAAATAAATAAAACAATAAATAAAAAAAAAAAAAATTCTGTATACCGACACTCACTCATGCGGTCAATCCGTCTACAATTAATCTGTATTTTCGTCATGCGGGTCCATTCTCACGACTCACATTTCTAAAGTACAGTATTATGTGGGTACATTCACACATACATTACATTATATAATAATATTTTAAAGTGAATATAATAATGATATTACATGGATATAAAACAAATTATTCACACACAAAAATGAGCGGAAGAGGAAAAGAAATGTTGACCTATGGATGAGATGTTGACAGGCAAATACTGTTTCTATGGGGGTAGATAATCAGTGTTGAGGAAGTGTTTGAAAAGTGCTTTGTTAAAATAATATTGTGTAGGTAGGCTTTTTAGGTGGTGTGGAAGGCTGTTCCATAAGTAGGCACCAGAGTAGGCTAGACTCTTTTTGAACAGGTCGATCCTAGGTTTGGGCAGACGTAACTGATGTAATCGTTGTCCCTCCCTTCTACTGGTTTGAAACAATGATCTTAGGTACGACGGGGCATTGTTAGATAGAATTGTGTGAGTCAGCTTGGCTTTGTAGATAGATAGATAGATAGATAGATAGATAGATAGATAGATAGATAGATAGATAGATAGATAGATAGATAGATAGATAGATAGATAGATAGATAGATAGAAAGATAGATAGATAGATAGATAGATAGATAGATAGATAGATAGATAGATAGATAGATAGATAGATAGATAGATAGATAGATAGATAGATAGAAGGTATAGTGATAAGGGTGGATTTGAGCTGAAATGATAACTTGCCACCCCTATCGACACCTGGTATTAAAGTGCAAGATGTAGGTGTCTTCTCTGATTTAGAATGTTGCTGTGTGTGTTGCAGTAGAACAGTTCACAGGGTACACCAGGCAACATGATGTGTAGAGTCATAGAAATGGTAACTTCGCTTTAGTTTTATACCATTTATTGCACGCCACAAAACAGTCATGATATTTATGTCATCATCAGCACAGTATAACGAATGCAGCATTCAAAATCATATTAACTGATAGTCATGTAGGATTCAATACTCCATAGTTGTATGGTAAACAGATATCATAAAGTTCTGGTTCGTGAAGCTTTATAAATAATACATATAACTTCTGCAACAGTGTCAGCTGCAGATCTTCAATGTTCATAGACAATAATAATTATTCCCTTCCTGATGCTAGCAGATCAGATGTATACAATAAGTCCGTTTACTGTCTGCACGTGAATAGCATACATGGATTACAGGTCAGCTCGACCTTTATAACCTTCCTAAGTCTAACCATCTGACTTGGACGTGATCTCTGATATAACGAATCCTGGAACACAGACAATAGTCTTGTTGGTCTAGAGCGACCCATATATATATAACTAGTTCAGGTATAAAGATACCGGTGACTTAATCCTAGTCAAAGTACCTCTCCATTTTGAATCACACAGGCGAGCAAAAAGGCGACAAAATGACGAACCTCTAGATGATAGCATAAAGTTCGATACAAGAGGAATTACCTTATTTCGGAAAATCAACCATGAACATATGCCTCCAGGCAGGCTTGAATAATACTGGGAAATAGTCTAGTTAGCTAACTAACTCACAAAGACAATGTATTTCCCTCAGAAAATCACAAGACGCAGGTCGCGTCTGCTCGCTACTCAGACCATTTCTAAACTCCCCGAGCTGGGCGGAACAACAAACGAAAACCAAGTCGAGACATGCGCAGAGCGACAATCTCTGAGTCGCCGTTCACAATAAGACGATTCTAAGAACATTCGAGATAAAAGTCTTACACAGTCGCGCCTTTTATGGTCATGAACAGAAGCGTTAAGAAAGGTTTCAGGCATCTACAACAGTTGACTGATACTACCAAATAAGGAGATATGGTCACGCTTCGTTCAAGAAATTATAGACCGAACGTGTCTCTATACAAGAGAAGGCAAACTCCTAAAAAATTGTAGTCTCGATAACTCGGATTATGTCCCTTTGACTGTAAAAAACATAATACACACTTCAGTCAAAAAATGATCATACATACGAAAAATGATCATACAAAGGCTTTGAAAAAAGTAATTATTTGTGCGTAACATTACCGCACCCTCCCGGGAAAAAAAAATGAAACATTTTTTTTTTTTAAAATCCTGGAGCCGGAAAAATCTAGGCTCCTAACGCACGTATGATGCGCGGATATATACCTAACAAATTAGCTCAACGCATGGAGCGACACTGAGATCATATCTCAGATCCTTAGAGAAAAAATTTATCTAAGTATACGCTTATATATTCCAGGAAGGTGCCACCAACACACGCCACAATGATGGCAACATCATAATGAAAATCAAATTATTCTCATACCAATATATGAAATTAAATATATTATTATGATATCATACAATGTGTTGTGCAAACAGCGGTGTAATATATTAATATACCGCACTATTTTATTACATTATATAAAGCAACAGTAATTAATAAGTAATACATGTGTTGATCTTCGTTGACATAAAACATTCAATAGAAGAAGATGTGGACATCATCCGCTCCCAATCTAGGACAGGACTTGATATCCTCAAAGTTCCACAATGGACACAATCTCGCATCTTCAATGATGTGCTGCGAAAATATCAATAACACAAATCTTAAAGACAACTGGTAAATCTCTTAATACAATTATGCAAATATATTATTTAAATGTGGCCGAGTGATCTTTTGGCCCGTATATCACTAACTAAGCCTTCTTAGATAATTACATGGTACAATGTTATAAATTCCCCTCAAAAAAGTGAGAAAAAAAAAAAATCTACTAACATGTCATTATAACATTGGACTGTATATCAGGAAATATATATATATGACAGAAGAATCATGTGGAATCGTGTGGGCATCTGGACAGAATGTCTGCCATTACATTATCCGAACCACGGATAGCTCGAACCGAGAAATGAAATGGTTGAAGAGCTATGGCATAACGAGTGGACCTCGAGCTCTTCAAGTTTTTGCTCTGAATAGCAGTAAGCGCTTTCTGGTCGGTTTCCACAATGAAATGTGCGCCTAGAAGAAATCTTTGTAACTTCAGAATAGACCATACCATAGCCAATAACTCACGGTCTAAAACCGAGTAATTCTTTTCTGCAGCATTTAATTTCCTAGAGATATACATCACCGGATGCAGAGTATCAGAATACTCCTGCATTAGTGCCGCCCCAATCCCAGTTGACGAGGCGTCACTTCGAAGAACAAAAGTCTTCTCAATAGTAGGTAACCTAAGAATAGGTGGAGATGAAAATAGGGCTTTAACCTGGTCCAATGAGGATTGACATTCTTTAGACCAGCGGATCAGATTAGGCGACCCTTTCTTCAATAAAGTAGAAAGCGGTGCCATAATGGAGGACAGATTCGGAACGAATCGTCCGTAGAATTGGATCAAACCTAATAGACTCCTTACTTGTTTCTTCGTCTTAGGGACCGAAATGTTAAGTATTTTTGAAACATTGTGGTCCTCTGTCTTTAAAAGACCACGACCAACACGATGACCTAGGAAAGAAATCTCACTAAATCCTATAAAGGCTTTAGAGGGTTTTGCAGTCAAGTTATACTCGCGAAGAGTGGACAGTAATTCGTATAAACCCAAATAGTGATCTTCCCAGGAATCACTGAATAGACAGATATCATCTAGGTATGCTATGACATCTGTACGATATGCGAGAATTCGCCGCATCATGCGTACGAATGTAGCAGGGGCGTTCATAAGACCAAAAGGCATGAAATTCCATTGGAATAAACCCCTGGGTGTAGAAAAAGCTGTAAAAGGTTTGGCACGTTCGGTTAGAGGAACTTGCCAATAACCTTTAGACAAATCTAGTTTGGTAAAGAATCTAGAATTAGAAAGTTTATTGAGTAGCTCTTCTAATGAAGGCATAGGTTCAGCATCGAACTTCGTAACTTGGTTCAATTTGCGATAATCTACGCAAATGCGAATGTTATTATCCTTCTTTCGAACAATAACCATAGACGAAGAGTATGCTGAAGTGGATGGTTCAATGATTTCCAAACGTATCATTTCATCCAATTCTTTTCGACTTGAGACTGGAAATGGATAGGTATTGGATAGGGTCTGACTCTGATAGGATTATGATCAGTTAGCACAATGTCATGTTCAATGACATGTGTGTGTCCCGGGATGTCTGTAAGAACATCCTGAAATGTTTGCAACATCGAAGAAACTTGTCGATGTTCCTCAGCGGAAAGATTTGGAGAAACGGTCACGTTTTTCCAAGATTCCGTAGAATAAAGTGGGACCATAGAAAGAGGAAGATTGACATCAGAAAAAGTAGTTTCCTCATCCTGTATAACTGACAGCGATGAGTACTGACCATGAGGTACTTGAGAATTGTCCGTTGCCTGGAAAATAGGCTGCAAATAGTCAGGTCTTTCATAAAATTCCGTGAGCATATTTATGTGGAAAGTTTTATGCTTTCCATCAATATCGACAACATAGTCGACATCAGAAATTTTGGAGACTATTGCATATGGACCTTTCCATGCAATTAGAAGTCTGTTCTCCCTTGAAGGAAGTAGAACGAGAGCTTTGTCACCTGGACAAAGTTGTCGTAGACATCTATTCTTATTTGCAAACTGCCTTGCCTTTTCTTTAGCAAATTCGGAAGACGAAGTTGCTAGTTTGCATGCCTCGATGATCTTTTGCCTAAGAGCAATGACGTACTCATAAGAAGATTGAGTTTCATCGCTAATATTATCGGCAGTGATTAGATCGTGAAGTAAAGACATAGGGCCGCGCGGTTGCGCGCCAAAGACAAGTTCAAAAGGGGAAAACCCCGTATGTTCATTGGGGACCTCTCTATACGCAAAGAGAGCCGCGGGTAAGACCCTGTCCCAATCCTGAGGATGATCCTCAGTTATCTTACCAAGTAAAGTTTTCAGAGTCCTATTTAAACGTTCGACCAACCCATTAGACATTGGGTGATAGATACTGCTGAGAGACCTTTTAATGTGTAGCATAGACATTACCTGTGACATAGTGTCTGATATAAGTTGAGTGCCATGGTCTGACAATATTTCTCCGGGAAAACCCAAGCGAGAAAATATCAGCCAAAGAGCGTCTGCGATGTCAGCAGTTGAGATGCTCTTGAGAGGTATTGCCTCTGGCCAACGTGTGCACATATCGACACATGTAAGGATAAATTGATGTCCTCTAGCCGACTTAATTCTAAAAGGACCGATAATATCTATTGCCATTTTTTGAAAAGGGCGAATAGGAATGTCAGCAGCCTGGATAGGCGCAGCATGTCGTGGTCCTTTAGATTTGACCTCCTGACATACTTTGCAAGAGCGACAGTACATTCGTATGTCCTTGCTCACAAATGGCCAAAAGAAAGCCGCAAGAACTCTCGACTTTGTACGGGAAAAACCCATATGTCCAGCACATTGCGAGTCATGAGCATGTTGCAATATTTGCAATCTCATGCTCTTGGGCACAAGAATTTGTGAATGAGTGGACGTAGTCGAGTCTTGTACCATACGTACAAGTACGCCGTTCTTCATAGAAATCCAAGATTTTCTATTAGTATTTTGATTAGGATCACCTTTTTTTGCTAGAATGAAGAATTTTTGTAAAGAAGGATCTTCTTCTTGCAATTTGATAAATGAGTCACGTGTAATAGTCAAGTGACTATCTTGGTCATTTACTTCATCATTATTAGTTAATGAAGTTTGAGGTGGATCCAGAGCATGTGCTCTTGTGACCACCGCATTGGTAGCTTCAATGTTTTGCTCTTCCCAAACAGCAATCTGCTGTGGGGTACATTCCCTAACTCCGTGAATACGACCAATAATAAGGTCCGCAATAGGGTTTGGAAGTAGACACGCGTGGACCTCTCCCGTGAAGAAAGGAGTAGCAATGTGTATTATAGCAGTAGGATACTTTTCCAACGTGCCACCAAATGTGACACATTTGATGACCTTTCCTGTAGCACAGGATGGATCTACAAGAGATTGCCTAACCCCGACAGTAGTACATCCAGAGTCAAACAACACTGAGACTGGATTACTATTTACAAGCCCCTTATGTAATATAAGAGAACCTCTCCCATCATGAGCAACATTAGCAGGAAGAGCGGGCAAAGGATGACCACAGCTTAAAGTACTAACGGTCTTTGGGTCAAATAAAGTACTGCATTGGATACATTTATTTGCTCTACCAAAATCAAAAGATGAGCATCCGATAGCATTATGGTCTTTATTATCATTAACCTGTTTATCTACTCCCTGAGATTCTTGTTGAACAGAGTTTGTCTGTTGATATTTTTTTCTCTTATGTTGCGATCTACCGCGACCATTATTGCCTCTGCAATTATCATTAAAGTCCCTACTGTAATTTTTATCCTGGTTTGAGTTCCAGTTTCCATAACTGTCATTACCATCTCTATACTGTTGAGAACCTCTATTATCCTGGTATTGAGGTCTCTGAGAAAAATATTTTCCTCTATACCGATTACCTTTGTGAAAATTTCTAAAGTTAACCGGAGTAGAATAACGTGTAGTATTAGGATGTCTCCAGTTCTGGGAAGAAGAATCACCCTGGAATTGATTACTATGATTCTGGGCATAATTACGGTTACTCTTTTTATTGAAATTTTGCTGGCTACCCTGAAATTTACGCATAAAATTTGGGCCATAAGGTGCTGCCGAAGCAACTGGCAGACCTTCTTTTACTTTAGAGTTGCTAATGGTTATGTGAGGATGCGCAGTAACATACTGGCTACAGTATTCTTCCATTTCTTTTATGTTTTTAGGCTTACGCTCATGAAGAAAAGAAAGAAAAGCTTCATTAACAGAAGACATAACCTTGTCTCTAAGTAGTAAGTCCATAAGAGCTTCAAATGTACTCTCTGTTTTAGACAACTCAACCCATCGTAAAAAAGTAAGACGGATGCCTGAGATGAATTCAGAGAATTCAACTCCAGTTTCTGGTAACATGTTTTTAAATTTAAGACGATATCCGTCCTCGTTAAGTTGGTACTTCTTTAACAATGCCGCCCTGACAACCTCATAGTTGTTCTTGTCAGGCACATCTACCATACCCAACAAAGTCAAAGCATCACCTCTAAGTATCTTGGACAGATGATAAACATATAATGTTTTATCTATATTATGCACCTTACATGCACTTTCAAATCTATCTAGATAAAATGTTATATCATCAATTGAAGCATTGAATGCTGGTAAATTAAGCTTGAAATCAACAGCATTAGACTTATTAGCAGATGATACCTTATTAGCATCATTAGCATTACTAGATAACTTCAACTTTTCTAACTCCAAAGCTAAGAGTTTTTCTTCATGCTCCATTTTTGCTTTTCTCTCATCAGCTTCTCTTTGTAACCTTCTTCTTCAGCCTCAGCCTGTAACTTTCTTTCTTCAGCCTCAGCCTGTTTTTCTAATCTTTTATTTTCAGCCTCTATTTCAAGTCTCTTATTTTCAGCTTCTTTTTCAAGTCTCTTATTTTCAGCTTCTTTTTCAAGTCTCTTATTTCAGCTTCTCTTTTTTGTTTTTCCATTTCCATTTGTAATCTTTTCTCATCTACCTGCATCTGCAGTTTTAAATTTTCAGCATCTATTCTCTTTTGTTCAGTTTGTTCTTTCATTTTCTTTTTTTTCGAGTTCAATGCCTTGGCATATTGAACAGTCGCAAATTCTTCTAATTTATCACCTGTCTTCCCAAGGGCTTTACCCTGCTCAATAAAGTACTCAAATGTAGACATGATGTCTAAAATGTGAGTACAGAACCTGAAATAATTAATTATCTTATTTCAATCTTAATAGCAACAAGACTTAATAAAGTGCTTGTGTAATCACTATGTTTACCCCAATCTCTGTGGGAAACAAGACTTGACACCAACTTGTATTATCAAATGTATAATAATATCACAAGTCACCTCTTAATTATCAGTGCACTACACAAATCAGTGCATAACCATCAGTTATTTATCATAACTGCACTACAATAGTGCATAAGCAAAAAACCACCAGTTAGTTATGATAAGTGCACTATAGACCAATAGTGCATGAGCATATATGTAACAATAGTGAAAGCTAACTATGCAAGAACTATGCAAACAATAACAAGACAATGTAAACAATAACAAAGGTCACCAACAATGTAAACAATAACAAAGATCAAAGTCAAATGTAAACAACAACAAAGATCAAAGTCAATGTAAACAAAAACAAAGATCCAAAAATGTAAACAAAACAAAGATCAAAGTCAATGTAAACAACAACAAAGATCAAACAATATGAAAACATTCGCATAAGTCAAATAAATAAACAGCGAAACTAAAAAGAAATGTGATGACAAAATGCGAAGATATGACAAACAAATGACGCTACAGTGTATACACAAAAATATACGTAAAGAACTGAATAATAGATAGGGGAGACCTACAAATACAAACAATCGAAATCGAAACTAAAAAACAGAAAGAAAGAGAGAAAAGAAAAAGAAAAAAAAAAATATACAAGAAACAAAAATAAAGCACAACTCGTCACAACTAAACAGATATAGCAACGATTGTCGCTAGCAAATTTCACAGTAG
The DNA here is from genome assembly GCA_024509875.1 of Oreohelix idahoensis. NCBI lineage: Eukaryota > Metazoa > Mollusca > Gastropoda > Stylommatophora > Oreohelicidae > Oreohelix > Oreohelix idahoensis. The sequence continues at coordinate 77,873 of JAMPIV010008947.1, read as the reverse complement.
GAAATTCGCACAGTCCCTAACGAAAACGCTAACAGTAGAACCTCTGTGACGTGGTATCTTCTACTGAAAGACACCGCCCAACCGAGAAAACCCGCTGAATATAAACATATAAATATACAAATACAAATAACATATAACATGTAACAAACAGCAAAAAGTGTGAAAGAATTTAGAAGGCTCAGCTAGAACATAAGGGCACAGTTCACAAACAAAACAGGCCACTTAACTTCTATGTATCCACAACGTCAGCACAGTTCAGAACAGGATGTGATCAGCATTCTTAGGACAATGATCCAACGTTGATCCATATCTGCTCTCGTAAACTGCCATGACGAAGGAAATGAGCTTCTGACAGGAAACAGCTTCTGAACTTGACCTTCTGAATTCTACAAATTGACTTGAGCACTTGACCTTCTGAATCTGCAACAGTACCTCTGAGACCGGAACAGTTGTTACGGCACTTGTCCTTCTTCTTAACAGATCAGGAAATCCATTCGCTCGGTACTTGTCCTTCTAGTTGTAGACAAACTTCAATACTGCCGAGCAGCGCCGGGTAGTTTCAAAATATCAACAACTGTCAGTAATGCCGCGTCTTTCAAAAAAAATTTCATCAAAGGTGATGAATAGAAACTGCAACGTTGTCTTGTAGTCTGCTGATGATGTCTGGGTTTGTTGACCCCCTTGATAGCTGGTATCAGAGTAAACCAACATATGGCCACCAAAAATGATAATGGTGCGCCAAAATGCCAGGTTGAACCAACGACTGGCCACCAAAAATGATAAGGGTGGATTTGAGCTGAAATGATAACTTGCCACCCCTATCGACACCTGGTATTAAAGTGCAAGATGTAGGTGTCTTCTCTGATTTAGAATGTTGCTGTGTGTGTTGCAGTAGAACAGTTCACAGGGTACACCACAGGCAACATGACGTGTAGAGTCATAGAAATGGTAACTTCGCTTTAGTTTTATACCATTTATTGCACGCCACAAAACAGTCATGATATTTATGTCATCATCAGCACAGTATAACGAATGCAGCATTCAAAATCATATTAACTGATAGTCATGTAGGATTCAATACTCCATAGTTGTATGGTAAACAGATATCATAAAGTTCTGGTTCGTGAAGCTTTATAAATAATACATATAACTTCTGCAACAGTGTCAGCTGCAGATCTTCAATGTTCATAGACAATAATAATTATTCCCTTCCTGATGCTAGCAGATCAGATGTATACAATAAGTCCGTTTACTGTCTGCACGTGAATAGCATACATGGATTACAGGTCAGCTCGACCTTTATAACCTTCCTAAGTCTAACCATCTGACTTGGACGTGATCTCTGATATAACGAATCCTGGAACACAGACAATAGTCTTGTTGGTCTAGAGCGACCCATATATATATAACTAGTTCAGGTATAAAGATACCGGTGACTTAATCCTAGTCAAAGTACCTCTCCATTTTGAATCACACAGGCGAGCAAAAAGGCGACAAAATGACGAACCTCTAGATGATAGCATAAAGTTCGATACAAGAGGAATTACCTTATTTCGGAAAATCAACCATGAACATATGCCTCCAGGCAGGCTTGAATAATACTGGGAAATAGTCTAGTTAGCTAACTAACTCACAAAGACAATGTATTTCCCTCAGAAAATCACAAGACGCAGGTCGCGTCTGCTCGCTACTCAGACCATTTCTAAACTCCCCGAGCTGGGCGGAACAACAAACGAAAACCAAGTCGAGACATGCGCAGAGCGACAATCTCTGAGTCGCCGTTCACAATAAGACGATTCTAAGAACATTCGAGATAAAAGTCTTACACAGTCGCGCCTTTTATGGTCATGAACAGAAGCGTTAAGAAAGGTTTCAGGCATCTACAACAGTTGACTGATACTACCAAATAAGGAGATATGGTCACGCTTCGTTCAAGAAATTATAGACCGAACGTGTCTCTATACAAGAGAAGGCAAACTCCTAAAAAATTGTAGTCTCGATAACTCGGATTATGTCCCTTTGACTGTAAAAAACATAATACACACTTCAGTCAAAAAATGATCATACATACGAAAAATGATCATACAAAGGCTTTGAAAAAAGTAATTATTTGTGCGTAACATATAGATAGATAGATAGATAGATAGATAGATAGATAGATAGATAGATAGATAGATAGATAGATAGATAGATAGATAGATAGATAGATAGATAGATAGATAGATAGATAGATAGATAGATAGATAGATAGATATGTGACGGTATTGCCTCCCCTGCTTTGCAGTAGTGGTCCAACAGTGGCCAAAACTCAAGAGTATCTAATATGGGCTTTAAAGATTACTCACGGTAGATTTGTAAATAGAAGGGTAATGTCGCTTCTTTCTCAATGGAGTTTTCACAGGATATTCAGATAAGCGAAAACAATGCTGCATTGGCTGAGCACGTTAATTCTAGAATCTGCCAACAACGTTTGAAAAGAATTAAGCAATGATTAATTTTAGCTCGTTAAGCCCCCTACCTCTGATTAACTCAATGGAATTCTTATTATTCTGGTATAGCGCTGTTTCGAGTGTGTGTGTGGTAAATTGACTGAGACAAACATGCAGTATATTTAAATGGATTAAATCGAAGTTAAATTTGTAAAATTACAAATAACAAAATTTAATAATCACTTAAGTTTTAACAGTTTGAAAATAATTTGAATAGTTTAACAGAAAGGATTCATCATTGATTGATGATAGAATTCGTATGAAGAAAGTTCACTTTGGCAGCTTATATATTGAACTTAGCTGCCAATGACGGTTCTGCTCCTTCTGATGGGATGGTTCTGTTTACACTGCTTACGCTCGTCGCTGGTCAATGTTGTCGGGTGTAGCTCGTTTCCCAGAAATGTCAGGTAGAGTCTGCAAAGTTGGTCCCTCTTCTTAAAGCTTAGGCCACTGTTCCCTTCTTGTTCCAGAGATAGTACTTTCTGCTGGTACCACCAATAACTATGATAAAGAATAGAAACGAAACGCTCTACTGAGCATTGCGTTTTCCGACACATAGTTATGTGTCCCCTTTCTTATTCCACCGCCCCAGTTACTCAGAATTTACCCTCGATGAGAATTAAATTTAATCTCTCAGGATAAAACTTTCTTTACATTTAAATTGAAAAGCTTTAGCTTTACATTACATTTAAATGAAAAGGTTAATATTACAGATAGAATATATTTACATTTCCACTGATTGAAAAGTGTTCACAATATAAATAGAATATGTTGTCGTTTATGTTTACTCTGATTTGAGAAGTTTGAAACTTCCATTAATTTTAAAGTGAATATTTTACATAGACATTTACACTGGTTTGAAACTGTAAGTATTATCATTAAAATGTACATCATTTCTTTCATCTTTCCCTGCCTGCTCTATATGGAAGTTGGGACTAATTTATGCTTTTAGTTCTCTTTAAGAAACTAACAATAAAGCAATCACCAGCCCGTGCAGTGGTGGTTCATGAAATTATCATTCTGTACGCGGAAGTTGCCAGCCTCAAATAACTTGGACATCCACTAGCTATTTTCACATATTAATATATTATGAACATAAGGCGTGAAAATATCGGATCCTTTGTGTACCAACTCCCAAACATATTGGTAAACTCATACGACAACGTGTTTCAGATGTAACAAAGTATTACTATCTAAAGTAATTTTGTCATCCTTGTCTGTCCAAAATGTGTCACCCAGACAAGTATTCTCTTATCTGTCGCGTACCCTGGCCTTATCAGCCATTAGACAAATAGGCTGGCTATCTCCGTGTTAATCAATAGCGGCCAAGGTTGGGTACACGAAAATATGCCTGTCGTTAATATTATCTCTGCCGCTCCTTGCAAAGCTTTAGAGAAGGGACGGGTAACAAACAGACGTGGTGACTTATCTCTGTGAGGAGTGAAAGAATGTAGATTCAAAATATCTGCTCCAGTGCAGAGAAAGAAAGAGGGTGCGACTCGGAAAAAATTGCAATAAAATCAGTACAAAAATGTAACTGATTACTGCCGTAGTAAAAGAGAGATCGGACAGAGGTCGCCCTAAAATCCATCTTGTGACGAGATAGATAGATAGATAGATAGATAGATAGATAGATAGATAGATAGATAGATAGATAGATAGATTGATAGATTGATAGATTGATAGATTGATAGATAGATAGAGTACAGAGTGAAAACGTATTACTTTAGGCCAGTTTGATTGCTCTGTAGGACCGAAAATAGAAATAATGAGGCAGATACAATACTTTGGTCGTTTAAAAAAAGATACAGCACGTTACTGTAAACCATAAATATGTATAAGTTGAAATCAAACGTGCAAGAATGACCGCTCTCTAAGGGGGAAAAAGCATCAAGAGAAGGACAAGAAAAATTCTTTCAGCGTGCACCATCAAGACAAGAGACAAAAGAAGTTGGTGATACATTGCAGCCGACCTTCGTTGCCAAAAGTGCAGTTCTGTAGACGAGAAAGAATATGGAATTCATAAAACTGTCATATTTTGTTATTTTCTAACAAAGTTTTCTACTACCTTTTTTTCTGACATAAAATAGTTCTTTGATTTCGTAGAACTGTTAAAAGTCTAAGAAACTGTTGTATAGATTACAAATACGTTCTTTGATTTCGTAGAACTGTTGAAAGTCTAAGAAACTGTTGTATAGATTACAAATACGTTCTTTGATTTCGTAGAACTGTTGAAAGGCTAAGAAACTGTTGTATATATATTACAAATACGTTCTTTGATTTCGTAGAACTGTTGAAAGTCTAAGACACTGTTGTATAGATTACAAATACGTTCTTTGATTTCGTAGAACTGTTGAAAGTCTAAGACACTGTTGTATAGATTACAAATACGTTCTTTGATTTCGTAGAACTGTTGAAAGTCTAAGAAACTGTTGTATATGTGATAGGGTCGGCGAGATGATGATGATGCTGTTGTGATATGTGATCACTTTCTTGCACACTCGCAACCGACCCGATCAACAATAAGGCAGGGGCTGTATTTATTAATACAACCATGTCAGTGACCCTAACCCACAAAGTAAACTAAGGAACAAACATTAAACCAGTAAGCAAACAAACAAAACACCCAGCCAGTGCTCAATTGCTAATCTGAAACGCAAACAAAGCACCGACTAGTTAAAATCATAATAGTTAAATAATGAGAAACACCATGCTCTCACCTGTCAAACTGTCCTTCTTCCACGTTACCTGAAACATTCAGCTATCATGCACACACAATGTGCCCATGCATGTCGTCTAATCAGACTAGTATAGTGTTGTGCATGAGGCTGGCAATCTCACCATGTAACACAGATTGCTACCAAAACCACTACTGGAAAAGCATCCGAATGCTTGGTGCGGTTTCCATGCGGAGGCCAGCCACCCTGGTGGCCATATGCTCCATAAGGAGCGAGAAGCGACATAATTTGTTCCAAAGTGGACCCAAGGGCTCTCATAAATTACCCGACACATAACAATAACTAAATAATAATGAAATATGCATAAAATAGTATTAAACGATATGTACAACGAATACTCTCATTAATGAGCATAAACCACCACCTCGCAACTGATCTATCTCAATATCCGTCCCTGCACTCTGAAGCATGTCGTATATGCCGACTGATGAGATTGGGAACTCATCATATAAAACACATTGTTACAGAAACAAACCACTGCCATAGCATATAAATGCTTCGTGCAGGCTTCTGTTGGATTCAGCCGCACTGGTGTCGCCCTGCTCCGCAAGGAGCAAACAGTAAAGTTTATGTCTCAAATGTGCTGCACGTACCAAAAGTAGGGGTATCATATTTACAAGGCATATTAATGACTAGAACTAAATACATCACTAGGCCTATAACATCTTGCGAGGACAGCATACAGCCACGCTAACAACCCAGCTAAGCTGCGTGGTTGTACATTCTATAGTAACCTTACAATATAATACTAAATACAGTATTATAGAAATAATTGCTTAGCAAAGCTATTTAAAGCAGTACAGATAACCAATAGAGATTTTACACTGTATAAAAGACTATGAAAATAAGAAAGCTAACACCAATTAGCTATAGCCGATCTTACTAATACTTACACCATATTATCAGTCTAACATTACTGAAGAAGCACAGGACTTTTATTCTAGTAAGCTGTAACATATTAATAAATTGCAGCACTCACCACACTAAAATAAACTACTTCGGCATCAGCACCGTAGTTAATAAATATAACAATCTAAATCGCGCCACAATTAAATATTATTCAAACCGACCTGTCGGATTTACATAAGATCATTGAAAGGTTCCTTAACCCCAAACAGTATAGAAATACTTAAGTAAAAAGGTAGAGAACGACAGCCAAAATGGCGATGACATGATGGAGCTGTCACATATATACTGAAGCACATTAAAAACGCACCACTATTATATACTGATGCCGAGAAGCTGAAAAAAAAGTGGGAATAGATTTTCCCCGTGTTTGTCATGAGGTAGAGAGTGAATGGCTGCTGGAATGGAAAGTGCATGATTCAACCCACTGGTTTGTGCACAGACTATATGAAAACAATGAAAGTTACACGTGCAACACGATTCCCAACAGCTATGACCCTGAAAATGTGTACGCGTGGTGGCAGTATACTCGGTATAAAAAGGCCGTTGAGACAAAACACCCAGTACATGTGCTTGAAATGCCACGACTATCTGAAAAGGACCGCCAACGAGCCATTGGTATGTTGGAGACCGGAATGAGCTCGCGGGCCATTGCCAGAAGGATGAATTGCCACCACAACACTATTGTACGTCTCAATGAACGTTACGGAGCCACTGGCAGTGACCGGGATAAACTTCCGAGTGGCCAACCACGAGTTACTACCCCTGCACAAGATCGTCATATTGTGCTGAGTCACCTAAGGAATCGTTCTCTCCCGGCAAGTCAAACAGCAAGAGCAATAGTGGGTAGACGTGGGCAAGTCTCTCGAATGACAGTCATACGACGACTCAGAGATACAGGCCTTACTGCAAGACGACCTTATGTTGGGCCAAACTTGACTCACATACATCGTCAGCAGCGCCTGCAATGGGCAGAGCAACATGTCAGATGGACTAGACTGCAGTGGAATGCTGTCCTATTCACAGACGAGAGCAGATTCAACATATCCTTTGCTGATGGACGTATGCGGATTTGGCGACGGTGTGGAGAGCGCTTTACAGATTGCTGTGTTCGTCAGCACAACCGATTTGGAGGTGGCAGTATTCACATTTGGGGGGGGGGGGGGGGAATTCAGTTTTCACCATCGCTTGTCTCTTCACGTTTTCCGTGAAAATGTTAATGCTGTGACATATCGAGATGAGGTTCTGGATGCATTGGCTGCTCCTGCGTTCACATATTATCCAGACTTGCAGCTTCTCCAGCAGGATAACGCACGTGCGCACACCGCATGCATTACGCAGCAATATCTACAGCAGCAGAACATTGTGACGATTGATTGGTCTGCCCTATCACCAGACATGTCCCCTATAGAACATCTGTGGGACGAGCTTGGACGCAGAGTCTACAGGCAAGGTTCTCCAGCTAATCTGCAACAGCTCGAAGCTACTCTTACACGTCAATGGGACTTTATTCCCCGGAATTTCCTTCAGAGACTTGTGCGTTCCATGCGGAGCCGCTGCCAAGCTTGTTTGCAAGCACACGGTGGACATACCAGATACTGAAGATAGTGTGAATGAATTTTTTTATTGGTTGCATTTTTGGTTTTCTCCCTTGCCTGCACAGAATGCAATGAATTTCATAACAATCAAATGTACAAATTAATGACCAGCATGGATTCGTAGGAAAATGAATAAAGATTCCAAATATGTAAACTTGTAAACACTTATATTTACATTTCACTTTCTGTTTCTGGATTATACAGGTGGTGCGTTTTTAATGTTCTTCATTATAGATTACAAATGCGTTCTTTGATTTTGTAGAAATGTTGAAAGTCTCAGAAACTGTTGTATAGATTACAAATACGTTCTTTGATTTCGTAGAACTGTTGAAAGTCTAAGAAACTATTGTATAGATTACAAATACGTTCTTTTATTTCGTAGAACTGTTCAAAATCTTAGAAACTGTTGTATAGATTACAAAGACGTTCTTTGATTTCGTAGAACTGTTGAAAGTCTAAGAAACTGTTGTATAGATTACAAATACATTCTTTCTTTTATTTTGCGTTCCTTACAGAGCTTGAAAGCACCACTGCAGCTGACCCGCGTGCAAGAAGCATGCACAAAGCATTCATATGGTCTTGTAGCAGTGGTTTCTGTACCAATTTCTTAGCATGATAAGTTTGCCAGCTCCGCGCACAACTTAATGATAGTCATCTTGTACTACATGCCATTATTTCGTGGAAGGACAAAGTGACAAATGTCTAGGTGTTGTCACGTGCTGGCCATCAAAGCATGTATACACTGTTTAGACAGCGCAGACTACGCTGGCTTGGTCATGTCTGCTGGATGGAAGATGGTCGCATATCTAATGATATCTTTTATGGACAACTGGCAGATGGCGAAAGAACAGTTGGCTGACCGCAGCTGAGGATCAAAGACGTGTGCAAGAGAAACATGAAGGCACTGGACATAAATATAGCAGCCTGGGAAGATGAAGCTGTCGATCGCATCAAGTGGCGATGCTCCTTATGGCGCCACCTCAGATTGGGCGAAAAGAAGCTCTCACAACAAGCAGAAGAGAAAAGAACACGCCGAAAGTAACAAGAGGAACAAAAGCATCTGAGGGTTATCACCCCAGGGGCGCATTCCCATAGTCATGACTGAAGGGGCTACTACTAATACATTCCGGAGGGCGCAGTAGTCCTCTTATTTTTTTCTATCTCTTCAGAGGCCCCGGGGCAGTAGACGGAGATATTCTAAATTATTAGCAAGAAAATGTAACCAATACAAAATGTTAACCAGAGCTGGGGCACCACAGGAAGGGTGACAATCGACCGAGCAGTGGTGAAGACAGTTATTTTTTTTTTTTTTTTTAAAACTTCCTGTACCAGTTTTACAGCAACCCAATATTATTTGGCTAATATAAAAATATTTTTAGACTTGTGAGAGACGTATTTTATTGGTCCTCGTTCAATTTCTTTGTCAAAGCAGTCAGTGGCCATCACGCCTGGTGGCGTCTTGTAGGCAGCAAGAAACTGCTTCCACTTTGTTCGGCCGGCGCCATCCTTTGTACAGTGCCCCAGCTCTGGTTCATTCTTTGCATCTGTCACGGATTGCCTTTTCTGCTTTGCAGTAGTGGTCCAACAATGGCCAAAACAAAAGAGTATTTAAACTGGGTCGTCAAAGGTGTTTACCTTCGCAAGATTACTCTTGGTAGAGATGTAGATAGAAGTGTAGTGGCGCTTCTATCCAAAGGGAGTATTCACAAGATAATTCAGACGTCAAAAACCATGCGACATTGCATTAACGTATATCTATCTGTCCGTCGCCTTTTGTGAAGGATTTAAGCAATGGTTTTTTAGCCCGTTCAAGCCCCCAGCTGAGTTAATTCAGCGAATTCCTCTTATAATGGAATAGCTCTGTTTAGAGGTAAATATATGTCTATATTGTTCTGGCTAATACGTTTGCTTTTATACATATAAAAAACTGAATCGACTATAATTATTTAGTTTTAAAACAACAGGTAACAAATTTAATAATCAATTAGTAGTAACAGTTTAAAATAAATAATCTGCTGGTGACTTTTATATTGGAATCATATTTTCTCTTCACAGAGATTTAGGGTGAGGGTACAGTTCAGAAAAATTATGTCCTTTTTGCGGGTGCCTTCTTATAAGCACAACGTTTAGGTGAGTCCTGCAGCTGTGATTTTAGTCACTGCTTGGTGATGAGGGCACTTCTTCACACAACTTGTCCAATTTAGGCGGTTGGTGTTGCTTCCCTGCTTTTCACCCACAACTATCTTCGTTCCACGAGCTTTTTTGGACAAAATAGAAAGAACAAAATACCTCTGCTAAGTACACTGAGTTGGAAGCTTAACAGGCGCATATTCTCGCTGTCCACCCACCAATGTTAATCTCTCAGAAGAATTAAATTCTTGAGTGTACACAGTGTAACTTAGGAAAGATGAATAGAAATCACCACTATTCCTCTGGGGATTAACTGGGAAATTGTATCTGGACAGCGCGAATAATGATTTGTGCCTGAACTAACATTAACAAGTTACATATACCTCACAAAATGATATGCTACACTTGAGGCACATGTGATGTAATCATCACTCATCACTGCTCTAGTTGGAGTCGGGGTCACCCCTGCTGTCGGATTTTCCGCCCGACTAGCCAGAAGAAATCACCAGCGTTTGCTACAGTGGTTTATGAATATACTATTTTTGTATGTTGAGGTTGCCAGCCTCACATATAACCACTAAGCAAGAAACATGTTAATTCACATTTGTAAAAGAAATGTTCACAACTTACCCCAAATTGGGTTATTGTTGGAGTTCGTTTGTTGTTGTTTGAAAGTGTGAAAATAGGTTTGTTGAATCTGTCTACTTGACATAACGCGAATGGATTCAATTTCTGAACAAAGTAGTAAAAAAGTCAACTTGATCTTCCAACCATGGGCATATCAACTAATGCCAAGAAGGTGTATAGTTCATTCAATTTATTTGACATCATACGGTTGACTAGACGAACATTTAATGTTGACGACGAATGGTTGACGTTCACTGGACAGAACACAACGTAAGTTTTCATATTTTAAATTACAGTTAATTCGTTCCTTAAGATAATCTCTTAGGTAACGTCAGACTAGTTATACAGTGTTCATACATGGCATCCAAGTAAAACAAATGAGGCAGTTATATAAGATATGTCAATCTTCCACTGTCCTATGACCTTGGCAATGACGGAGAACCTTGTCAGGTCTTTTATATCATATAATGTTCCGATACTACGTATCTCCTTTTAGTACTGGCCTCTTATTTTCAATCAATGAAGAATAACAATAATATACTTTTCTGCTCACGACCTTCGTGGCATCATAGCTTAGATATAGCAAATACTTGAGTCACCTCTGCTTTGCGGGGTACGTATTCGTAACGGCCGAATACTGATTTATATTATAAACATATATATCAAGCCAATCCTGGATGATCCTAACGTCGGAATCCGTCGGCTTTACAATTCATATAATAAGTTTCAAGTAAGACTCCATTTTGCACCAATACGTCATTGGTACAACTAGACGTCTACATGAGAACGAAATACATAGTTATCTAAAATCATACTTGCTTATTTTCCCAAGAAATATCACTAGAATACTGTTGACCCGAGTCCTCATCTTGCTAACAGACGGACGGTCATACACAATAAAAATATACCCGCAACACGGGTTCGAACGCCAAGAATCAATGGACTGATTCTTGGGCACTAAACTTCTCAACCCCAGCTATGACGTAGACTGACTGTCTAGATACACGTGCGGTCTGCATAACCCCCTATACGCCTTAGTGCACAACCGTGCGCTAATGAAATCAAACTCACCAATAAGACTTACTCTCATGTGAGTCGGTGCGCAAAGTTATTACAGAGGTAGGGCAACATATTAATAATATGATACTACCTTCATCTGTAAAGGAGTGTAGAGGTCTAAGAAAAGGGCTCTACAGATTCCTTACCAATCCCCCCCAAAAAAATTAATTATATTAATTTTTTTCTTTAATACTTGACACTAGAGGTGATTCAAGTTTACATATTACCATTTTTACAAATATATCATGATAAAAATAATCAAATATGAAATTCCAATCAACTCAAATGAACAAAAGGTATGCATAAAAGCATACATCCACAATTGACCACCTTTGGTACAATGTGGTAAATGAAATAAAATAACATATTTAGAAATATTGAATTAACACCAATGTAAACGCAAATGAAAAGAAATGATGAGAAACCAAAGAATAAACAGAAAAGTGATGGATATGTCTTTAAAATGACAAGTGAAAAAAATGAATAAAAATGAAAGAATACAATTTAAACACGTATAAGATCAACGCACTTAACTGTGTCTCTAAGTCATTTTGTGGTACTAATTAAATTACCAATGTTAAATTAATGTGCTTAAATACCAATATTAATAACTCTACTTAAATATTGTATAGTTAATTACATTAATCATTATGTTAACTAACTAAATATCCAAGTTTAATAATCTAATTAATTCGTTTATTTCACTTAAATAGTGTTATTAGTTCCTTAAATAACGAAAGTTCCATTTTCCTGTTAGTGAACAGTTTATAATATAACAAGTTCAGTTGCACGAAGAAAATCCAAGTGTTTGAAATGTTATTTCTGTGAGAAAATATAATACTTTTCCAACGTTATTTTCCCTTCAATGTCATAATTAAGTGACTTTTATTTTCACAAAGATAGTCATATAACTTAACGTTCCATGTTATTTTGATACATAAGCATTGTAGATTTCACTTGACTGATTGTTAATGACTCTTATAATCGAGGTATTACATGAAAAAGTTACAATCGACGCACTGTCAGTGTCGAAGTTCAGTTGTCTTAAGTGCGTAGCTGCTAATTCGATTCATTCGGACATCTCGACAAGATGTCAGCGAGAACATTCTGTGTGCCAGGTATGGATCGAATCGTGAAATTAAATGGTTGTAACGCGATCGCATACCTAGTAGATTTGGCAGATTTTACGTCCTTTGTGTTGAGTGCAGTAAGAGCTTTTTGGTCTGATTCCACAATAAAGTGTGATCCAAGCAGATATCTCTGAAGTTTATTTATTGACCATACAAGCCCGAGAAGTTCTTTATCTAAAACTGAATAATTCTGTTCAGTTGGAGTTAACTTCCGTGACACATAGAGAACTGGATGCAAGGTCCCATTATATTCTTGTAGTAAGACACTTCCCACGCCGTAATTAGAAGCATCGCTGCGTAATACAAATGGCAAATTCTCGTTAGGTAACCTTAAAACAGGATGATTAGAAAAAAATTTCTTTATGATATCCAACGCGATTTGATGTTCGTTAGACCACCGAATCACGTTAGCTGCACCTTTCCTAAGTAATGAAGAGAAAGGAGCAGTAATGGACGAAAGATGTGGTATGAATTTCCCATAGTATTGTACTAGTCCTAATAGAGATCGCACTTGTTTCTTTGTTTTAGGTGTGGAGATGTTAAGGATTTTGGAAACATTACTGTCCTCTGTGTATAACATACCGCGACCAATACGGTGTCCCAAAAAAGAAATCTCGTGAAAACCCACAAATGCCTTTGATGGCTTAGCAGTTAAATTATGATTTTGTAACGTGGCCAGTAATGAGTTTAATCCTTCTAAATGTTCTTCCCATGAGTCACTGAAAAGACAAATGTCGTCTATGTACGCAATGACGTTGGGATGATGAGATAGGATTCGACGCATCATGCGTACGAACGTGGCAGGAGCGTTAACTAACCCGAAAGGCATAAAATTCCATTGGAATAGGCCCCGGGGCGTCGAGAAAGCAGTGAGTGGTTTTGCCCTTTCTGTCAATGGTACTTGCCAATAGCCTTTTGACAGATCAAACTTAGAGAAGAAAGTAGAATGAGATAATTTCACTAATAAATCTTCTAAAAGCGGCAAAGGTTCAGCGTCAAATTGTGTGACTTTATTTAATTTTCTATAGTCTACACATAGACGAATGTTATTATCCTTCTTTCTAATTATCACCATAGATGAAGCATATGGTGACAACGATGGTTCAATTATTTTTAATCGAAGCATCTCATCTAATTCCTTTTCGACCTTATCTCTAAAGTGTAAAGGTATGGGATATGGACGAATACGGATAGGTGTTTCATCAGTTAGGAGAATATCATGCTGAATAGCTGATGTATGACCTGGAATGTCAGTGAGAACCTTATCATACGTTTGAAGAAGTGATGAAACTTGTTGTCGTTGATCAGTCGAAAGAGAAGAAGAAATAGTGACATCATTCCAGTTTTCCGTGGAATGAAGAGGTACAACTGGTATGGGCAATTGTACATCTTGAAAAGAAGATTCTTCTTCTTGTATAACTGACAAATTAGTATAGTTGTGAATATGAGGAGTAGGATCGTCAGTCGCTTGAAATACTGATTGTAAATAATCAGGACGTGAATAATACTCTTTCAACATGTTAATGTGAAAGGTTTTGTGTTTTCCATTAATATCTACGATGTAGTCGACATCGGATATTCTTGAGATGATCCTAAATGGACCTCTCCATGTGATAAGTAGACGATTATTATGTGAAGGCAGTAAAACAAAAGCCTCGTCACCAGGAATAAGCTGGCGAAGACGTCTATACCGATTTGCAAATAGACGAGCTTTTTCTTTAGACTCTTTGGATGATGCAGTAGCTAACCTACAGGCATCTATTATTCTCTTTCTTAAAGAGATGACATATTCATATGAGGATTGAGTTTCCTCAGGTATATTATCTTCGACCAATAAATCATGGATTAAAGACATAGGTCCGCGTGGTTGTATGCCAAAAACCAACTGGAAGGGGGAAAACCCTGTTGCTTGGTTTTGCACTTCGCGATACGCGAAGAGAGCAGCGGGTAGGACCCTGTCCCACTCCTGAGGGTGATCTTGAGTCATCTTACCCAACAACTGCTTAAGTGTCCTATTCTGTCTCTCAATTAATCCATTCGACATCGCATGGTATATAGAACTGAGAGATCTATCTATATACCCAATGTCTTCATAACCTGTGACATGGATTCGGAAATAAACTGGACACCATGATCTGATAGGATCTTACGCGGAAAACCAATGCGTGAAAAGATCAGCATTAAAGCTTCTGCAACACTTGCAGATGAGGTGTTTTTAAGAGGTATGGCCTCAGGCCAACGCGTACACATATCGATACAGGTGAGAATATGTGTATGTCCTCTTGCAGATGGCAATATAGGACCAATGATGTCGATTGCCATTTTATCAAATGGTCTAACAGGTATGTCCGCAGCTTGGATAGGAGCATCATGATACGGACCCCTTACCTTAACTTCCTGACATGTCACGCAGGAACGACAATAGAGATTAACATCCCTATGAACGCCAGGCCAATAGAATGCGGATAGCACTCTAGATTTGGTTCGGGGAAAACCCATGTGACCTGCGCATTGTGAATCATGAGCATGTCGTAATATTCTGGGTCTCATAGCAGACGGGACCAGAATTTGTGAACGCACCAATGAATCTGTTTCTCTTAGTAATCTAACTAAAATACCATTTTTTAGAGCAAATTGGTGTCTAGACTTTGCAATTGTGTTGTTATTATTACTCTTAGTCGCCAATTGAAAAAATCTCTGCAAAGAATTGTCATTCTTTTGTAAATTAGCAAACAGCTCCCTTGAAATAGGAGAATCATCATCATTACTATTATGAACCGTAGGTTCAGAAGTTGATTCACGCGACAATTCAGTAGCTTGCGCTCTGGTAACCACTGCATTTGCAGCATGAATGTGTCGCTTTTCCCATTCATTAATTTGCTCTGGTGTACACTCTCTTATACCGTGTATACAACCAAGTATCACATCGCTAACTGGATTCTGCAGAAGACAGGCATGTATCTTCCCTGAAAAGAAAGGTGTATGTAAGTTAATGATTGCTGTAGGGAAGGTTTCCACAGTTCCTCCAAATGTGACGCACTTGACAACGTTGCCTGTGGCCAAGGAGGGGTCGATCAGAGAGTTCCGCACTCCGACAGTACTGCAGCCTGAGTCAAACAAGACAGAGCAAGGAATCGAGTTGACGTATCCTCTGTTAAATTTTAAACACCCTTTCCCATGGTGAATTGATGCAGAAGTAGCTGTACAAACTACGGGTAGACTTGGTAAAGTGTGCCCGCATCGCAGCGTCGTGATCGCCTTGGGCTGGAATAGCGTTGAGCATTCTTGACATGTCTTTACCTGTTCTAGATCGATACAAGACATAGCGTTATGTTGATTAACATTAGTATCATTACCTTTGTTAGTTTGTGCTTCAATTGAAGCAACATTTGAATGTTGTCGTGGTCTGCTCGACGATCTATCTCTTCGTCGCGATCGAACCTGATTATTGTCATTAAAATTGCTATAATTACTGTTTCTGCTATCATTAAAATTTGGCTGAGTCCGCCAATGAAAGTTTTCACTGTTGTGATGTTGGCGAAATGACCTATTCATAAATCTATTTCTATTTTCTGGATGATATGATTGAGATCTCCAATGTTGTTTATTATTATTACCTTGATTATATTTAGGATTGTTGTTACTAAAATCTTGAGATCTGTGAGCTTGACCCCATGATACATTAAATGGAGCAGAGTGTGAGTATTGTTTCCCCTTTTGAAAATGACCAAAGTTGAAATTATTATTACTTCCCCTTTGAAAATTTCTATCGCTACTTATCGAACGATTTCTAGGGAAATTGTTTTGTTGCATGGCGAAAGCAACGGGTAAATCGTCCTTAAGCTGCGCATTGCTGACATCCATGTTAGGATGAGCGGTGCAGAAATTTTTACAATGTTCTGACATTTCTTTTATATTACCTGGTTTACGTTCATGTAGGAACGCAAGAAATGCAGGACTTACTGCTGATAAGACTTTATCGCGAAGTAATAAGTCAAAAATACCATCATACGATTTCTCTACCTTGGATAGTTCTATCCATCGTTCTAAGGTAAGACGTATTTGAGAAAGAAAATCATCAAAATTCTTGCTAGATTGCGGGAGCATAGACTTGAACCTAAGTCTGTATTGATCCTCTGTCATCTGAAATTTGTTTAGAAGAGCGGCCCTGAGAGCCCCATAATCATTTTTATCTATAGAGCTAGTAGTGTGATAAACAGCCATTGCCTCTCCTGTTAATAATCTGGATAAGTGGGTGCAATATAATGATTTATCCAAGTTGTACGATCGACATGTAGCCTCAAACCTGTCCAAAAAAAATATGACATCGTCGGATGGTGGAGTAAATTTAGGCAATTTGAGATGAATCTCTCTAAAATTCTCATGTCTAGATGAAGACTGGCCTTCCTGAGTCTTTTGTGTATTACATTCACTTGACAATCTTATTCTATCAAATTCCAATTCTGTAAGTTTCAAATCATGCTGACGTTTCTTTTCATTCTCTTCTGTCTCAAGTTGAAGTCTTCTTGCATTTTGTTCAGCTATTAATCTTCTTTCTTCCATTTCCTTTTGTTTAACTTCTATCTCCTTTTGTTTAACTTCCATTTCAATTTTAAGCAGTCTTTCTTTTTCTGCAGCATCTCTTTGCTTATTGTCCATCTCAATTTTAAGTAGCCTTTCTTTTTCTGCCGCATCTCTTTTAAATTTTTCTTCAGCATCCCATCTTTTCTGTTCTACCTCACGCTGAAATCGTTTCTCTTCTAATTCCGCGGCTAATCTCACTTTTTTCTCCTCTTCCGCAGCTATAAATTTATTCTTCTTTTCATTTTCCTCAGCCCCAATCCGTTTCTGATCTGCCTCAAATTTCAACTTCTTTTCATTTTCCTCAGCCCGTTTCTCTTCTAATTCAGCGGCCAATCTCATTTTTTTCTCATTTTCATCCGCCTCAAATCTCAAATTTTCCAATCTTAATTTCTCAGCTTCTAATCTTTGAGATTCCAACCTTTGAGATTCTTTATATTCTGTCATAGCAAATGATCTAATCTCTTCCGGAGGTATATTAAGCGCCTTAGCTTGCTTAATAAAATAGTCTAAGGTAGACATTATTCAATATTATTATGTAATAATACTACTTAAAAGTGTTACTATAACGAGTGGTCTTCGTTCCTGTCCTAGAACGGTAAAATCAAGTCATATAATAGGCAATTATAT
The DNA here is from genome assembly GCA_024509875.1 of Oreohelix idahoensis. NCBI lineage: Eukaryota > Metazoa > Mollusca > Gastropoda > Stylommatophora > Oreohelicidae > Oreohelix > Oreohelix idahoensis. The sequence continues at coordinate 59,985 of JAMPIV010008947.1, read as the reverse complement.
TAATAATTAATAAAGTAATTTATAACATGAAATGGTATGAAAGCAATAACGTGACAGACAATAGCACAATACTGACACGACACGATAATCAAGACAAAAAGAAATGAAAAAAACGGTATGAATACATCTACTTAAAGTCCTGTAGTGACCGTTAGAATTGCTGCAAGGTCCAGGATGTTGTCGCCTTGAAAGATACCGTATTTCTTTTCAACCGAGTTTTGATTGTAGACTGGAGTTCGTTTCCGCTATTGAAAACTGGCTATTTTTTCAAACCACACTTGGCCGCCATACTGTTGGAGTTCGTTTGTTGTTGTTTGAAAGTGTGAAAATAGGTTTGTTGAATCTGTCTACTTGACATAACGCAATTGGATTCAATTTCTGAACAAAGTAGTAAAAAAGTCAACTTGATCTTCCAACCATGGGCATATCAACTAATGCCAAGAAGGTGTATAGTTCATTCAATTTATTTGACATCATACGGTTGACTAGACGAACATTTAATGTTGACGACGAATGGTTGACGTTCACTGGACAGAACACAACGTAAGTTTTCATATTTTAAATTACAGTTAATTCGTTCCTTAAGATAATCTCTTAGGTAACGTCAGACTAGTTATACAGTGTTCATAACATGGCATCCAAGTAAAACAAATGAGGCAGTTATATAAGATATGTCAATCTTCCACTGTCCTATGACCTTGGCAATGACGGAGAACCTTGTCAGGTCTTTTATATCATATAATGTTCCGATACTACGTATCTCCTTTTAGTACTGGCCTCTTATTTTCAATCAATGAAGAATAACAATAATATACTTTTCTGCTCACGACCTTCGTGGCATCATAGCTTAGATATAGCAAATACTTGAGTCACCTCTGCTTTGCGGGGTACGTATTCGTAACGGCCGAATACTGATTTATATCATAAACATATATATCAAGCCAATCCTGGATGATCCTAACGTTGGAATCCGTCGGCTTTACAATTCATATAATAAGTTTCAAGTAAGACTCCATTTTGCACCAATACGTCATTGGTACAACTAGACGTCTACATGAGAACGAAATACATAGTTATCTAAAATCATACTTGCTTCTTTTCCCAAGAAATATCACTAGAATACTGTTGACCCGAGTCCTCATCTTGCTAACAGACGGACGGTCATACACAATAAAAATATACCCGCAACACGGGTTCGAACGCCAAGAATCAATGGACTGATTCTTGGGCACTAAACTTCTCAACCCCAGCTATGACGTAGACTGACTGTCTAGATACACGTGCGGTCTGCATAACCCCCTATACGCCTTAGTGCACAACCGTGCGCTAATGAAATCAAACTCACCAATAAGACTTACTCTCATGTGAGTCGGTGCGCAAAGTTATTACAGAGGTAGGGCAACATATTAATAATATGATACTACCTTCATCTGTAAAGGAGTGTAGAGGTCTAAGAAAAGGGCTCTACAGTTATACACAATCTCCTTGCACAGTTTTGAATGGACGCAGCTCTGTATTAGAAGCTTCTAAATCACTTTGGACTGGGAAATTAGAGTTAACTCCTCTAATGGTGGGTGTTCTACGAAATCACTTGGCCTGGGAAACTTTTGTTTAATTCCTCTATAACTTGGTCTGGGAAATTAAAGTTAATTCCTCTGGTGGCCGGTGTTCTGCGAAATCACTTGGCCTGGGAAAACTTTTGTTTAATTCCTCTATAACTTGGTCTGGGAAATTAAAGTTAATTCCTCTGGAGGCCGGTGTTCTGCGAAATCACTTGGCCTGGGACAATTTTTGTTTATTCCCTCAATGACTTGTGATCAAATTCTTAGGTTCCAGTCTTGGTAATTGAAGTCCTGGTCCTTTTAAGCTTACAGTCTTGTATTAAAATGCGGGTTTACTTGTAAAAGCCAAAGCTGCCCAATACTCGATCTGTCACTGTTAATAATGGAATTCTAGGTCCAATCCTTCTCTTTCTGGCTTTCTGGGAGTTGCTCTTATGAAGTTGCGAAGCTGTCTGTTCTGTGTATCTGAGTTCGCTAGATTATATCTCTCATTCTCAGTTCAAATCACAGATTCTGTTTGCACCGAATGTTCCAATAGAATGCATTGTATATTCCGGCTCTCACTTCAAACCAATCAAATCTCTCTAGCACTACGTGGGTTGGGGTGTTTCGTTTAAAATATCCCCTCGCTTTTTTTAAAATATTAATTTTAATATTCCACGCGTGACCTCTGTCTAATCATGCGGTAATATTTCCAGTGACATCTTGTGCACAACTCACAAATACTACCTGTGAACTCATTTGATGTCCAGATGCTACCTATCGCCAATATTGTCTCTCCAGACAGATTATCGTGATAATCACAAATATGGATGGTCCCGTGAAACGATAAACGCATCTACCACCTGCGTAATCTGCCCACCTCAGACGGCTATCTCAGACAGGCAATATTGGCTTCTATACTCGTAGATGTTGATCGGGCGAGACCGTCATTTCATGATAAGAATCTCGCTCGCTGACCGGTGATAATGACTGGATATTGTTACGATAATACCCTAGTTCACCTGGCGGAACGTAAATAAGTCTGAGGAGTGGCTCAAAGCAAAATGTCAAGGATAAAGATAGTCCCATAGCAGATACTTCCGTAGGGGAGTGGTGTTAGAAGAACAGTATTAAAAAAAAAACTACCAAATGCTTCACAACTAAAACGTGGAAAAAAATACAGTAAACCATTGGTAACATACTTTTTTTCCTTTAATGTTTGGATTGAAACGTTTGGAAAGGCTACCCCCTACCCCCCAATCAACAAAGAGCATGGATAGCTACTTAAAACATCATTAAGATAAGGAAGAAAAAGAAATTAGATTTAATACACGCAAAACAAGAAGTCCCAGAGTTAAGGCACGAATTACGTATAAAGACATCAGGAGAGACGAGAGGAAATATGTCGACACACTGGCTAGAGCTACAATGAAATAATGGGGACATATACTGGAGTCCAAAAAGATTAGTGACATAAACAAGCAAATGGGCAGATAAACGAACAGTTTAGAATTGCTGAGACGGACAGAACATTTTGTGGTAAGATCCTTATAAAATGAGTTGGAAGGTCATTGCGAACATTGGCATAAAAAGAAAGAGGGGACATATAAAACAGCTAGCTAGCTCTGAGTGATAACAACACTAATAGCTGGAAGATCTTTCATTGTTTAAGGAAATTCATTGAAGTAAAAGAAATCGTCCAACAAAATAAGAAATCTTCTACTCCAATGTTAATGTTATATTGTATGACTCTAAAACATGGAGAATAACAAATACAGAAAACTAAACATAACAAAACAGACGAAATAACTACCTAGATATTACAGACTTTCCTAAACGAGTACTGGCACTGAATAGAAGATTTAAAATGGTACAAGGAAAAAAAACCAAAGGAAAGCACCAGATAAATGCCTGTGGACAAAAATAGTGAGAACAACACGCTGGTATTGGATAGGATACACAATGACGAAGTCAGCTGATAGGATACACAATGACGAAGTCAGCTGATAGGATACACAATGACGAAGTCAGCTGACTGCATTGCAAGGTAATCCCCACGGTACGAATAATAATAGGAGAGCAAAAAACCGCACGTAAACAACATAACAAGGATACACAGAACCATGATCTTGAATGAATGACATAGGAAATGAAGATTTGGCGTGAATTTGTCGAGGATCTGTGCCCCAAGTGAAAAGGTAAAGGTCCTTATATAACCCACGGACCCTGTGTCTTGGTTGAGCGGGCCGCACCTCGCCAAAACGAGGCAAAATTTTATATTTAAAAAAAATAGAGCGGGGGTTTTACCGTTACACCTGTTCACTGAACACTGGTGAGGTAGGGGCTGCGTTGGCTTAGCTGGCAGTCCTGGTCAGGGCTTCATCATGCTAGCAGATAGATAGTGGTAATCCTTTTCATGACTTAGCATCTATTAACGCTGACAGGCTAACAGTCCTTTTCGGGGCTAGCCCTTTTCAGAACTACTACATGCTAGCTGATAGACGCTAGTAGTCCTTTTCAGGGCTTATTGTTTATCAACACTGCGCTTCAGTTAACAGATTTCACTTAATTTTTTAATGGCAAATGGCGCACTGATGTAACCAACGGACTTAAGTCTAGGTTGAAAGAAATGTGCAAAACTAGCAACAATTAAAATGAAAGAGCAGCGAGAAAGCAATTATTTAGTCTAGTAGACCGTTCGTGTACGTAAACCGAAGTATTATGCACATGGCGTTTGTCCTATATTACACAAAAGAGAAACAGAAATGAAACTTGAATAATAGATCAAGCCACTAAATACAAATGAATCAGCGGTTCCAATAATAATCGGAGGTAATCTAGAATATCACGAGACAGAGGAAATCAAACTGAAACGCATAAGTCATAGAAACGATGACATTTTTGCAGAGTACAAAACCTCAATTTTGCTTCAGAAACGTGCCACGAGGCAATTAGCTCGTCGAGAAGCCATTTTGAAGGTGAAAGGACAATTCACTAAGTCATCAGTCGTGCAGGTATGGAATGACCAGTGCCACCATATCTTTTATTATGCGTGTTATAATAGCGTATCAGTGCTACTTATAAAAACCAGGTTGATACAAATATTTTCTTCTTTACGTTAAGATGCCAGACGATGACGAGACTCGTTTTATTAGTTAATTATATAATCCCTGGTAGTAAACAGTTGAGATAGATAAAGTGTGTTAATGAGATCACAGAGGATGAAATTATTCATTAACAAGATGAGCAATATGGACTTGTTAACAAATAATAGCTCGGAGAAAAGGAAAGGGAAGGCAAAAACAGTGAGGAAGCGAACTAGTTTACCCAATCCATAAAACTGGACATAACTTAGTGAGATCGCTAACACTTAATTTTCCTAAGGCAGTATTTTCTTTGATGTTACCTTTATCTATACCCTATCCATCAAGGGTTACTAGCTGTATTTGCGGAGCTTTGTGTGATTTGGCCGCCTCGTTTCTATTTTTTGGTTTGTTTTTTTTTTGTTTGTCTTTTTCAGCTGTATCTAGTTAATGACTGTGTCTATGATTGTTGGCACCAGCCCTTTCAATGATTATTTTTTCTTTGGGCTGTTTGTTGTTTGTTTTTGTGTGTGTTTTAGCCGAAATATCCTCAACAGCCACTTTCATTTTCTATTCTTTGGCTCTAGTTTAAATAGTTCTACCTATCTTTTGACTATAAAATTGTATGTGAAAAACACAGTACGCTGACTGCAGAATTTTAAAAAAATCATCTCTACGAAGAACTTAAAACATTGCATTGTACTACACGTTCAGCGCTTCCGTGCAAAATATTTCAACATATAATTCTTCTGATTGCTCACCTGCAGGCGCTGGACCTATGCCATGGACTATCAATGCTGAAATCTACCCCCAGTGGGCTAGGAGCATCGCGTGTTCTCTGGCTACTGTCACTAACTGGACCTGCAACGTCATTCTATCCTACTATTTTCTGACACTGATCAGCACAATCACACCATGGGGTATACACTTCCTACTTCATTCATTCTGTCTATATGTGTAGTCTAAAACTTTACTTGTTCTGTTTATGTGTGTCTCCTAATTCTTTACTTATTCTGTCTATATGTGTATCCTAATTTTTTACGTATTCTGTCTATATATGTATCCTAGTCCTTCACTTATTCAGTCTATATGTGTATCCTAATTTTTTACATATTCTGTCAATATGTATATTCTAATGCTTTACTTATTCTGTCTATATGTGTATTCTAATTCTTTACTTAGTTTGTCTATATGTATATCCTAATTCTTTACTTACTTTGCCTATATGTGTATCCTAATTCTTTACTTATTTTGTCTAAATGTGTATCCTAATTCTTTACTGATTTTGTCTATATGAGTATCCTAATTCGTTACTTATTTTGTCTATATGTGTCTCCTAATTCTTTACTTATTTCGTTTATATGTATATCTTAATTCTTTACTTATTTTGTTTATATGCATATCCTAAGTCTTTACTTATTTTGTCTACATGTGTATCCTAATTCTTTACTTTGTTTGGTTTGGTTTGGCTTTAACGAATATCTACATTGCACACGGACTACTCTATCAGTTCTCCGATCTCCTCCCTTAGATCACACAAGGAGGATCTCAGCACAGTGCACGAACTCCGTAGCACCGGCGAGAATCCCAGTGTGTGTATATAGGAATCACACATTCTATAAATATTTTTATGGTGGGTAGGTTTCTAATTTTTAAAATTATGCCAGGGCGGGCGGGCGGACGGACGGACGTACGGACGGACGTACGTACGTACATACGTACATACATACATACATATATATATATATATATATATATATATATATATATATATATATATATATATATATATATTTATATATATATATATATATATATATATATATATATATATATATATATATATATATATATATATATATATATATATATACATAAGTATGACTCATATTATAAGAATTAATTCGTGACAAGAGTTGTTCGGATAATCGAAATTTCTTACTTATTCGTTCCTCTTCTACCGTGAGGTGTAGAGGTTTGTGAGAGAGAGCGCCATACTATTCTATCGGCTGTCTTCCTCCTGGCTTGGATCCACTCTAGTCCTCGGTCCTTCAAAGACTGTCTAATGTTGTCCTCCCAGCGGACTTTGGGTCGTCATGGAGGTCTGGATCCCTGGCTCTTTGTTTCTCATGCTTGTCGTGGTAGCCGATCTTCTCCCATTCTGCAGACATGGCTATTGCATACATATTTTTGAATGCACAGATTACAAAAATACGATATGTCTATTTAATAATTTATTTGTGTACGAAAATGCTTCCCTTGGGGAAAGCGAGATAATCCATGATTGATTTATACGTTTGATTCAGCGTATGAATATTGACGTCATGTCAGTTCTCGTTTGTTAGGGCCAGAAAATAGATTGATCTTGTTCAAGATGTTAATGGCCTGAATTTATATAAATTACTTGTCTAGTACAAGAAGATTTAGTTTTATATTGTATATCTTCGTATGCTAAGGTCGGACTATAGCGAACTCTGGCGGAGGTATCCGTTGTCCTAGAGAGTTGTAGTGAGTTCCGAGATAGACGGTCGTAATGGCCGGGTGTGTTTTCTAGGGCTGGTCCTGTTCAAGGTTTAAAGTGAGTTATGGATGATTTTTCCATAAGGAAGGAATGTCTCTGCAAGTGTATGATGTCAGAGACTCTTCTCATGTATTTCATTATGTTTGAATTCGGACTCCAGGTAAAGCCAGACCCGTTTTTCCTTTGATGATCTCCTTATGGTTAGACCTAGATGAAACATCGTATTTTCGAGCATCGTTGGTCGCTTTAATATAGATTGATGAAGATGACAGGTTCCATCAGGGATTGTATGGAAACTATAGGAAATCCTATATATTCAAGTTATGAATTAGCTGTGGCTAATAATTATCCTTCTGCTGGGCGAGTGAGCGAAAACTCAGGGAAGGAGGCCATTTTGTATTCCTGTCCAAAGAACGGATCATGAATCTTACTATTCAGACAGTGGCACGGAGATCTCATTAAGATGAAAACCCCTGCGGTGGTTTAACTTTGTTATTTAAATATTTGACATATACAGCTGGAGAACTTAGCCAAGGGAAAGGTTCCTCCAGTGAACATACCCACTGATGCGTTCAGTCAGTTAGGGGATACGGCAATAGTACGCCAGAAAACTGAATGACTTTATTATATTGAATGCTGCATGAAATGTACTACTATTCTGCTACCTAATGATTTGCTATGTCAACATAGTCATGACTGTATTTCGTGCTGTCCAAGTGTGTGCGTCAATATTAAAAGCATAGAAACGTCAACAGCGGTTCCTAACATCTTTGACTTACCTAAGAGTGTGAGTGAAATAGTATCAAGTGTCAACTACATCGAACAGTACACCATTCGCGTGTTTTCCACTCTCACTCCATACATACACAATCCTGCGTCGGTTGAGTTGACCTTTGTTGTACTTGCCTGTCTCATGTGTAACGAGCAGGAAGAATACTCTACCCTTTACATTGATGACCACCAGTACCACCTGAGGAACGATTACTTGACAGTAATCCCATAGCAGACACTGCCTTGCTGTCTTTGCCTTCCCTAACTCAGGACTAGAGTGAGTTACCCATTTACAGCTGGGTAGACTGGAGCATGCCTGGTATCATCAACTCAGTACACTACAGTGGACTTTACAGTAGTGGCTAGTCAAACAACAACATTCTACAATGGCCAAACCATCTCAGTTGGGACTGTTCTACTTGAGTCTGCAGGGGTTGGGTTTTTAGGCCTTGACGTATCGTCTGTTTGCGGACCATGTCTCTTCTTGTTACTTCAACTACTTCCTCAGATACCTCATTTCTGAGGTTTGGATCTGGCTTTTGTGGGTTGTAGTCATTGCCCATGACTCGCATCCATACGTCAAGACTAAGACATAGGTGGAGCGGTATACAGCCATCTTCGTCTTCTTACCAACTTCTCATTTGCTGAGGAATTCTCGATTTATGGCCTGAAAAAGTCTCCCAGCTGCTGCTCTTCGGGCAGCCAACTCTTCTTTGATGCCTCCCTTCCGATCTATGACAGCTCCAAGGTATTTGAAGTGGTCGACCTGCTCCAGGACCTATTTTCCCAGCTTAATCTGATGTCTTCTTTCCTCTCGTGATATCACCATGGTTTTTGTTTTAGAGCTGCTTATGATCATCCCTCTTTTCTCCAGCTCTTCCTTCCAGACTTGCATGTTGGATTGAAGATGGGCCTCTGATTTAGCAATCATGGCAACATCATCTGCAAATGCCAGCTCTGAAATACAGATCTGTCTCATCTTCCAGTACCCCACTGCATACCTGTCCTCTCCTTTCTTGCCTTGATGACATCGTCCATGAGGAGTATGAAAAGATAAGGTGAGAGGATATCAACTTATCTTACACCAGTGATGGTCCTGAATTCTTTTGACTTATGGTTTGCCGTCCTCACATAATTTCTGCAAGACTTGTAGAAGCTCTGTATAGCGTGAATCAGAGGTGATGGAATATTCTTCCTTGCCAAATAGTCCCAGAGTTTGTTCGAAATTACTAATAACTATTGTTAGAAAAAAAGCACTTAGTCACACAAACAAAAGTATTTATTTAGTCCAGGGTTAAAGACGTAATTGAATATTACGATGTACTCTAAAACATGGATACTAATATATATATTTTTATATGTAGATAGTAATACAATATATTTGTTGCCTAAACGTGTGGATACTGCTTCGTATGCTTTGTTGTTGTCATTCTTTTTTTGTCATAGGTTTTCTGCTAGAGCTACCATCTTCACTTTCTAACACAGTGTCGCTCCGAAAGTTTGATAGGTGTATAGATAGGTATAACATATGGAATAACAACACTAAGGTCTCCAGAAAATAGAGAGACCTAGTGGAGATAACCAGAAGAGAAGGCGAGTGCTCTCCTCTGGATAGTGATATCTAAGGAATCATGAAGAATTAATTTTTAATGTACTCATATTTTGTATGTACGCGACAGGAACGTCTATCCCTAATATCTCGACAAAGAAAAGAGCCCCCAACTTCCAAAGTGAAGGTTTTTGCCCATATGTAGATACTTAACAAAGATAGAATAAGTGATATATTTACTACAAAAATATGAGTTGATCAACAAGGCTATATAAGTTTCATTTGTGAAATTTATACGTATGTAGGTTTAGTAGAAAGTAAAAAAAAAAGGTGATTATGGAAGGAAATGCACACATAAAATGTAAAACCGTAACTAATCAAAAATGATATTAAAATTATGCATGACTGAACCCGAAGGGTTATAATCTTATAATTCAACAAAATTCAGTTTTGTGAAATTGACTTTACTTTCTTATTTCAAGTATCTGAGCACTGACTGGTCGTGTGTTTATTTTTCTACTTTTTCAACATTTTGTTGACAGATCTGCTTGCTGGTATACATATGTATTTAAATGTATGTAATGTGCAGTTGGCGTGTCGTACAAGGCTACTAACATGAGGTTGTGTGAATGGGTCTGGCAAGGCCTTGTAAAATTAGGCACTTTCCTCCTGTTCTGTGTGGTCTGTATTGTGGCAGCCATCTTTGTGTTGGCGTTTGTTCCAGAAACCAAAGACAAGAGCCTTGAAGAAGTTGAGCTTCTTTTTATGACAGAGGAAACGCGACAGCAGACGATCCAGAATAGACAACAGAAGCTTGACGCAGAGAATCAAGGTGAAGAAGACCCAGCTGGATCGGTAATAACGAAGCAAAGTGCACTTGAGGCCGCGGCAGCACCTGGCCGTACAGGGTCCACAGATCTGACCTAAGAAAACGCGGTTAGGACCAGCTTCATGTACGTCTTGGTTTTTATGTCCACCGTTAAAACTCTGGGAGCACACCGTGGTGATTGTAGCCATGCGCACATTGCATACGAGAAAAAGTTGTACATTTAATAACACATTTCGCTGTTCTTTTAAATATTTTAAAATTTCCCAGCCGTCTTAAATATTTTCATTATTAATTAACTTCAGGAGTCCGACTGACCAATTCGCACATAGGTATACACGTGCTTAAAGATATGTGGTATATTAATTCATTTACTAAAATGTGTCAGTGAGAGTCCACTGTACATACCATACACTCTGTCATTTGTTTTATCTTCAACTCGGACCACGGCTGTCATCTGTTTCTAGACACAGTTATCACAGGAAATGGTGCATCATTTTTAGAGATTTCCGAGCAGATAGCCTTGGCTTTCGTGACTTACATATTTATTATGTCTCTAGTGTTTTAAAACATAATTTCTTAATTAACTGCTGTCCTGTATTTGTCAAAGTTTTTCCTTGTCTGGTTTCCTTATCTTCCTGGCGATTTGAAGTTACCTGTTGCCTCGGTTTCTCCGTTTGTTATCTCTTCGCACAACCCGCCAAAAAAAAAAAAACTTTTGCTACGAGCCAAGTATTGTAGACTAATGTACTACTTTGTTTCTCTGAAGAACTCTCCCTCTTTACCAGTGTGATAATATTTGTATAGTACTACCATTGGGATCAATCAGTCAATAACTTCTAGCTCCGCACGGAGCATAGGACCGTACTAAAAGCACGCCAAGTCTTCACGTCCATCCCTTCAAGGTCCTCTTGATCACGTTCAAGTCAGTCTCCATTTTTTCTCTCCTTGTGTTGTTTGGTCTTCCTCTTTTTCTCTTACCGTGCGGATTCCAGAACAAGACTAGCCTTGAAATGTTATAAACTAGTTTTATTATGCGTGGTCGGTTCAACGTGCTCGTCTTCTTCTCACCTCTTATTCCAATAAGATGGTTGGTCTGATATAAGTCATTTCATTCAGTGTATAAAACATTAACTTTGTTCTCACTTTAACACAAACAACAAAATTAATAATTAGGGCCCGGTATCTCTGGATATCTTTTCCGTATGTATTAATATATTTGTAATTATAGCGGTTGTCACTGAAAATCGTTGTATTAATTAACAACTGGTTATCTAGTAGCATGGAAGTAAAAGAAAAATTGTAAAGTCATAGCATAGCTGTTCTTGTGATGGCATCGGGGTCTCTTCCGAGGACATGGCCAACCCAGCTCTAGCGTTTGCCAGCTATGATGGTGTGCATCTCCTCTTGCTTGCTCTGAGTAAGCAGATCTTGGTTGGTGATGGTATTCGGCCAAAAGATTCGGAGAATTTTTCTGTAGCATGTTGTGTGAAAAGAGGACAATTTCGACATTTACTTCTCTGTAACACTTCAGCAACCCGCACCATAGTTTTCTATTTCTTTATTATTCACAAGTGCCTGAAAACATACATTTATGTGTGTGTAATATTTATTTACTGTTTACAGGCCTCGGGTTTCCCTTCTTTATAGGGCAAATTACAGTTTTGTGAGTTATTGAACAGGCGTAAATATGTCAACTCTAAGCGCAAAATATATATGCTGTAAAGAAGGTCTCAACCTGTAATGTTTACATATGAGACATAAAGAGGTCTTTATATTCAGTTATCGTAAACTGCGAGTATTTAAAAAAAACTAATTTTCCTCTTCTGCAAATAGGGTTAATTTACAGCATCATGTGTAGACCGACCGCAATAGTCTATGGAAATTAGAAATTAAGTTGCTTTCTATGCCAGAACATGTTAGTGAATTACGACCAAATTATTTTTCTCAATACTTGTCTCCTGTCATTAATGAAATGCTTTAAAATACGTTGAGTGTTCTTATCTGTCTTATCTAAATATTTGCAATAAGTTGTTTTAGTCACGTGGCAGAAGATCGTGAGTGGAAGAGTATATATTCGTCAGTAAAAATTCATTTTCGCAGTCTACTCGAGAGCGGTCACTTATGAGCTAGTGTCATTGGAAATAATTTAAGTAAAATGTATTCTTCAAGACATTGTGCAAGTATTTGCATTGTTGCGTTATATTTCAAAGGTGGAAAATTGTAAAGTTAGTTCGTTATAGAGAGTATACATGATCAAAATACTAAGACATTACTGTATGATCAATGCACCACTTTGCTTTGCGTAAAACAAAAACGATTCAGTTCAGATGGCATCTGTTGCAGTCTGGCCCGTGTCCAATTCCATGAATATTTTCTATCATTTCAGGGAAACTGTTGTTTCCAAACTTGAAAATTCATAAGCGACAAGATACACATAGAAACATTACCCACGCAGCACCTGGACCCATTCATACACAGAGAAACATTACCCACGCAGCACCTGGACCCATTCATACACTATGGATCAGCAACAAATGAAACAGATAATGGAGATGGAGGCACTAGTGCACAAAAAGTGCTTTCAGTGGCACCAGGACAATTCTCAAGTAACTTCAGTACAGAGGCAGAAGCCGTGCAAACTGCAGATGAGGTTATAATGACAGAGGAATTCACAGAGAGACCCGTTGCTTTCTTCACCGATGTACTTTCTGTTCGTTCATCTGTTTCACGGATGCTACCTTAGTTTTGTATCTTGAATTTATTCAATATATCAACATCTTCAGTATCAAGCTAACATCGCAACTTGGCTCAAACAAACATGGCCACCTCAGTGTGTCACTATTAGTAATTGCAAGGTTGAAACGCCAAAATAATGCAGACCTGGATGGCTTAAGAGTAGTTCTCTACAAATTGTGTCAATCATTTAAAAAAATATATAAAGAAATATATAAAGAAATATTTTAAACACAGGCTTTTAATGCACTAAAAAGCCACAAATAATTTTTCTAGGAGTTTATAGCTTGCACTCAAAAAATGTAACATCAAATTGACAAAAAGAGTGGGGGGCTTAAGCGCTTATCATATATTTTATCCGTAAGTGTGTAATGAAGTATAAAGCAGAAGTTAATTTCATATAGAATCAGCGCCACAGGCTTTTTTGTCAATTTGATGTAACATTTTTTGACTGCAAACTATAAACTCCTTGAAAAATTATTTGTGGCTTTTTAGTGCATTAAAAGCCTGTGTTTAAAAAGGAACCCGTTACACGCCCATTGAGGCATATTGGGAATATGGTGTTAGGCCCATATTATCTTGACCGTCGGTACACTAGGGGTGATGTGGTCGGCATCACGCCGGCCGCCTTAACCTTCCCAGAGTTGCTCTGGTACCCATTTGGGGCTGGGTCGATCCAGGAGCCGTTTGTGGCCTAACAAATTCCCACCTCATCTGGGGATCGAACCATAGACCACTGCGCTAGGAAGCCAGTGCACTAACCACTATGCTACCGCGGCTCCTGTGTTTAAAATATTTATATATACTTTTTTCTTCTTTTTAGTGTTATTTTTTGTTGTTTTTAAATTTAAGTCAAATGTAATCGATCCGCTAATGACATTATCAGTTTGCGGTAAACGAGTACAGAGCACAGGAGTCGGATTTCATTATTCAGTATATTACACACAAAGTAAATTTTTTTTTTTAAATTTTGAAAAGAGTTGTAAATTAGATTTTTTTAAAATGTAGTTGTCAGTTGTGTGTATGTCTGTGCACGCGCGTGCGATAGCGTGTGTGGGGGGGGGGGGGGGGGGGGGGGAGGGAGAGAGAGAAGTTTCAATATTTCTCTCAAGAGAGACAATCTTGTTGGAAAGAATACACCTAGATTATTTGCAGTTATCGCCCATTTCACTGATGATACAATACAAACAAACTAAACTAATATTAATTTTAACTGTATTCATTTTATAATTTTTACGACTGAATATTGTATTGTCATGGGGAATACACAACTGTGCCACGTTTCAGAGCTATTGTTCATCTGGAAGTGATTGAAAAATCGATTGCAAGATTTGAAGGTGACAAAAGAGTGACATACGTTGCAAGTTAAAGAAAAGCCTGTAAAAAGAGTTGTAATCCAGAGGGTCCCATCTCATTGTAACATCCCAGGCAATGAAGAGGCTCACAGACTGGCAAAGGAAAGTGGAAAGCTACCTCAGCCTTATGCAAGCATGACATTGGAGGATGCAAAGAGTTTTATCAGAACCAGTTACACATAATGATTGTAGTGGGTTTGATGGTATTGTATGATGGTGATATTACTAAATGTAATGTATGAGGCCAGCTGTGAAGGCTCCTGAGATAAAATGTAGTTGTGAATTGTCAGAAGGCCTTTCTTGCTACCACTACGACCTCACACTCAATTTTTTTTCTTAATGAATGTAGCTATGTAAAATGTCTAGGGTAATGATATGTAATGTGGTGTGATAGTTATAGATACACCCACAGATATTTAAGCAGACTAATAATATTTAACAAATATTATAATACACTGAACTAACTCGAGAGTGTAAAATTTTTGATAGAATTATATTACATTTATTTGTTCTGGATCAAGTTTTATGTTGACCAGAACTTTTTTTTAAAAAAAAAGGATTTAAAAAATTATGAAAGAAATGCATGGAATGTTACATAATAAATGCAAGAGTGTACATATATAAGTACTAGACTAGTTAGTTTTATTAAAATGTTCTAGTAGTCATCTACTGGGGAGGATAGTTAATGCTTGTGCTGTTGGGGTGGCCTCATCACACCTGTCTATATTGACTACACAGTGTCCAGTAAATTACAGGAATTTTATGGGGTATTAGTAACTAAACGGCGTTGGTGAACTTCCAGCAGACCAGAGGCTCACTCAACTTGCATATGTAGCTCTGGTGCTGAAATCTGGTGGTCCCACCTCTCCGTGCTGGCGGGCAATAATAGTGGTCTCTGTCACAACGTACTGCACAGATACACTCGAGTAAAATCACCAACTGAATGGACACCGCCTTGTTGACAACTGAAACTCACAGCTCTGCAATCAAAGTATTGGCTATGTGTCAAAATTCTATTCTCTACCCACGTCTGGACACAACACGGACACAACAACCACATCATACAGACAGGTCAGATCTCTCTGACCAAACAGCACATTTACCATGGTGGTTTTACATCAGATAGGTCCTCCCAGACTATAGATTCTGAAAAATATTTATTAGTTTCCTTCCCTAAAAGTGGATAGGTAATATGTTTCATTATTCTCAACACTTGATCTGTCTTTCCTAACCCTTGCTGGAGTTTATGTATATTGTTGGTCCCTAGACCCTGACTTGGGCGGGGGGTCTAGAGCAAATCCCTACTTGTTTGTAAGGCTAGATTATGATATGGCAGTATCAAATCACTCGAACATTAAACAATATTCAAAATATACAAAGAAATAATTTCAATCTTACCAGATTATGAATAAAGAACACAGAAATGCTAGCAAAACTCAGCTGAGCTGCTGGCTATAGTATGGCGTCCCTGAACTTATTTCACTTTCTTTCATTTGGAAATCACCACACTTTAAAATACTGTGTCTATCATCGAACAACTATTGAGGAATGGCCCCACTTGCGCGTCTGAGCGCCGATAAAATGATTGTCTGTGGCCAATCACTGCCTAGGTTTATTTCAAATTCAAATTTCCTACCCTAAAGTCATTTCAGTCATGCTTCAGTCAAGTATGGATGTTTATCTGTTAGTCTGTCCGTCTCTACTTGTTTTTTTTTCAAAAACGTACTTGATTTTTGAACCAACCTTTCTCTCCCCTCCAAAATTTTGTCGTTAAAAGTTATATTTAGACACAGCTCCCACCAATGTCCCTTCGCTTCCCTACTAAGTAGATTTGAACACCTGCGTCTCAAGGTCGTGTTTTTTTGTGCAAATAGCGACACTTTTTATTCCATACAGTCTGTCGCTGATGTGAACAACACTGTCTTTTGTCATTATCTTCAATATTATCTATCCGTCTGTAAAATTAAGAACATATTAGTTCACTGCTCAGAATGGGCCATCCGGCCAGCTAATTTTTATATTCCTAACATTAATATTACGAAAAAGTTACTTTTTAATTTTTGTAATATTCCAAACATCTGCGTTCTGCCGCTGAATTCAAATCAAAGGCTTGGTATCGCAAAAGCGACCAATAAATGACTGTGGCGTAACATATCCAAGGTCCCTTCTGTCGAGTTCCTTACTTTATGTCAACTTGGGAAACGTGACTTTTCTCCGTTTCCCCCCCAATTGCGTCTCCTTAGCCTTTCTAGTCTCACGCAATCTTTCCAGTCATATTTTTTCCTTTTTATCCGCCGTTCCCCTCCTGTCTAGCAAGTCAATTTTTATGGAGGGTGATGACCCGCGGTCTGGGCGATCATGTACTATCAGCAGCCTACGCATTATGTTTTTATCCTTACATGTTATCTTTGGAGGTATTTTACCGTTGTATCTCTGTCAATTTCACTACACATCTCCCCACTTGAAAACATGCCTATGGCAAGTTCCAAAACCAGCGATACACATAGGTAAAATTACTCCTCACGTCTGCCACTACTCTAATTTTGATCACAGGGGTGCCGACTGAGGAAATCTGCACCGACATTCAATTTACGGCTTGCATAAGCGACTGGTTTCAGTTCCCCATCAGGTGAAGATGATCTTTGCAACAAAGCCCCTCCTAGTCCTACATTACTTGCATCGGTTCTTAAGACAAAGTCCTGTGTCAAATCAGGCAGTTTGAGAATAGGCTTGCTAGTGAGTTTTTCCTTTAACTCTTGGAACGCTAGTTCACATTGTGCAGTCCAAATAATTTTATCTGGAGGTCCCTTGCGAGTCAGATCAGTCAGAGGAGCACAAATAGCGTTAAAATTCTTGATGTATTTCTGATAAAATCCGCATAACGACACAAATGATCGCACGTCCTTTTTTGTTTGCGGCCTAGGTGCTCTCTGCAGTTTTTCCAAGTTCTTAGGATCAGGGGTCATATTACCCTGATATACAGTGTGTCCCAAGAATTCCAACTCTTTGCATCCAATACAACATTTTGTTGGCCTAGCAGTTAAGTTCGCCTCCCGAAGTCTATCAAACAACATCTCCAGAGCTTCAATGTGTTCTTCAAATGTCTCTGTGGCGACGAGAATATCATCCATGAAATTCGTGATACATGGGTTATTCAGGGGATCCAACAATTTGCGCATCATCCTTGAAAACACACTCGGAGCATTTTTCAGTCCGAATGGTAGCATATTGAATTCATAATGTCCATCCGAAGTGCTAAAAGCCAAATAAGGTCTCACTTCAGGCTTCACTGGGATCTGGTAATAGCCTTTACTAAGATCCACCTTTGAAAAGTATTTTGCCTTGTTCAGTCTGGCAAATAACTGTTTTGTGTCTGGTAATGGATCCACTTGTCCTTCTGTGACAGCATTCAGTTTCCTGTAATCTATGCACAGTCTGTGTTCCCCAGACGGTTTTCTCAACAAAACGACACTAGAACTAAAAGATGATTCACTGTGCGAAATAATCCCCTCCTTCAACAAATACTCTATTTCTTCCTTCAATGCCTTCTCCTTCGCGAACGGAATAGAATAGGCTCTCATACAGATTGGGTTTGAGTCTACCAGTTTCATGTCATACTGTAGCAAATTTGTATGGCCTGGTTTATCTGTTAATACATCTGTATGTTCCTCCAGAACCTGTTGAACTCTCTCCCTCTGGTTTTTAGTCAGGTGCTTACTGACTTTTACCTGTGCTGCGGTTTCACAAGGATGTAATGGGTATTCATG
Source organism: Oreohelix idahoensis (assembly GCA_024509875.1). Taxonomy (NCBI): domain Eukaryota; kingdom Metazoa; phylum Mollusca; class Gastropoda; order Stylommatophora; family Oreohelicidae; genus Oreohelix; species Oreohelix idahoensis. Next base: position 41,833 of record JAMPIV010008947.1, on the reverse strand, counting down.
TGAGGTGAGTGGTTCTTTTTGCATCTGGGTTGCAATAGCCAAGGTCAATAAGGGGGTGCTTTCCTGGAGTGGTCTGTCCAGATACTTCTTTAACAGGTTTACATGATAAACTTTCTCCTTCCCCTTTTTGTCAATTTTATAGTTTGTTCTAGACACCTTCTCTAGAACCGTATATGGACCTTGCCAACCAATTTGTAATTTATTCTGGCTTCCGGGTAGTAGAAGCAGCACCTTCTCTCCGACTGCCAGTTCCCTGTCCTTTGCCTTCCTATTAAAATATGCTGCATGTTTCTTCCTGGCTTGTTTCAAATTATCATTTGCCAGTTTCCATCCAGCTTTCAAACGAGTGGTCAGTTCGTTCACGTATTGATACGATGAGGTAACAGTCTCTTCCGCCTTCTCATCTGTCCAGGTCCTTAATAGAGCTTCTAATGGACCTTTTATTGGCCTCCCAAATAGCAGAGTTGCGGGAGCCATCCCGGTTGAACTATGTGGTACCTCCCGGTACGCAAACAATGCGGCGGGCAGGAATTGATCCCACAGATCCGGTTTTTCGTGTGCCAGCTTTCTCAGGATAAAAATGAGAGTCCCGTTGAACCTCTCTACCTGGCCGTTCCCTTGTGGATGGTACGGACTACAATGAAAGTGTCTGGCTTGAAATAGCTTAAAAACTTCTTCCGTTAGTTTCCCCTTGAACTGAGAACCATTATCCGTCAAGATTTGATGCGGGAATCCTAATCGGGTAAATATTGTAAGTAGTGCCTCTGCTACATGTTTTGAATCAATTGATGGCAGGGCTACCGCCTCTCCCCACATAGAACAAGTGTCCACCAGAGTAAGGATGTAACTGTTCCTCCTCTTGGTCCGAGTGAGAGGTCCTACAATATCCACTGCAACCCTCTCAAAAGGTGTTCCCACTATGGGCATTTCCCCTAGAGTTGCAGGAGCAGTCCAGTGCTTTGGAGCTACCCTTTGACATTCTGGGCAGGATTTGACATATCTTTTTATATCCTCCGTTATCCCTGGCCAGAAGTAATGACAAGCTATACGCTGTCCTGTGGCGCTGATCCCCATGTGACCACTGAAGGGAATCGCATGCCCGAGTTCCATCACTTTATCTCTATATGAAGTGGGAAGAACCAGCTGGTTGTGACCATTTGTTCCAGTTCCGGCCTTCCTGTATAAGAGTTTGTTCTTCATGAAATATTCCCCCTTGCTCGGAGGTGTGTGGCATTTGGGCAATTTTTTAAAACAGGGCTTGAGTGTCCTATCCTCAGCCTGCGCCTTCCTCATCTCCTCTGGATGAGCATTTATAGGTTCACCTTCTTCCTCCTTCTTCTGTGACCTGGTCTGCACTGTCGCCATGATCACAGGTTTCTCGGGATTCCCAAAGAAGACGTATCTACACCCCAATATCAGAGGGTAGATTGGTTCATCTATCACTGCTGCTCTGATTTCTCCCTCCACATAGCGAGTTTTCACCGTTATCCTTGCGATGGGAAGTGTCATGAGTGGTATGTCCTTAGTCGCCCCTTGTATTTCCACTGTTTCTGTGGTATACTGACTTGGGTCCACTAGGCTAGACTTCACAACTGAATCATAATCCAAACCTGTATCATAAAGGCACCTTATGGTGACCCCATTACAAATAACATCCTCACAAACTGGGGGGTGATAAGGTTCCTGTTGTCCATTAGGATTAACCTTTAATCTTCGCGTCCCCGACTTCATTGCAGCAATGTTTGAAGGTTTCCTTCTACAAAATTCGGTGTTATGGTTATCCTTCTTGCACCATTTACACCATCTTTTTCCTTGGTTCAACGGTTTTCTTTCATTGAACTTTTGGTCATTGAACTGTGAGTTTCTGTCGCGACAGTCATTTCTTGGCCGCTCAAAGTTTGTCCTACCTTTATTTCCCTGCTCTCTATTATCAAATTTATTAAATTGCTGTGGAGCTTTAAAATTGTCTATGTGCTTCTTTTTAGCACCACTTACCTCTGCCTGAGCTGCCTGATACCTCTCAGCAACATTTAAAATTTCCCCCAACTTCTCTGCACCTTGTTCCATGAGAAATTTTCTCATGTCTGGAGCCATGGACTCTCTCAATTGCTCAATCATGATCATTTCTTTAAGATCTTGGGTCTTCCCCAGAGCCGTCCATTTCTCCAAATAGGTTTCTAGTCTAGCAGAGAATTGGTGGTATGTCTCCCCAGACAACAGTTTGGCATTTCTAAATTTCTTACGATAAAATTCACCATTCTTCTCGTACCTTAATAACAAAGCCTGCTTTAACATGTCATAATTGTCTTGGTCTTCCCTGTTCATTTTGGCAAATACTTCATAAGAAGTACCTCTCAATCCCTGTGATAGCTTTAAACTCCACCTCTCTCTCTCTAACCCATATGTAGTAGCTAATAACTCAAAACGTCCTAGGTACCCCTCTATGTCATCGTCTTTTTCAACAAAATGGTCTAAATGAAACCCCATAGCTGAGTTTGAGGCTCCCATACTGGGCGTAGCATCTGAGGCAAAAGGGCTGGCACCATTTTCAGGAGCCGGGCCTTGTAATTCCAGCTCCCTTAGTCGTAATTCGTGCTCCCTTTGCAACCTTCTATTTTCTGCCTCCCTTTCGGCAGTCAACCTTTTTTCTTCTGCCTCCCTTTGCTGTCGTTTTTCTTCTGCCTCCCTTTGCTGTCGTTTTTCTTCTGCCTCAATCTGCAGCCTCTTAATTTCTCTATCAGCCTCAATTTGTAACCTCTTCTCTTCAGCTACCTTTCTATCTTCCCTTTCAATATATTTATCACATTCAGCCGTTACATATTGAATTAAAATCTGACCATCCATTCCCATCTCCTTTGCGGTCAGCACAGCAGCTGATCGGAATTTTGCTAGCTCCGCCATACTTTTCAGACAATATAATAATATACAAGCTAAATCTCTAACCAGTAAATACACTAAGTACTTCTTATGACTATAGTCTAACTAATTCTAACTAACCAGTGAACTAATTAATTATCACTGGCTGTGAAGATTCACCAACTTTTATCTGCAGGGACACTTTTAATTTTAAAGGGAATTTCACAATTTTTTTTCCCCTAATTTTATTTCTCCAACCAGGAGATCCTAATATTACTGTTGGGCTAATTATCCCTGGACAAGACCCCAATGTATGTAGTGGGTTTGATGGTATTGTATGATGGTGATATTACTAAATGTAATGTATGAGGCCAGCTGTGAAGGCTCCTGAGATAAAATGTAGTTGTGAATTGTCAGAAGGCCTTTCTTGCTACCACTACGACCTCACACTCAATTTTTTTTCTTAATGAATGTAGCTATGTAAAATGTCTAGGGTAATGATATGTAATGTGGTGTGATAGTTATAGATACACCCACAGATATTTAAGCAGACTAATAATATTTAACAAATATTATAATACACTGAACTAACTCGAGAGTGTAAAATTTTTGATAGAATTATATTACATTTATTTGTTCTGGATCAAGTTTTATGTTGACCAGAACTTTTTTTTAAAAAAAAGGATTTAAAAAATTATGAAAGAAATGCATGGAATGTTACATAATAAATGCAAGAGTGTACATATATAAGTACTAGACTAGTTAGTTTTATTAAAATGTTCTAGTAGTCATCTACTGGGGAGGATAGTTAATGCTTGTGCTGTTGGGGTGGCCTCATCACACCTGTCTATATTGACTACACAGTGTCCAGTAAATTACAGGAATTTTATGGGGTATTAGTAACTAAACGGCGTTGGTGAACTTCCAGCAGACCAGAGGCTCACTCAACTTGCATATGTAGCTCTGGTGCTGAAATCTGGTGGTCCCACCTCTCCGTGCTGGCGGGCAATAATAGTGGTCTCTGTCACAACGTACTGCACAGATACACTCGAGTAAAATCACCAACTGAATGGACACCGCCTTGTTGACAACTGAAACTCACAGCTCTGCAATCAAAGTATTGGCTATGTGTCAAAATTCTATTCTCTACCCACGTCTGGACACAACACGGACACAACAACCACATCATACAGACAGGTCAGATCTCTCTGACCAAACAGCACATTTACCATGGTGGTTTTACATCAGATAGGTCCTCCCAGACTATAGATTCTGAAAAATATTTATTAGTTTCCTTCCCTAAAAGTGGATAGGTAATATGTTTCATTATTCTCAACACTTGATCTGTCTTTCCTAACCCTTGCTGGAGTTTATGTATATTGTTGGTCCCTAGACCCTGACTTGGGCGGGGGGTCTAGAGCAAATCCCTACTTGTTTGTAAGGCTAGATTATGATATGGCAGTATCAAATCACTCGAACATTAAACAATATTCAAAATATACAAAGAAATAATTTCAATCTTACCAGATTATGAATAAAGAACACAGAAATGCTAGCAAAACTCAGCTGAGCTGCTGGCTATAGTATGGCGTCCCTGAACTTATTTCACTTTCTTTCATTTGGAAATCACCACACTTTAAAATACTGTGTCTATCATCGAACAACTATTGAGGAATGGCCCCACTTGCGCGTCTGAGCGCCGATAAAATGATTGTCTGTGGCCAATCACTGCCTAGGTTTATTTCAAATTCAAATTTCCTACCCTAAAGTCATTTCAGTCATGCTTCAGTCAAGTATGGATGTTTATCTGTTAGTCTGTCCGTCTCTACTTGTTTTTTTTTTCAAAAACGTACTTGATTTTTGAACCAACCTTTCTCTCCCCTCCAAAATTTTGTCGTTAAAAGTTATATTTAGACACAGCTCCCACCAATGTCCCTTCGCTTCCCTACTAAGTAGATTTGAACACCTGCGTCTCAAGGTCGTGTTTTTTTTGTGCAAATAGCGACACTTTTTATTCCATACAGTCTGTCGCTGATGTGAACAACACTGTCTTTTGTCATTATCTTCAATATTATCTATCCGTCTGTAAAATTAAGAACATATTAGTTCACTGCTCAGAATGGGCCATCCGGCCAGCTAATTTTTATATTCCTAACATTAATATTACGAAAAAGTTACTTTTTAATTTTTGTAATATTCCAAACATCTGCGTTCTGCCGCTGAATTCAAATCAAAGGCTTGGTATCGCAAAAGCGACCAATAAATGACTGTGGCGTAACATATCCAAGGTCCCTTCTGTCGAGTTCCTTACTTTATGTCAACTTGGGAAACGTGACTTTTCTCCGTTTCCCCCCCAATTGCGTCTCCTTAGCCTTTCTAGTCTCACGCAATCTTTCCAGTCATATTTTTTCCTTTTTATCCGCCGTTCCCCTCCTGTCTAGCAAGTCAATTTTTATGGAGGGTGATGACCCGCGGTCTGGGCGATCATGTACTATCAGCAGCCTACGCATTATGTTTTTATCCTTACATGTTATCTTTGGAGGTATTTTACCGTTGTATCTCTGTCAATTTCACTACAATGATGCATAATACCAGCTCAACAGAAGAGAACAAGTGGTAATCTTCGGACTCTGCACGGGCCACAACAGACTGTGATTCCATCTACCCAACAAGCTAAAGATAGGAACTACCGATGAGTGTTAACTGTGGCACTGATAAAATTAATGCTACACATCTGCTTCAAAGATGCCCAACATATGTGCAACAGAGAAAGCGCATATGGCCAACAATTCGTGGAAAAGCTTTAAGGAGATGCAAAAAGCTTACTACTGCTGTCTTTGAAGACATTCAAGTAGACGTCCGAGAATGTACAAAGAAGAAGAAGAAGATGTCATCTAGTCGGGTCTACGCTCATATTAAAGATGAAAGACGGGATCTAGATGAAAAGATGTCATCTAGTCGGGTCTACGCTCATATTAAAGATGAAAGACGGGATCTAGATGAAAAGATGTCATCTAGCCGGGTCTACGCTCATATTAAAGATGAAAGACGGGATCTAGATTAAAAGATGTCATCTAGCCGGGTCTACGCTCATATTAAAGATGAAAGACGGGATCTAGATTAAAAGATGTCATCTAGCCGGGTCTACGCTCATTTTAAGACGAAAGACGGGATCTAGATGAAGCAGATGTCGGATTCATAGTAGTAGCCCCTTCAGTCATAAATGACTATTGGAATGTGCCGCTCTATGTGACAGCTCTCATCTGTTTTTTTTTAACCTTGTGTTCCTTTCGGCGTGTTATTCTCTCCTGGTAGTGCTCAGTTGGCAGAGATGATAATAGCGATTCGCTCTCGTGGCTAGGCGGGAGGTGCCGTTCGGAAGGTCCTGGTTCGAGTCCCGGTAAGCCTATCACCTCAGTTGTTTTTCTGTTGTCTAGTTTTCTACTTCTTTATTTCTCACTGAGTGATAACATACCTTTGTGTGTTGTTTGTTTATTTATTTACTGTTTACAGGCCGCAGGTTTCTTCTTCCTCCTTATTTGTTCATATATTCTCCCCTCTGCTTGCTGTAACAGCTTCCTATCGCCCTATTTGGTTCGATCAGCAGTTTCATCCTCCCAGTGCCTTCATATCTCTCTTGCAAGCATCTTTGAACTCGCCTGGCTGTTCTTTTGACACTTTCCGTGTGGTGCTGACACCATATGGTGAAGCTGGAGTGTCCTCTCCAGGGCGCGAGCTTGGGCATAGTTATATGGAGATCAAGCTGTTGCACATACAGCATGTTCCCTTTCTCCAAGTAGCCAGTAGGCTCAAATGAACGGTAGTAGCCGATACAGTTTGGTCCCAGCCACGTTGCAGGAGTTTCTAGACTAATGTAAAATCAACAATGTCTTAGGGACTCCGACTCCGGATTTATCCTCAGGGTTTTCTCCCGAAGTTTTCCCGCAAACCATATTCTCGCAAGAAGTTTATCTTCTCCTGGATAGGCTGGCTACCAGTTAAGGATCATGAGCCCTATCTGTCCGAAGCTGCCTCCTTTAAGGCTCGAGTGACTCACATTCGCCCCTTCCCCCGTCAGTGAAAATAGTTTCCCCAGTCTCAAATTTAGCCACACGTGAAGGTCGGTAGCTGGACTTAATTATCAGAGGTTATTTGAGGCTCGTGCCGTAGGAGCATTTATCTGCAGTATCTTCACTATAACTCCCGGCTATAACAACCTTTGGAACGAACGGTATCAAAACCATAAGATTCCTCTTCTGAAGAAGGTATACCAGTTTTTTTTGTTGTTTTTTTTTTTTTTGGCAAGAACTTGATCTCTTACATTATGATTAATCAAAATTGACCGCCTTATGTGTACACTGTTTTGCGCATTATAGACGTTAATAAAGAAGTAAGAAGAAATATCAGAAAAACGTATTTTGACGAGCTGCAAAAACATGAACAGAGTAAGCTGCGTCCAAAGAAAATCTAAAGAATCAGCCCGACATCACGAAGACGTTCACAGGAGAATAGAAACAATCAAATAGCATTTTAAACAACAGGAATGAGTAAATGCTTAACAATAACAATATAGATAGAACAAATGAAAGACGAACGAAATATTTAAAAGAACATCTAAATGGATCAGCTCCACAATGATTCTTCAGATGTCCAGCCAAATAAACAAGGTGTACAAAGTTAGAAGACAACCGACCTTACGCCGATTTAACTTATTTGACCAAATCAGGCCCGCGCCTACTGGATGCCCCGTACTCGGGTTCTACCTCAAGCTTTGAAAACAGAGGACGCTTACAGAGTAACACATAAGGAGGGGAAACCACGAGGCCTGTAAACAGTAAATTAATATGAAACAAATATAAAGGTATGTTATAAGGCACTCGTAGGAAATAAAGAAGTAGAACACTAGACAACAGAAAAACAACAGACATGAGTGGCTTACCCAGGAGATGGCAGGGAGGACAGTGTGATTCTCTTGCATAGCTAGGCGGTGTTGTCGCACGGAAGGTCCAGGGTTCATATCCTGGGTAAGCCACTCATGTCTGTTGTTTTTCTGTTGTCTAGTGTTCTACTTCTTTATTTCCTACGAGTGCCTTATAACATACCTTTATATTTGTTTCATATTAATTTACTGTTTACAGAGTATGTTGTATTAAAAGATCTTATTCGAGATCCGTCACTGAGATAAATCTGATGAATATTAATTAAATCATTCCTCAGTCTTTACTAACTCTTGTTCTAATTAATCTTACGATCCAGAGAAAGAGAGAGCGAGAGAGAGACAGACAGAGAAAGAGAGATAGAGAAGGAGAGAGAGAGAAAGAGAGAGAGATGTTAAGATAGAAAGAGATGGATATAGGGCGGCAACAAACTGCTTCCACTTTGCTTGGTCGGCGGACATCCTTCGTGCAGTGCCCCAGCTCTGATTCACTCTTTGCAACTCGGCCTCCACAGCTCTCCGTCAAGTTATTTTTGGTCGGCCTCTCTTCGTTTTCCTTCCGAGGTCCATATCACAGCTGTTCCTGTGATGGCATCAGGGTCTCTTCTGAAAACATGGCCAACCCAACTCCAGCGTCTGCCAGTTATGATAGTATATATATATATATATATATATATATATATATATATATATATATATATATATATATATATATATATATATATATATATATATATATATATATATATATATATATATATATATATATATATATATATATATATATATATTGTTTTTTTTTTGTTTTTTTACAAAGAAATTATCCTGTCTCTATTGGTTTTCGGTGACATAATTTGTGGAATTTTCCGCATTTATATTAAGCAGTTTACGTAAGTATGTTCACAACGGGCTGATCACCCGTTTGCCAGTCACTTCGATTACGGAAACAACAGCAAATGGGTTGATTTGCCGTTGCCCTAAAGACGCCACTAGGCGTGATGGGAAACAATGGCAAAGAAAACCTATCTGCTGTTGCCCTAAGACGCCACTAGGCGTAATGGCCACTGACTGCTTTGACGGTCGGTGGCTAAGGACGGAAGAAGAAGAAGACGTAAGTATGAATAAGTGTTTCAATCATATTTAGCCAGTGAAGCCTCATTGCTCATTATAGATGAAGCTTCTATGCTTTCATGCCACTGTTTCCGTATTTCAGTACGTCGAAAGAAAACTGGAAAGGAATGAAATGACTACAAGAAAATTTAGTACCGTCATCGGGGCATGCAGAAAAAAGCACACGGCATAATTAGTTTTCAAGCCATGTTTTGGCGGGTGACTTACTCGTAATTCATATTGGTTTTTTTTTTTAAAATGTTAGTACTGTGAATTTTGGCTGGTGGATTACTCGTTGGTATATAACGATTCAAGCCATCGCTACGTTATTTACAACAATGTAACAGTGGCACACTTGGTAGCATACACTTCCTTAGTAACCAATCCTGCTGAGTATGATTGTACAAGAAAAAGCAAATAGTATTGCAAGAAAAGCACCTATATCATCATCATCATTATCGTCATCTTTCAGCTCGCCATGGAACATCAATCAATCATTAAATCAATCAATCAGTCAGTCAATCAATAACCTTTTGCTTCCCAATGAGTATAGGCCTTTAACAAACATATGTTAAGTCCTCTTGTCACGTGACATCAAGCCACATCTTCCTCATCATTTTCACTTCTGTCTCCAGCTGTCTTCTCCGTGTTTGATCTAGCTCCTGCCTCTCTTCCCCTGTGGATTCCAGAACAAGGACTGTCTTGTAATTCTATCACCATGCTTCCTCAGTGTGTGGTATATCCATTGCCAGCGTCTTCTCATCTCTTGTTCCACTTGCACTTGTCTGGTTCTTGTCATCAGTTCCATATTGGTCATCTTGTCATCAGTTCCATATTGGTCATCTTGTCATCAGTTCCACATTGGTCATCTTGTCATCAGTTCCATATTGGTCATCTTGTCATCAGTTCCATATTGGTCATCTTGTCATCAGTTCCATATTGGTCATCTTGTCATCAGTTCCATATTGGTCATCTTGTCATCAGTTCCACATTGGTCATCTTGTCATCAGTTCCACATTGGTCATCTTGTCATCAGTTCCACATTGGTCATCTTGTCATCAGTTCCATACTGGTCATCTTGCCATACCATTTCAATCCTTATATTCTACGCAAGCACTTATTTATGAATGTCTGTAGCTTGATGGGACAATAACTTCAATAACTTATGGTAATTCCTTCTGTTCTTTACTTTCCACTCAAGATCTTTCCATGTTTATTAAAGCCGTGAAAATAATCATTGATGCTCTACAGCCAGCTTCAGCGACCATGGCTATTGTTTGTTTTTCTAAGATGAAAAGCACAGCAAGCCGTTAGTGTGGTGACATTGGGATCACTCTTAAAGAAAGAAGAGAATGATACAATTCTTGTGGGGGGAGAATTAAGTTGGAAGGGGTGTTCACCGACTAGGTAGGCAGGCTTACTAGAGACAATTGGGAAACCTGGATCTGACGAGACAATAACCCAGAATCTTTAATTTGAAGACACGAACAAAGAAGACATTAACAATTCTTGAGCGAATGCTGCAAAAAAACAAAAACAAAAAAAAAAACAGGACCGTGTTTCTGTACTTCTGAAGCAAAACTGAAATGAATGAAATGATCACAGGAGAATTGTGTTCAGTCATCAGGACAGGTAGCAGCAGGAGCACAAAATAATTATATTCCGTCACATTGTGGCGGGTGACTTACTCTTTATGTGCTGCTCTCTCATGTCTGTGCACACACAATATGGTGGCACAAATAGAAACACATACACAACACACACACACGTATATATATATATATATATACTGTCACAGATTGGGTGATGCGCCAGACAACAGAGGGCAGTCCAAGAGGAATAAGATGGACTACATTTTCTACAATGGAAGATCTGGAATATGCAGATGACATTGCACTACTAGCACATTCACATCAACACATCCAGGAAAAAACGGATAGACTTAATAAGTTTAGCCAGCAGGTGGGCTTGAACATCAATTTAAAGAAGTCAGAGGTCATGACGCTCAATGTGAGCAACCCTGAGCCCATATCAGTAAGGAATCAGCAACTAGTACAGACAGACACCTTCACATACCTAGGATGCATAGTAACACCAGACGGCGGGGCAGGCAAAGACATCAACATCAGAATGAATAAGGCAAGAACAGCCTTTTTTAGCCTAAACAACATCTGGAAGTCCTCTCAATACAGCACAAGCACAAAATTAAGATTATATCAGAGCTGTGTGCTTTCTGTGCTTCTCTATGGTGCGGAAAGCTGGAGAGTTACAGAGAAGGAAATGTCGAAATTGTCCTCTTTTCACACAACATGCATAAGAAAAATTCTCCGAATCTTTTGGCCGAATACCATCACCAACCAAGATCTGCTTACTCGGAGCAAGCAAGAGGACATGCACACCATCATAGCTGGCAGACGCTGGAGCTGGGTTGGCCATGTCCTCATAAGAGACCCCGATGCCATCACAAGAACAGCTATGCTGTGGACCCCTGAAGGAAAACGAAAGATAGGCCGACCAAAAACAACCTGGCGGAGGACTGTGGAGGCTGAGATGCAAAGAATGAACCAGAGTTGGGGCACTGTACGAAGGATGGCCGCCGACCGAGCAAAGTGGAATCAATTTGTTGTTGCCATACAAGACGCCACTAGGCGTAATGGCCACTGACTGCTTTGACGGTCGGCGGCTAAGGAGTAAAGAAGGATATATATACTACTGGACAAAAGTTAAGGGCCGCCATTCAGTATATATATATATATATATATATATATATATATATATATATATATATATATATATATATATATATATATATATATATATATATATATATATATATATATATATATATATATACATTTAGATATAGACTAGAATATGGAATATAAGAGCCTTACTTACTTAGTTACTTAGTCGTTCCCCTTCTACCGTGAGGTGTAGAGGTTTGGAAGAGAGAGCGCCAGACTATTCTATCGGCTGTTATCCTCCTGGCCTGGTTCCATTCTAGTCCTCGGTCCTTCAAAGATTGTCTAATGTTGTCCTCCCAGCGGACTCTGGGTCGTCCTGGGGGTCTGGATCCTTGGCTCTTTGTTTCCCATGCTTGTCGTGGTAGCCGGTCTTCTCCCATTCTGCAGACATGGCCAAACCATCTTAGTTGGGACTGTTCTACTTGGGTCTGCAGGGGGTGGAATTTAGGCCTTGACGTATCGTCTGGTTGCGTACCATGTCTCTTCTTGTTACTTCAACCACCTTCCTCAGATACCTCATTTCTGAATTTTGGATCTGGCTTTTGTGGGTTGTAGTCATTGCCCATGACTCGCATCCATATGTCAAGACTGGGACATAGGTGGAGCGGTATACAGCCATCTTTGTTTTCTTACCAACCTCTCTCTTGCTGAGGAATCCTCGATTTATGGCCTGAAAAAGTCTCCCAGCTGCTGCTTTTCGAGTGGCCAACTCTTCTTTGATGCCTCCCTTTCGGTCAATAATAGCTCCGAGGTATTTAAAGTGGTCGACCTGCTCCAGGACCTGTTCTCCCAGCTTAATCTGATGTCTTCTTTCTTCTCGTGATATCACCATGGATTTTGTTTTAGAGCTGCTTATGACCATCCCTCTCTTCTCCAGCTCTTCCTTCCAGACTTGCAGGTTGAATTGGAGATGTGCCTCTGATTTAGCAATCATATAAGAATATAAGAGCCACATTGTGTAATCTATTACACTGAGTTGTGTTGTCAAAGGTCACTGAATTTCATTTCTATTTGTTCTTGTTAACATAATTTCAATCTGTAGCAAAATTTGGTACCACTTGCTTTGTTTGTGAAAAAATGTGCAACGCGACACAGCGATACAAGGGTGAAGGGACAGCTCGGTCGGTCTTGCTTTGAAGTTGACGTTGGGCTGAAATATTTGCGTTTCGCCTAAGCTGTACAGCATTGGGAACGTGTAGGAAGGAGCGAATATATGAAACATGGCCAACCTTTAAATTTGCATTGGCAGAAAAGAAAATCTAAAGCTACAAGCGCAAGTTTGGTGGAATGATGCTAAAACTATAATAATTCATATAAGGAGATAGAGAATAAGTGATTTCCAAACGGATATTATTCAAATGTAAGTAGTTTTAAAAATAATTAATATTTTTCATAGTCATCACATCTGCTAATAGTTAGCTCATAATCTTTAAAAATTTATTATAAATTCATACCTCAACGGATTTCGATAAAACTTGGATAGAATGAACGCTTCCTATTGGGAAAATGAAAGGATACATAGGTAGGAAGGAAAGATATAAGTGTGTAGTGAAAAGAAGAGAAAACAAGTACAGAAGAAGCACAGATCGCCTCAAACAAAGAGATTTAACAAAAATCTAAGCGGACTCAAGACGGTGCTTTCTCGTACGGGAGAGTCGCCCAAATATAAGGACAGAGCGGCCCGTTTAAAATCACACACACAAATTTCAGACGCCAGAGGGAGAGACTTGAAAGACAGTATCTGCATAAAAAGTTTTTTTTCACGCTGCATGCAGGGCAGATATACTTCAGCAAATAAAGCCTCACCGTGCGCTTATTAATCCTAGAGGGTATGTAGGTTGATTAAAGATATATGTGTGACTAATATCATTTTATTTCAGATTTTGTTTACGATTTGATTGTATCAGACATAATAACAAGGGTATACAGGAAGCCAGTGACGCTAACCAGAGATAGCCTCCACCGGCATTGTCAGGAAGCATAATAATTAATTGATTAGCCAAATATATCATGGCTAGTTCTTGCCTGGAAGCTTACGACATACCAGCAAGTACATAAGTGACTTGGCATCCATAAGTGGAAGGCAAAGGTTATCTCTTACCCATGTATCATAACATGTGATTTATTTATGTATTTTGTTATCTTCTGCACAGTAGACACTATCTTATCATGCTATCTCTGTAACATACTACCATGAAGGGCTCATTTATATACAAACACTGAAGACATGGTCGCCTCATGAACATCAGTGGTGGGTGAGCTTGTTGGAACACCATAGCCATGTTCCAGGTTTTATGATCGTTTGTGATCGAGCTCATGATCGAGCGTCTGATCGAGTTCGTGATCAAGTACCAACTAAAGACTTAAGGACCTTTGATCCTGCTAACTGGAGCCTAGTGGTCAAACAATCTTCAACACCTTAGTCCCCCGTAGTTATAGGGCGGGCTGAAGGAAAGTCTTCTTGATTATCAGTGTGTCTCAGAAACCTCGAACAGACGTGACGTAATGCAAGTTGAGTTTACGTGTACTCAATGCTACAAACACTGTGAGCGTTCAATAGCGATAGTCAATGATGAGAAATGATAGAGACTAGATAGCAAGAGATACCAAAACTACTGTGATAGACTTTATAATTTCATTGGAAGATACCTCCAAGACTTTTTACTATTATTTATTTTACTTTGTAAATATAAATAATCATACATTTTACCATCTTCCAACACCCATTTCTCATTACAAGGCTAGATAGATGTACATAATAAATTATGAAATTATACTCATTTGACTTGTTAAATTTTTAACTGTTAAATTTTGAGTTACTTTTTCTAATTTAATTATATTATCACATAGGGTTATTATTGCGAAAGTGGCGCAGTATACTTCTGAAGCCTAAATCTATTGTCCAGCTCAGAGTATTCACAGCTGTAACTCAATTGTGATACCAGTGTACTTCTCTGGCACTGGGACATCATACTTTCTAGAGAGAAATTCTACGTCTTCTCTACCACCTTCATCACACCAGAAAAACCTTTCGCTACACTATGTTGTAGTGATGATTTATGTTGTAGTGATGATTTATGTTGTAGTGATGATTTATGTTGTAGTGATGATTTATGTTGTAGTGATGATTTATGTTGTGATGATTTATGTTGTAGTGATGATTTATGTTGCAGTGATGATTTATGTTGTAGTGATGATTTATGTTGCAATCTACGTTACATGATGAGGCTGCCAACTCTATGCACAACCTCATTATTGGACACTTACGACCTGCCTCATGGAGCAGTAGTTCTATTCGTCCATTGTCTATTATTTAGAATGTTATTGGGGAAAATAGATATCTAGAAAGTAGTCATCAGAAACGATACGTAATTCCCTGGGTCTCTAATGAGACAAAGAAAACATAGCAGTTTACTCCTCCCTCAGGCATCTCGTAAAAAGCGACACAATGAGGTTGTGCATGAGGCTGGTAACCTCATCATGTAACACAAATTGACAAAGAAACTATCACTGCAGGAGCATGTGAATGCTGGGTGCATGCTTCCTGCACGGGCGTCAGCTACGGTGGTTGTTCAATGCTGTGAAAGGAGGGCGAAGGATAATGATATTGTCAGAGTTGAAACATATCTGTAAGAACTGTAAACTAACCTGAATATGACACTTCCAATTTGGTGTTTTTCTCTGGCAGTTTTTCTTCATTACAGAACTTTTACATCAGATGTCTTTGACATGTAGACGTCTGCATGTGACTTTTCCACGAGATATTTCTGACAGTTACAACATTTCTTTACGAGTCTTTTTGATGAGATGTCTCTGACTGTTACGAATGTCGCTGACAGTTAAGAGTGCCTCTGACAGTTATGAGTCTCATACATTTACGAGATTTCTTCATGAGACTTTTCTTTGTTATGTCTCTGATAGTTACGAATGTCGCTGACGGTAACAATTGTATCTGACAGTTACAAGTGTCTCTGACGGTTACAAGACTTTTTTCTTGTGACTTTTCGATGAGATGCTTATGATAATTACGAGCTTCTTCGTGTCATGTTTCCGTAAAATTATTCTGATACTGGCGAGATTTCTTCGTGAGACTATTACATGACATGCTTCTAACAGTTGCGAGTAATGTATCTCTAATAGATACGAAAAGCCTTCACTGGACTTTTACATGAGCCTCTCTGGCAATTAAACATCATCATGAGACTCAACCGATGATAAAACTGTCAATCCTGCCCCTACATAAAGATAGTATGACCATTCGTTGCAGTATTTCCAGTATCTGGCTTACACATTATTTATGCAGTTACTTGAATAATTTCTTCCGCATCGTCTATTTTCGTATCACGTCAACACTTCTTTAATAATGCACTATTCAAACACCTAATTATAAACATCTATCCACCCCATTACTAGCAGCCTTCGTCCTGTACACACAATAGACATTTGTCATCTCCTCTTATTTTTCATCCTCTGGTTCCAAGAAGAAATTATGTTTTTCTATGTACTAAATTTTTAGTTTCTTAATAATAATATGTTATACAATATTCTGTAATTAAGACAGTAAGAATATACACCCCCCCTCCAGAAGGATGCATGTGACAATACATTTGTTTAAAAATGTGAGTATTTGTTCGAATGAGCATGCATATATTTTTATTAATTATATTTTGACAATCTCTAATAAGTTATTCTGCTATATAAAAGTAAGAAAGTAAATTTTCTTTTTTCTTTTAAGAATGTACTGATATGAGCGATATATATATATATATATATATATATATATATATATATATATATATATATATATATATATATATATATATATATATATATATATATATATATATAGAGAGAGAGAGAGAGAGAGAGACAGAGACAGAGAGACAGAGAGACAGACAGAGAAAGAGAGAGAGAGGGGAGAGAGAGTGTGTGTTTCTCTCTTAGCATTTACCGATGAATGCCACAATGTACAAATTATTTGCTTACAGTCTGCACTGCAGAGTGAGTGCCAAGATACAGACTTAAAGTAAAGTCAAAGGTCAGAATGGTGAACAGCCTGTGGGTCAAATTCTCAACTCTTTTAAAACGTGCATTTGTTCTTTCGTTCGTTATATCTTTCTTTATTGTAAAAGTACGAGTCTTATACGTGTCTCAAAGTTTTTCTTTATTGAAATTTATTTGAATATAAGCAGTAAAAGTTGCTTGATAAATCATAAACACCGGGATGAACCAAGCTGCCAAGTCTTCAGACAGAATATTAATTCCATATTTCTTGGCGGCAGCTAGCTACTTATCTTGACCTAAGACCCATCTGAAGAACTATGTTTAAAACTCTCCCCCCTCCAGCACTTGACTGAATGGAGATGTAATTAAAAACCTGGATTTGTGAAAGTCCGTATAGCTTCGACAGTTGTGTGGACATGGCTGCTGTGCTGAGACACAAGAGAATAGGATCACCCATACCACCAGGCATCCTCGTAAAAGGTGATTAAGGTGTGGTTGTGTGTGGGGACTGGTAGCTGCACTATGTAAAACTAATCGCTACAGATACCATCACCACAAGAGCAAATCAGTGCAGGCTACATGCATGTGGGGTACTGCCATGATAGGCCCATGCTCCACACGGAGCGAAAATGGAAGGAGAAAGATGAGTATATTCTCTAATTGTTTCGGTTATTTAAATGATGAGTATCTAGTACAATTCAACTTTTACCCTCAATTCATATTAAACCAAATGCAAATTTAATAGAAGCTTTAAGCAATCAATATTATTTTCGTTTATTTTACTGACGAAAATGTCATTTTAAAAAAACACCCTCAACTTGCAAACTGTCGTTTGTTTAACACTAATGAAGAAATAAGAAGATAAAAATGTTTTCACTTATGTGAAATTTAATTAGGTGCCACAATATACTTACTGTTACATTCATATAGAATAAGTAATAACGGTTTTGTGAGTCGCACTCCATTGGCATATTTTCCGGGGGCGATAAGAAAGCCTCTAATGCTTTGATCGAAGACACACCACTGAGTACGTCTGACGGCGGAAAACACGACTTGGCATCAACTGTGTGACATAACAATATCTGGACGCTGAAGAACATCGCCTCCAGCGGCGCTTGAATGAAAAACACCCGTCTCCGTGAAAGCTTCGCTCCGATAACGTGCGTTTGGAAATGGATTTATATCAATCAAACAGTATACCCAATCACGCATCCACCCATACATATATACATAAGTCTTGTATGATACATGTTAGTGATAGAATTTGGCTAAAGTCGGGTGATGTCTTTTGTATGTGGTGAGGGTATCTCTCTCTCGTAGCCTACGTTGTCCGACCCGCGTTTCTTTTTGCCTCTGAATAAATCTTCCACTTCTTCTAAAGATTTGTTTTTGGTCTCCGGGACGAATATGAGTGTGAACAACAGGCCTAGGAAACAAATTCCTGCAAATAGCCAGAACGCTCCTGGAATTTAGGAAAGAAAAGATAATGTATTTGTCAGAGTACATTAAATAGCAAACAGTAAGGCAAAAGAGGGAGAGGAGGAATGAATGAAAAACTTAATTAACATTAAATGATAGAGGTGAAGGAGGTAAGGGAGTAATGTTCGTGGAAGTAGCACTTACATAGAAACATTGAGATCCAAGGAAAGCCAAACACAAAACAGGAAATGACGTAATTAATTTCAGGGGCAGTAAAATTGATTGCGAGTGAGAATAAACTTTTTTGTCATTAACTAATAATAATAAGGCAAGTTAGCTTTCCCTGTATAACTGTCTCTCTGAGAGATTAAGGCTGAGAGAGCTGACAGCTGTTAGAAAGAAGAGACAAGCAATACGAGCAATAGTAACGACATTGATAATAATTAAGAATACAACAGGCACAAGAAGATATCAGTGCATTCGGAAATTTACGGACATAAAAAAAAATCAAAACCAACAACAAAAATATGAAATATGAAACACAAATGTGAAGCTGTAATATAGTATTTAAAATATTCATAACTGGGTGGTGCGCACAATAGTGAGATACTGATGGAAAAAGCCAGACGCATCCCAGTGGGACAAAATGTGACAAGACTCCGGCGATAGATAGGACACACATTGAGATAAAAAAGGTAAAGGATCCCGTTACACGCCCATTGAGGCATATTGGGAATATGGTGTTAGGCCCATATTTTCTTGACCATCGGCACACTAGGGGTGATGTGGTCAGCATCACGCCGGCCGCCTTAACCTTCCCAGAAGCTGCTCTGGTACCCAGTCGGGGCTGGGTCGACCCAGGAGCCGTTTGCGGCCTAAAAAAATCCCACCTCATATGGGGATCGAACCATAGACCACTGAGCTAGGAAGCCAGTGCACTAACCACTATGCTACCGCGGCTCCCACACTGAGATAAGCAGATGGTATTACAAGGCCGACTTGTTCTGGAATCCCCTGGGTCGTAAGTAAAACAGAGCGAGACCAAAAAAAAAAACAATGAGAAGGCAAAAAAGTCGTAATTGGGATGAAGAGGCAATGGAAAGGTCTTCTAAGGATAGCACAGATGTGGAAGACTTTATATATATATATTAGTTGAATGTTTATGCTCCACACGGAGCTGAAATGTAGTGGTAATGATGATGATGAATAGCCATATTAGTAGGCACACAAGTAGAAGTAACCGTAGCAATGAGACGTAGAAGTAACAAATGTAGTAGAAAAAAATACATCACTCGCAACAGCAGAAGTAGCAGAATTAATATCAGCAGTAGTAATAAAATCAGCAACAGTTGTAGTAGTAGTAGCAGCAGCTTAGTTGCTTTCATGATCTACAGCTATGCGACAATCAAAGATCTAACATAAATAAATATTAGACAAACATAAAGGTATGTTTTCAGGCACTCGTAAGAAATAAAAAAGTAGAACACTAGACAACAGAAAAACAACAGACGTGAGTGGCTTACCCAGGATTCGAACCCCAGACCTTCCGTGCGACAACCCCGCCTAGCTATGCAAGCGAATTTACAGGCCTCGGGTTTCCCTTCCTTATGTGTTATAGATCTAACATAACGTTATTGCTACAACGGACTGGGCTTAAATTCCAATCTACTTTTATTGCTACAACAGACTGGGTTTAAGTTCAAATCTACTTACCATATTTTGTGATCTCTTCTGTCAATGTGAGGAAAAACAGAGAAACGACCAAGTTGCAGATCCAGTTGCATCCTGTGGCGAGGGAGTTGCCAGTACTTCGAGCCCACATCGGGTAAATCTCAGAGTTGATGGTCCAAGGCATAGGGCCTAAACCTGAATAAGACAATGCAAAATGTGGATCTGAATATTACATCCACTGTTAAAATTGTACGTCTCTATATAGGTCTGACCAGGTCTAAATAATTAAACTGCAGTTGGCTCTAAACAACGCATTTATCTATGTCTCTAGGACGAAGCGCTGTGAACGAACGAATGAACGATAAAAATCTTTATTATAGCATATTTTTACTATTATTGTACATTGGTTGCTTTCCCTGACACTTTCCTGTTGTTATTTAGGTTTGTTTTTATGTTTTGTTTGTTTGTTGTTTTTTTTTTTGGGGGGGGGGGGGGGGGGGGGTGTTTAACGCTTCTGTAGAATTGGGTGGCTGGCCCCATGCCCAAACTTCCTTATTCGCTTCCTTAGTTTTTTTGGTCTCTTTAATACACGAGCGAACTTTAAATTACGGTGGCCTTTTTATCCGAGTTATTTCCACACACAAAAAAAGGACAGATAGTGCCTTTTAATTAAAAAAATAAACTTCAGAGAGCATGCTACTGAATTTAAATTTTGACAATGTTCAACAAATTTATTCTACGTAATCAACACCTGAATATTACCAGAGATGATTTGAGCTACACTTCACGGGACAAATAAGGGGGGGAAAATCATAACAACTTAAAGCAAGCAAGTTGTAGCAAGTCAGTAACCTCACTAAAATCAAATCTATCGCCCTGAAGTGGGTCTGTAAGAAACAACTAGCTCAAAATCTGTGGAGAAAGAATAACAGTGGAGAACTGCAATGAAGTCGCTGTGCTCCAATAGAATCCAAGTGCCTTATGATCGAACTTTAGCCGTCCATGTTAAGATACGAAGGTGTGAAGAGCCTTATGCTCCACTGAAAGTGAATAATCACACGTACAAGAAGGAGAAAGATACGAAGGTGAGAAGAACCTTATGCTCCACTGAAAAAGAATAATCACACGTACAAGTAGGAGAAAGATACGAAAGTGTGAAGATCTATATGCTCCACTGAAAGTGAATAATCACACGTACAAGTAGGACAAAGATACGAAAGTGTGAAGAGCCTATGCTCCACTGAAAGTGAATAATCACACGCACAAGTAGGACATAGATACGAAAGAGTGAAGATCTTTATGCTCCACTGAAAGTGAATAATCACACGTACAAATAGGAGAAAGATACGAAAGAGTGAAGAGCCTATGCTCCACTGAAAGTGAATAATCACACGTACAAATAGGAGAAAGATACGAAAGAGTGAAGAGCCTATGCTCCACTGAAAGTGAATAATCACACGCACAAGTAGGACATAGCTACGAAAGCGTGAAGATCTATATGCTCCACTGAAAGCGAATAATCACACGTACAAATAGGAGAAAGATACGAAAGTGTGAAGAGCTTATGCTCCACTGAAAGTGAATAATCACACGCACAAGTAGGAGAATAGACACTACACTTTGATCTTTGCCTAAAGGCCGAGAAGCCATAAGGGTAAAAGAGTTGGACCAAAAAAAGACATGAGGAAGAGAACTGTAAACAAATGAAAATGCTGAGGAACACATGGAAAGACCTTGAGCAGATGGCACGTGACAGGAAGACTTGAACACGTTTAGAGATGGCCTGTACTTATTAAGAAGCTTAAGAGTAATGAATGAACAAGTAGGCGACAAAAGGACTTAGTAAGTGTTTAAGTGGAGCTGTCGATTGACAGAGTTGTTTGAGAGTAGGTGTCCCGCGGCAAAGGTGCCAGTTTCGAATCATGGCATCGTCACGTCCCAATCTACCCAGCTGTACATGGGTACCTGACTTTGCTCCTTAGTTAGGGAACGAAAAGACAGCGAGGAAGGGAACTGGCCACCCCACCTCTTGCTGTTGGACATAGTATGGAGAAGTCTCTAACACTTCACTTCACTAAGACAGTATCTACTATGTGACTTCCTGTTACGTACATTTATTACCTAAGGGGGTAGTCTTCGGTCCTGCCAAATGTACGCACCAGTTTTATGTAGTTATATTGTTTGAGCGTTCGATTGATTCACGCACTGACGTGCACAAAGCTGTGAGTCTTGCTTTGGACGCACGTGTAACCTAGTTGAGTAGTTTGTGACGTCATGTTTTGAAGTGGAAACATGGAACTGTCTTGTGTCCATGATAGTAATTTTATATTTCGTATTCAATGGCATTTTTAAGGAAGCCATTTATTCTAGTGATCTGTATTGGTCTTCAGGTCGAAACCAATATCAGGAATGTCACGTGAGTTATCGTCCCACTTCTTATTTTAATGCTGTATGAAAAAAGGCCGCTCTAATACTAGTCTAGCGGGAATTAAGATGTTCCTAGAATGGATCTACAGAGTCGCTTGCCTTTAAGATTTGAATCGTAGACGGAGAATTCCTACGAGTAGAAGAAGTTATATTGTTTATCTTACGCACATGTTTTATATGCCGTACATGCTTCAATGCCAAAGTCGTGGCTTGGATGTAAAGAGAGGTTAGCCAACTGAAAGCCTTTACTGTTAGGATTATCGTATATTGACTTTGTGTGAAAATTATATGATGTACACCGCTATGTATGAAGAACGTCTGGGAATTTTAACAAAATGTAATATGGAAGATTTCACCCCAGAGTATGTATACGTTACCATGATAGACGTCCTTGAAAGAAGGTCAACGGTCGTGACTGAGAAGGATATTATACGGTAACAGTTTTGTAATCCTTAGTCTATGGACAGAGGTCTTTACTAGAAGAGAATCTTCAGGAACTTTAGCAGTAATAATCAATATGTTGTCGTGTGATCTTTGCGCCTGTGACGATGTCCGTCTTGTCCACTTCGTGTCCTGGTGAATAAAATCTATGTAAAGTTATCAACGACTCGTGTGATGCCAATACTTGACCAGTTCACACAATTCAAGATACATTGTTGGTTTTTTCGTTTGAAAGACATTGTTGACATTTATTCCATTGTAACCATTCGCGTTTCTATTCATCACTATGAAAACGACACCAACAATAACTGGTAGGCCAGTGCGGTCTGGAAGTAATTTCAGGAACGTACCCATCCAATTGATCGTTTGAAAAGAAGAATGTTTACTTTCAAGGCGACATCATCTCAATGTGGATCCTAGCGGGATATGAATCAATAATCAACTCAAATGCTCAAAGTCTTCAATCAACCTCCATCTCTTCATCATTGTTACGTGCGAGCTAGTTTGATATACGCAGAGCGAAGTATTGCATCCTCTTACGTACATACACGGGGACAAGGCACTCTGATTTTACCTGCACGCGAGCTAAGTATAACTTGTATCCGTTATACCCTTTATTACTATTAGCTGTGCCTTGATTCATTATGTACACTTATATATTTTCTATGTTATGTGTTATGTTTTGTGTATTCTTCGCGGGAGGTTGGGCGGTAGATCTGACGAACGAGATCCATCTCGAAGTAAATTCGGGCTCTTCGTCAGACGTTCTGTAGGACATTATTTTGCAGACTTCCCGCAGTGGAATGTTCCTACGCGTGAGCGTAGAAGGATTCTAGGTCCACTGTGTCTGGTGGTCTGTGACACCTGTCTGTGTTAGCTGTAGTGTCACGTTTACTTGTTGTTTTTGGTAGTATTTTACTTGTACCTTAGTTTTATGATGAATTTTGTATGTGATTATTGTCCGTCTCACCTTTCCTGTCGTTTAGTTTTTTACAAAACCTTTGTTTTTACACTGTGGTGTCTATTGTCTTGTTGAATTTAATCGCAGTTATCATCGTAATTCTTTACGACATTCCATTTTAGTTTCCCATTTTATTTTAATTGGATTTCTGCGAACGTCTTCGTTTGGCTTGAATATCTTGTCGTGTCATTATTGTGCTATTGTCTGTCACGTTATTGCTTTCACACCATTACATGTTATAAATTACATTATTAATTATTAATATTATTGCCTATTATATAAATTGATTTTACCGTTCTAGAACAGGAACGAAGAACACTAGTTGTAGTAACACTTTTAAATAGTATTATTACATAATAATATTGAAATGGCTACCTTAGACTATTTCATTAAGCAAGCAAAAGCTTTGCAAATACCTGCTGAAGAGGTAAGACAATTCGCTATGTCAGAATATAAGAAAGCTCAAGAAATAGAAGCTGATCAGAGAAGGTTAGAAACTTTACGTTTGGAAAATTTGAAATTTGAGGCAGATCAAAAACGGATTGAGGCTGAGGAGAATGAGAAAAAAATGAGATTAACTGCTGAGGAGGATGAAAAGAAGAGGAAATTTATGGCTGAGGAAGAGGAGAAAAAAATGAGATTAGCCGCTGAATTAGAAGAGAAACGATTTCAGCGAGAGGCAGAACAGAAGCAAAAGGAGTCTGAAGAAAGACTTAGAAAAGAAATGGAAGTTAAACACAAGGAAATGGAACAGAAACAAAAAGAAATAGAAGAAAGGAGATTAATAGCTGAACAAAACACAAAACGACTTCAGCTTGAGATGGAAGAGAATGATAGAAAACGAAAGCATGAACTGAAATTAGCAGAGTCAGAATATGAGAGACTTAGGTTAACTCAGGAAGCTAATTCTCAGAGAACTTTTGAAAGCCACACTTCATCCAGACAGGATCATTTTAAGGAAATTCACCTTAAATTACCAAAATTTAATCCCCCGTCTGATGACGTAATATTCTTCCTGGATAGGTTTGAGGCCACTTGTGGGTCTTATAACGTGGATAAAGCGCTATACTGTACATATTTATCCAGATTACTTACAGGAGATGCATTAGCAGTTTATCATACCACCAGCATTGGTGAGAAAAAATGACTACAATGCTCTTAGAGCAGCACTTCTGCAAAAATTCCAAATGACAGAAGACGAATATCGTTTGAAATTTCACGCATTACTACCTCAATCTGGCAGAAATTTTAGTGATTTTCTGTCACAGATACGACTAACATTAGAAAGATGGATCGAATTATCCAAAATTGAAAAGTCGTATGAAGGTCTCTTTGATTTACTGATGCGCGATAAGGTACTTTCGTCGGTAAATCCTACATTTCTCGCATTTTTACACGAACGGAAACCTTTATCAATGAAAAATTTAGAAGAACATGCAAAAAATTTTTGCACTGCTCACCCAAACATGGATCTAAGTAACGCGCAGATTAAGAGTGAATTGCCTGTTGCTTTTGCAGCACAACAAAACAATTTTTCACGCAATCGTTCTTTTATTGCTGATAGGTATGTCAATAAGGGAAATAATCATAATTTCACCAATGATAACTTTTACAAAGGGAAGCAATTTCAACAATCTGCTCCATTTAATGTTTCTTGGAACCAAACTCACAGATCGCGAGATTTTGGTAACAATTATTTTAAAAATAATCAAGGACATTACAATAAACAAAACTGGAGATCAAGGTCTCAGGGTCCGCAAAAAAGACATTTTTTTGGAAATAAACCATTTAACCAACATCATAACGATCATTCTACAAATTATCGGACTAATCCAAATTTTAACTCTAGCAGAAATGACAATTATGGCAATTTTAATGACAAAAATCACAATCGATCGCGCCGACGAGATAGATCGTTGAATAATACAGGTAGACATTCTAATGTTGCTTTTAATGATACACAGGCTAACATTGAACAGGGTAAAGTAGCTGAAACTCACAATGCTATGTCTTGTTCTCTAGATTGTTCCCAGGTGAAAGACTGCCCAGAATGCTCGACTCTCTTCCAGCCTAAGGCGATCACGACGCTGCGTTGCGGACATACCTTGCCTAGCCTGCCTGCAGTCTGTACAGCCACTGCTGCTTCAGTACACCAGGGACAGGGCTCTCTTAAGTTTAACAAGGGATTTGTCAATAATATTTCATGCTCTCTCCTATTTGACTCAGGTTGTACAACAATCGGTGTCCGGACTTCGCTGATCAACCCAAGTTGTGCCACGGGCCGGGTTGTCAAATGTGTAACATTTGGTGGCACAATTGAAACATTTCCCACTGCTATTATTGATCTTAACACACCTTTCTTTTCAGGAAAGATCCAAGCATGTCTTCTGCCTAACCCAATCTGTGATGTAATACTTGGTCGCATACATGGTATTAAAGAGTGTACACCTCAGCAAATTGCTGAATGGGAAGAGCGACATATTCAAACTGCAAATGCAGTAGTGACTAGAGCGCAAGCTACTAATATGTCGCATGATACACCTATGGAACCTACAGTTCATACCACTTGTGATGATGATGCTCCTATTTCACGGGAGTTGTTTGCAACATTGCAAAAGAATGATAATTCATTAAAAAAATTCTTTCAGTATGTGAACAAAAAGAATACAAGCAACAAACTTGCAAAATCTAGACATGACTTTATACTTAAAAATGGGATTTTGGTTAGAGTAATACGGGAAAAGGATTTATCCTTATGTTCTCAGATTCTTGTCCCATCCTGTATGAGATCTCGTATATTACGACATGCTCATGACTCGCAATGTGCGGGCCATATGGGTTTTTCGCGTACCAAATCCAGAGTGCTTTCGGCATTCTACTGGCCAGGCGTCCATAGAGATGTTACTCTCTATTGTCGGTCCTGTTTGATATGTCAAGAAGTTAAGGTACGGGGTCCATTTCATGCGGCTCCTATTCAAGCTGCGGACATCCCGATTAGACCATTTGATAAAATGGCCATTGACATTATTGGTCCAATGCTTCCATCTGCTAGAGGGCATACGCATATTCTTACGTGCATTGATATGTGCACTCGTTGGCCTGAGGCCATCCCTCTCAAGAACACTTCATCTGCCAGTGTAGCAGAGGCATTGATGTTAATCTTCTCACGCATTGGTTTTCCACGGAAAATTTTGTCGGATCATGGGGTTCAGTTCATTTCTGAATCCATGTCTCAAGTGATGAAGACATTAGGTATAGATAGATCTCTTAGTTCTATTTATCATCCGATGTCAAATGGGTTAATTGAGCGTCTCAATAGGACACTCAAGCAGTTATTGGGTAAGATGACTCAAGACCATCCCCAAGACTGGGATCGGGTCCTACCCGCTTGTCTCTTTGCGTATCGCGAGGTACAAAATCAAGCAACGGGGTTTTCTCCGTTCCAGCTTGTTTTTGGCATGCAACCACGCGGTCCGATGTCGTTAATCCACGACTTATTGGTGGATGAGAATATTGAAGAGGAAACTCAATCCTCTTATGAGTATGTGATCTCTCTTAGAAAGAAAATCATAGATGCTTGTAGACTAGCTACTGCATCATCCGAACATGCCAAAGAAAAAGCTCGTCTATCTGCAAACAAATATAGACGTCTTCGCCAGCTCATACCTGGTGATGAAGCTTTTGTATTACTCCCTGCGCATAACAATCGTCTTTTAATTACCTGGAGAGGTCCTTTCAGGATCATCTCAAGAATATCCGATGTCGACTACATCGTTGATGTTAATGGCAAACATAAAACCTTCCACATTAACATGTTGAAGGAGTATTACTCACGTCCTGATTATCTACAGTCAGTGTTTTAGGCAACTGAAGATCCTACACCACCTATTCAACACTATTCTAGTTTGTCAGTCATCCAAGAAGAGGAATCTTCTTTCGATGATGTACAACTACCAATACCAGTTGTACCACTCCATTCCACTGAGAAATGGAATGATGTTACTATCTCATCTACTCTTACTGATGATCAACGTCAGCAAGTCTCTAAAATTCTACACATGTATGAGGATGTCCTTACTGACATCCCAGGTCATACGTCAGTCATCCAACATGACATTATTTTGACTGACGATACACCGATTCGAGTTCGCCCATATCCTATTCCTTTACACTTTCGTGATAAGGTTGATAAGGAATTGGATGATATGCTCCAATTAAATATAATTGAACCATCTTCATCACCATATTCTTCTTCTATGGTAATCATTAGGAAGAAAGACAACAATATACGTCTTTGCGTAGATTACAGGAAGTTAAACAAAGTTACAAAATTCGATGCGGAACCATTACCTCTATTAGACGACTTATTAGAGAAATTATCTCATGCCACATTCTTTTCGAAATTTGACCTTTCAAAGGGTTATTGGCAAGTGCCACTCACTACGAAAGCAAAGCCATTCACTGCTTTCTCGACGCCACGGGGTCTTTTTCAATATAATTTTATGCCTTTCGGGTTAATGAATGCGCCAGCTACCTTTGTACGCATGATGCGCCGCATATTGTCTCATCGTCCCGATGTCATTACTTATATAGATGACATCTGTCTTTTCAGTGACTCTTGGGATGAACATATTCAGGGTTTAAAATCTTTACTTTCTACCTTACAGGATTATAACTTAACAGCGAAACCTTCAAAGGCTTTTGTCGGTTTTCATGACATCTCATTTCTTGGTCACCGTATAGGTCGCGGTTTAATGTATACAGAAGACAGTAACGTCTCTAAAATTTTAAACATCTCAGCACCTAAGACAAAAAAACAAGTGAGGTCACTCTTAGGACTAATACAGTTCTATTCTAAATTCATCCCTCATTTGTCTACTATAACTGCACCTCTTTCTTCGTTACTGAAGAAAGGCACACCTAATGTAATAAAGTGGTCGCAGGATCACCAAACGGCGTTAGACTATATAAAACAAATTTTTTCAAATAAGCCTTTTTTAAGGTTGCCTAACAAAGATCTCACCTTTGTTCTTCGCAGTGATGCTTCTTCCTACGCTATCGCGGCAGTTTTGATGCAGGAATACGGAGGCACCTTATTTCCAATTATGTACGTATCCAGAAAGCTTACGACGAGCGAGATGAAGTACTCCGTTCTAGACAAAGAGCTTCTCGCTCTTGTCTGGGCAATCACAAAACTGGATCGTTATCTCCTCGGATCACACTTTGTGGTGGAGTCTGACCAGAAAGCTCTTACCGCATTGAATACTGGAAACGTTAAGTCATCAAAGTCAGCGCGTTACGCTATAGCTCTTCAACCGTTCCATTTTGAGATACGAGCTATTCCTGGAGTACAGAATGTATTTGCAGACTGTCTTTCAAGATGCCCTAGTGAACTTGGTGAAACTAAACCACTTTTAGATGGAGAAACGTCCTCACCGAAACATGAATAACTTTGTACAGTGTCATTAATTGTACATCTGTGAAGACTATGTATAGTTTTGCAGTATTCGTATAAATATAACTTTCAGAACATACTTACATATGGATTATAACATTATTTCTTGTGAAGTAACGTTTTATTAGAACGGGAACAGTGATATTAAAGTAACATTTTTTTTGTAGTATGGAAACATTGGTAAAAAGCAACAAATAGACATTCGTTAGTGTTATGAAACATATTACACTACATATCGTGTTCGTAAACTTATTTCGTGCATGGAACATTAGGAACATATTCTTGTTGACTCTAAATAGTTCTGAACGAATATTCACAATGACTGAAATTAGAATTACTTAGAATAAATTACTAGTTATTTATTTATGTGTAATTAAGTACTAGAATTAGATTAATTCAATTTAATCAATTTGATTGTTTATAAATCACACATCTACTAACGTTATTAGTGTCTCGCAATACGTGTAGTCACGTATCCCACTACATGATATTTTACTTTTAGATAACTAGTCAAACTTACTAGTGCTAGATATCAGTAAGTGCGTTGCTTCTTAAAGTGTTTAATTTTGCATTTCTTCATTTTTGCACATTGTATTTCAAAATTTTCTGTTTCACTGATTCCTTTATCATTGATTATCATCAGTGTTGCTGTTCATTTTCATTTTTGAAATCATATGTTTCAAATTTTGTTGAAAACTTAGTTGAATTTTATTATCATCTTTTTTGTTGATTTTTCATTTTCATTTTCATTTTTTCAACTTCTTTTACTTCGAATATTACCACATCGTTCCAAAGTGGGTCGATGGTGGATGTGTGCTTTAATGCATACTGTCATTTAGTTATATTAATTTCAAGTTAATATTCTTTTCTTAATATGATAATTTTATGCATGTCATAAATCTTGTTGTAGTTTTGACTCACCTCTCTCGAGTAATTAGTTCGAAAAAAATTAATGGGATTAATTTTTTTAAGGGGAGGTAATAAGGGAGCTGTTACGTACATTTATTACCTAAGGGGGTAGTCTTCGGTCCTGCCAAATGTACGCACCAGTTTTATGTAGTTATATTGTTTGAGCGTTCGATTGATTCACGCACTGACGTGCACAAAGCTGTGAGTGTTGCTTTGGACGCACGTGTAACCTAGTTGAGTAGTTTGTGACGTCATGTTTTGAAGTGGAAACATGGAACTGTCTTGTGTCCATGATAGTAATTTTATATTTCGTATTCAATGGCATTTTTAAGGAAGCCATTTATTCTAGTGATCTGTATTGGTCTTCAGGTCGAAACCAATATCAGGAATGTCACGTGAGTTATCGTCCCACTTCTTATTTTAATGCTGTATGAAAAAAGGCCGCTCTAATACTAGTCTAGCGGGAATTAAGATGTTCCTAGAATGGATCTACAGAGTCGCTTGCCTTTAAGATTTGAATCGTAGACGGAGAATTCCTACGAGTAGAAGAAGTTATATTGTTTATCTTACGCACATGTTTTATATGCCGTACATGCTTCAATGCCAAAGTCGTGGCTTGGATGTAAAGAGAGGTTAGCCAACTGAAAGCCTTTACTGTTAGGATTATCGTATATTGACTTTGTGTGAAAATTATATGATGTACACCGCTATGTATGAAGAACGTCTGGGAATTTTAACAAAATGTAATATGGAAGATTTCACCCCAGAGTATGTATACGTTACCATGATAGACGTCCTTGAAAGAAGGTCAACGGTCGTGACTGAGAAGGATATTATACGGTAACAGTTTTGTAATCCTTAGTCTATGGACAGAGGTCTTTACTAGAAGAGAATCTTCAGGAACTTTAGCAGTAATAATCAATATGTTGTCGTGTGATCTTTGCGCCTGTGACGATGTCCGTCTTGTCCACTTCGTGTCCTGGTGAATAAAATCTATGTAAAGTTATCAACGACTCGTGTGATGCCAATACTTGACCAGTTCACACAATTCAAGATACATTGTTGGTTTTTTCGTTTGAAAGACATTGTTGACATTTATTCCATTGTAACCATTCGCGTTTCTATTCATCACTATGAAAACGACACCAACACTTCCATTACTTTTTTTAAGTGTATAAGTAACAGAGTAATGTAATAAGTAATTAAGCTAAATGAAAGTATTTATTTGAAAAGCCAAAATAATACAGACCTGGGTGATCTCAGAATAGTGCACCACAAACTAAGTCAAGGATTCAATAGTGTTGTGATCTAATGGATCCCATCTCATTGTAACATCACCGACTGTCGTGAATTATTCTAATCCCCATATAGAAATTAAAACGTAAATGCAAAGGCTAACAAATAAATTTAATAAAAGGAAAGAAGAATGGTAAAGAACAGTGCTGTCACAATGACTGTACTCGAAATTCCCCTTGTTTTCTACTTCGTCTGCAAATTGTAACGCTTTCACGTTGATAGTAAAAGCCTACTGTATTATTACCCGCTTTCTTCAATGAAACGTGTACTGTATTGTCACGTAGGGTTTATATTCATTTAATTTCCTACATCTTCTTCCTATTCGTTCACCCAAATTCTGTCTTTTATTATCTCTGTATTTCATTTTTTCCTGTATTTTTTTTCAACCATTCGTTTTGCGAATATTATTTTCATATAATTCGCAAACTTTACCTGTTTTCCTTTCTCTAAAACTGAGAATCGCGCTAGGACGATATTACGTAGATGTCAGGGCTGCAGGGCGTCAGAAGGCGTGATAAGTCGGTTCGCTGAACACAGGACGTAGCAAATCGTCTACATTCTCACCGAGCGCGCGAGCTTCTTCTCGGCATAAGTCCCGGTGAGGTGTGATACTTTACATCTGCACCGGTCAGTATCCAGACATTTGTCTGGAAAATCCCAAACTGACACGGCGCTCACTTGGGCCATGGTCAGCTGTAGTGTGAAAACTGCCCTGAAATGGAGTCAGGCTGTCTGGGATTTGAAACTGACACGCGTACATCGTGGTCAGTAGGTGACAGTTACGACACGCGTTAAGCGGACGTAAATGTTGGGAGTAGGGGAGATAATTTCGCTTGGCGAAATAAGTTTGGGCCCTTTGTCTGATTTTAAGATATTGGCCAAGTTTGAAACTTTAATTTCATTCTCGCTCATAGACTCCACAGTAGATAGGTCGCTCGAAAACAGAATAGCTGTTAGCGAAGATCTCAGTTTGTTTCGGCAATTTGTCGAACTTCTAGACTTCCAGAAATATTTTCAGCATTTTTATTCTTAAGTTGTGCGACTACCTGTAATTCTGTGGTTGAGGTAATTAATATGATAGATATATAGATTTTGTGAGTGTTAAAGTGTTAAATCGCTTAATTCATTTTAATCTATTTCTTTAGCGCAGAAGAGAAATAAAGGGGTAGGCTATTATATTTTCTAGGGAAGCATTCAGTGGAAAGCAGAATAAAATTAAAATTTCTAGCTTATAACGGCAATTGTAGCTATTTATAAATTTAATTTAACTGCTAATACTCAGTCGAGTGTATTTTTCTAAACTAACGTATAAACTCTAGAATCCAGCCTCATGAATGGTGACGGAATACGCACGTGTTCTTAATTTATGAGGATTGCTGATTTTTAAATATAACTTACGTCACGGGAAGTTTAAATGATAAGCAAAGCTCTCTGCTTGCAAGTTTAAATGTAAGTTTTAACCAGTACAGATTCTGTTTATTATATTATATGTGTTATTTTTCCTCCACACAGTGAAAGTTTTGGGGTGACCCTAACTTTACCAGCACCTAGTAGTAGTTTCCATACTTGTGAAGAAATAGACATTCCTTATTTTGAACCACGTGGGTTTTCTCAAGTAACACTGATCTGACGGTGCAAGTTAGACAGAAATACTAATATCCCTATAACGGGTTTTCAAAGACTGTAATGATAAATACTGGACCTTGGAGCCAGCACTTAATTTCTTCTAGAAACTCTATATAATTTGCTGCCTGGTGGCATGAATATTAACAATCATTTCCCGACTAGATTATATCTTGTGGACAAATCTGTGGTGTGACTAAAGTGAATCCTATACTGAGGGAAGGCACCGACCTGACATTCATCATTTTTTAGAAACCTACGCTATTGACACTGTGCTCTGCTAACTCCCGCGCCTGGAATAATTGTTAGGTGACTTAATCAGACATTTGAACAAATTTGCACACCCAAGTAGTCGTTCCCGGAGACTCCGAGTTAAATACGTCTTTTGGAACTGGGGACTTCTTGGCAGAAGACTGCATTTTTTTGAGTCTGTGTAAAGATCTAAAATCAGTGTGTTCCAAGAGGCAGCGAGCAAAGTCGTGAGTACCTGAATGAGAAGCCATGGCGGAATGAATGAGTGTACGCTGGTCTGAGTGATATTTTCACTATTTTATCTTTGACACCCTGTTGCTGTCCTAATTTTTTTTTCAATCTGCATAATTTGTTGCTAAGGCTAGAGGTCTTGTGTTTTGTCTTAGGTTAAATCAGATTTTTTTCAAACTCTGTGCATATAATTACGAGATAAAACAAAGACAACTCTTAGACTCAAACTCTATGTATCTGTGACTCGGGCGCCATCATCTGTTCTCTTAACGGGGCCGGGCTAAACCTAGAGTTAACACTATAACGGGGCTATCATCCTTGCAACATTTCCTTGATTTTTTATGACTATGTGTATATGTATTTTCCTTGATGTACTTTCTTTGATGTTGTGAGCCGATTTTTCCTGATAATAAAATCGCTCTTGAACTTAATAATCGTGTTTGGTCAGCTCGTTCTAGATAATATATATATATCATTGTTATAGTTTTCCCACGTCTGTGTGTTTACCTGTCGTCAAGTGTATGTGCGTGCCTGTGAGTGATAGAAATATACGTAATATGTATATTGGTGTAGTCTGTCTGACGCTGTAACAACTGTTGTAGAAGATAGGTGAGAGAGAGAAGAATTCTTTTCGCTTTCAGAGACAGCCACTATATCAAATCTATCATCTCACGTGTGTGGAAATTCTATTACCTTTCACTAACTCTCACTGAGTCTATCACCCATTCAAACCTATTCAGAAGGGACCAAACCTAGTCTTAATTCTCCTATCGGAAATCTACGACAAATGAGGGCTCGTTTCCGGTCTTTGAACTTAGAATAGGAAGACGAGTACGACAAACGTGGACTCGTCTATCTGGATTTTGAACTTAAGATTCTGTATTCTGATATAGAGTAAGAGTGTGATGTCTTGTGAGTTGTTATATCTTTAAATAATTACCCCCTAGACTAGCGATCTGTTTACGGGCGTGCTGACCACACAAACTAATAAGTTTTTTTTTTCCACAGCATCTTTGAATAATATACATTTTGGTTACAGGTTGATTTTGTCGGGATATATGTTAACTGCTGATTGTAATACTAAATGCTGGTAAAGTGGTGAGTGTATAACATTCACTGGGTACTGAGGCAGAACGGCGTTTGAACTAAGTTAAGGAGTGTGTTTCGGACTTTTTGTCCAGATTAATTCCCTCCCTTACCAGATCTGACTTCAGGGGCGAACTTATAGTGGATTTTTAAAAATTAAGGGATTATTTTTCTCTTTAATTTTTGCAATATTCTTTTGCTTTTCCACTGTAGCAACTTATTTTTCAGAAGTTATCTTAACTACCATTTAGTTGGCGTAGTCGTGTTTTGCATTAAGTGCTTTATTGCCGATAATAGCAGCGATAGTTAGATTTTATTTCGGAGGAGGTATCCCAGGGTTAAGGATATCATCTTTTGAATGTTTGGTAATTTTTTTTCTCGTAAGTGGTAGGAACCAGTGTATCCTTTTTCCTATTTTCTTTCTCCACTAGTCTCAGTCATTGACCTAATATGGCCGAGAGGGCAAAGCTTAGACAACTCCTCAGGGACGAAGCGAGAGAGGAGGGACTGGAAGGAGAGGAAGCGAAAGCTTTTGTCAGGGACGAACTTGAGAGATATGATGCGGAGAGGAAAGCAGCTGAAGCTAAAGAGGAAAAAGAAGCAGCGGAGAGGAAAGAAGCGGAAGACCGGCTATTACAGCAGAAGAAGATGGATGAGGAAATGGAAATTCGCAGGGCGAACGAACGAGAGAAGGAGAGACAGCACGAGGAACGAGAGAAGGTGAGACAGCATGAGGAAAGAGAAAATGAGCAACGACGACAGCATGAGCTGGCGCTTAAGACTCTAGAGTTCCAAAGCCGTGGTGCTGCCTCTACCTCCAGCAATGGAGAGTCTTCTCCTCATTCTTCCTTAACTGACCCTGCTAACACTCAATCTCTTCAACTAAATGCTATGTCTTTCACTCTTGAATCTTTTCCTTGTCCAAATGAGAAGATTGACACATGGTTAGAAAAATTTGAGAAAATTGCAACTTTGTACGGGTTAGAGAGGTCGCGTTGGAATATGAAACTTTCCCAGGCCCTAAAAGGTTCTGCTTATGATGTTTATTCTAAGCTGGAAAGTAGCCAACAAGACGACTACGATGTTACTGGAGCGCTTTGAAATGAACGCTCGCAAGTTTTTGCAACTGTTTCGCAACAGCCGGAAAGAGAATTCTGAAACTTTTCACCAGTTCTCATCTCGTCTTAAGGGATATCTAACAAAGTGCCTTGAGCTTTCGCAGCTCCCCTCTACCTATGAAGGTCTTGAGGAACTTGTTCTAACTGAACAAATAAAGAACACTTTGTCTGCTGATACCCGGAGATTTCTCGCTGAGCAGGGGGCAGAAAAACTTGAAGACATTTTGGAAAAGTCTGAGCGTTATCACAATGCGCTGGCTGAACTACCGGCCACAAAGCGGAAACCGACAGAGGAGCATTTTCGAAAACATAACCTAGAGCAATCTTCTCAGGCTTCTAACCAAAACAACCACAGAGAAACTGGACCTCAAAACCCCCCTCCTGAAAAATCCAAGTTCTACAAGAACAAGTACCCCAACCACCCCAAACAGTCTGATCAACCCGACCGACCTACATGGCAGCGTAGCCAGAAAGGACAAGGTGGCAAAGGGAGAACCCCCGAGCACGGGACATATGATCAGACCGAGCACACCGAGCCTAAACGCATCGGATGCTTATTAACAGTCTCGCAAGGCGGAATTATTGACAGTGATTCCCAACCTCTTGGGGATAGACCCTCAACGCGAGGTATTGTTATTTTGAACGGTTCTCAAACTTCTTGCTTATTTGACACGGGGCTTTCTTACGATTGCATTGTTGCCAGAAACCTGGTTAAACCCGGTCAAGAGACAGGAGAGACCGTCAAACTTTGTGGAGTTCGTAAGAGTGATGCACCTACAGCGCTTCCCATCGCATTGGTGGAGATACACTCTGACTTTGTCAGAG
This sequence comes from Oreohelix idahoensis, assembly GCA_024509875.1. Taxonomy (NCBI): domain Eukaryota; kingdom Metazoa; phylum Mollusca; class Gastropoda; order Stylommatophora; family Oreohelicidae; genus Oreohelix; species Oreohelix idahoensis. The sequence continues at coordinate 5,469 of JAMPIV010008947.1, read as the reverse complement.
GTGTGATCAAAGCGGCTGTTATGGATGATCCCATCTACCCAGTCATACTTGGCGGGAGATACGTGTGTATTGGGAAACCGGAAGAGCCGATTGTGGCAGCAGTAACTACAAGAGGGCAAACCAAGAAGGAACGGGAGCCTGCGCCAAATTTGTTACCTATGGAACTTAAAGAAGCGCAATACAAGGACCCTACTTTGGCACCCTGCTTTAGGAAACTGCCCATGGCTAAGGAACCCAAACAGCACGGGGACATTTTTTCTGAGGATGGCGTACTTTATCGGAGAACGGGCAAGCCTGACCAAGGTTACAACCAGCTCCTAGTACCGAAACAGTACAGAAGCCAAATGCTAGAAATGGGGCACTCTCTTCCCTTCAGCGGACATATGGGACAGAACGCCACAAACCAACGTATAACCACTCATTATTGGTGGCCAGGAGTAAACACTGATATTATCAGGTACGTCAAATCCTGTGCCCAGTGCCAACGGGTACCACCCAAGCAACGGACACCCCCAGTCCACATGGGTGAAATGCCAATAGTGGGTACACCATTCGAACGGGTTGTGATCGACATTTTAGGGCCTTTCGAAAGGACTAAAAGAAGGAACAGGTTCATCCTGACCTTAGTCGATACATGCACTTTATGGGCAGAAGCTATCCCGCTAACATGCGCAGATGCCAAGCATGTCGCAGAAGCCCTCGTGCAGATTTTCACTCGGTTGGGATTCCCTCAGCAAGTGTTGACGGATAATGGATCTCCATACCGAAACCTGTTGATGGATGAGATCGTTAAGATCTTGAGGACCCAACACATCCACACTAAGCCATATACTCCGGCGGGAAATGGGCTCGTGGAACGTGCTAATGGAAACCTCACCATGATGCTGAGTAAGCTGGCACAAGTGAAACCTGAAGATTGGGATCTCTGTATTCCTGCAGCATTATTTGGCTACAGAGAATCTCCTCATACTTCCACAGGATTTCCGCCAGCTACACTCTTATTCGGCAGACCCATTAAGGGCCCGCTTGAAGCCTTACTTCAGTCTCTGACAGACGAGAAGGCTGATGAGACAGTTGTCTCAGCCAGTAAATATGTGTCGGTTTTAAAGGAACGGTTGAAACTAGGGTGGGACCTAGCAACGACTAACTTTAAGCGAGCACGCACCAAGCACGCTAACCGATACAGGAAAGTCGCGGAAGAGAGAGAGAACTGGAAGCAGGAGAGAAAGTTTTGGTGTTGCTCCCTACCGAGAACAACCAACTGAAGATCGGATGGCAAGGGCCGTTTACCGTCCTGAAAAAGATTTCTAAGGCTAACTACCAGATCTCTATTGAAGGAAAGGAGAAGGTTTTCCATTTAAATCTCTTAAAGAGATACTTGGAAAAACCAGTGCCAACCTCCGACCATCTCCTGACGATCGCCAAAACTGACGAAGATGACGATAGTGGCAGGGATATTCCACCGCTATCACAGGAAATCTTTCAAAAATGTCAGCAGCGGCGACGCTCTTTCAAGCGCGCATATGAGACATTCCAGGGGAAGGAAACTTTGAGGAGTGGACTTGAGTAGGAATTGGACAGAGATGGAGGGGGAAGATGAGAGGGAAGAGGACAGACACCCCGAAGCTACGGTTATAGGAAATTAAACTCCATAACGTAGACATGGAGTGCTTCCATATCTTAAAGGGGGGAGGCTCTGTCACGTAGGGTTTATATTCATTTAATTTCCTACATCTTCTTCCTATTCGTTCACCCAAATTCTGTCTTTTATTATCTCTGTATTTCATTTTTTCCTGTATTTTTTTACAACCATTCGTTTTGCGAATATTATTTTCATATAATTCGCAAACTTTACCTGTTTTCCTTTCTCTAAAACTGAGAATCGCGCTAGGACGATATTACGTAGATGTCAGGGCTGCAGGGCGTCAGAAGGCGTGATAAGTCGGTTCGCTGAACACAGGACGTAGCAAATCGTCTACATTCTCACCGAGCGCGCGAGCTTCTTCTCGGCATAAGTCCCGGTGAGGTGTGATACTTTACATCTGCACCGGTCAGTATCCAGACATTTGTCTGGAAAATCCCAAACTGACACGGCGCTCACTTGGGCCATGGTCAGCTGTAGTGTGAAAACTGCCCTGAAATGGAGTCAGGCTGTCTGGGATTTGAAACTGACACGCGTACATCGTGGTCAGTAGGTGACAGTTACGACACGCGTTAAGCGGACGTAAATGTTGGGAGTAGGGGAGATAATTTCGCTTGGCGAAATAAGTTTGGGCCCTTTGTCTGATTTTAAGATATTGGCCAAGTTTGAAACTTTAATTTCATTCTCGCTCATAGACTCCACAGTAGATAGGTCGCTCGAAAACAGAATAGCTGTTAGCGAAGATCTCAGTTTGTTTCGGCAATTTGTCGAACTTCTAGACTTCCAGAAATATTTTCAGCATTTTTATTCTTAAGTTGTGCGACTACCTGTAATTCTGTGGTTGAGGTAATTAATATGATAGATATATAGATTTTGTGAGTGTTAAAGTGTTAAATCGCTTAATTCATTTTAATCTATTTCTTTAGCGCAGAAGAGAAATAAAGGGGTAGGCTATTATATTTTCTAGGGAAGCATTCAGTGGAAAGCAGAATAAAATTAAAATTTCTAGCTTATAACGGCAATTGTAGCTATTTATAAATTTAATTTAACTGCTAATACTCAGTCGAGTGTATTTTTCTAAACTAACGTATAAACTCTAGAATCCAGCCTCATGAATGGTGACGGAATACGCACGTGTTCTTAATTTATGAGGATTGCTGATTTTTAAATATAACTTACGTCACGGGAAGTTTAAATGATAAGCAAAGCTCTCTGCTTGCAAGTTTAAATGTAAGTTTTAACCAGTACAGATTCTGTTTATTATATTATATGTGTTATTTTTCCTCCACACAGTGAAAGTTTTGGGGTGACCCTAACTTTACCAGCACCTAGTAGTAGTTTCCATACTTGTGAAGAAATAGACAGTCCTTATTTTGAACCACGTGGGTTTTCTCAAGTAACACTGATCTGACGGTGCAAGTTAGACAGAAATACTAATATCTCTATAACGGGTTTTCAAAGACTGTAATGATAAATACTGGACCTTGGAGCCAGCACTTAATTTCTTCTAGAAACTCTATATAATTTGCTGCCTGGTGGCGTGAATATTAACAATCATTTCCCGACTAGATTATATCTTGTGGACAAATCTGTGGTGTGACTAAAGTGAATCCTATACTGAGGGAAGGCACCGACCTGACATTCATCATTTTTTAGAAACCTACGCTATTGACACTGTGCTCTGCTAACTCCCGCGCCTGGAATAATTGTTAGGTGACTTAATCAGACATTTGAACAAATTTGCACACCCAAGTAGTCGTTCCCGGAGACTCCGAGTTAAATACGTCTTTTGGAACTGGGGACTTCTTGGCAGAAGACTGCATTTTTTTGAGTCTGTGTAAAGATCTAAAATCAGTGTGTTCCAAGAGGCAGCGAGCAAAGTCGTGAGTACCTGAATGAGAAGCCATGGCGGAATGAATGAGTGTACGCTGGTCTGAGTGATATTTTCACTATTTTATCTTTGACACCCTGTTGCTGTCCTAATTTTTTTTCAATCTGCATAATTTGTTGCTAAGGCTAGAGTTCTTGTGTTTTGTCTTAGGTTAAATCAGATTTTTTTCAAACTCTGTGCATATAATTACGAGATAAAACAAAGACAACTCTTAGACTCAAACTCTATGTATCTGTGACTCGGGCGCCATCATCTGTTCTCTTAACGGGGCCGGGCTAAACCTAGAGTTAACACTATAACGGGGCTATCATCCTTGCAACATTTCCTTGATTTTTTATGACTATGTGTATATGTATTTTCCTTGATGTACTTTCTTTGATGTTGTGAGCCGATTTTTCCTGATAATAAAATCGCTCTTGAACTTAATAATCGTGTTTGGTCAGCTCGTTCTAGATAATATATATGTCATGAAATATTCTAATCCACATATATAAATTATTAGGTAAATATAAAGCCTAACAAATAAAATTAATAAAGAGAAGAGCAATGGGAAAATGACAGTGCTGTCACAAAGAATGTACTCGAAATCCCCCTTGTTTTCTGCTTCGTCTGCAAATTGTAACGCTTTCACGTTGATAGTAAAGCTTACTGTATTATTACCCGCCTTCTTCAATGAAACGTGTGCTGTAATTCTTGGAAAAACATTGAGACGTACTGCGTAATGACCTAAATTAACCCTAACATTAATTATACTGCGTTACCAAAACGAACGAACAGATGGACTAAAGGGATAAAAAGAGAAGGGAGAGGCAGAAAGCCGAACACTAAACCCGCTTCGCGCGATACACAATTACCACCATCACGCGTGTAAGTCTACATGCACTAATTTTTTTTCAGACGGACAGTGATAAAATACACTACCCTTTCCCAGAGTTAGGTTTATAAATCATAACAGACTCTTATTAGAAAAGACAACATTATATGGGTTTACGTTTGAACACATAACAGTACCCAGACAGCACATCTTCTAAACAGGAGATAGAAGAAATTGCATATTTTGAACGCAGCCACGTAGCTCCTTTAAATTAGTATTTTTGGGTTCCTTAGGGTTTGCTGACAAATAATATGTAAAACGTTACGCAAATAGTCCAGGAATTAATAAATTATACCCAAAATAAAATATTGGGGGTGCCTGACAGCATAAAATCATTTCTGCTCATAAAATTTTTTTTATATAACGTGTTTGAAAAAACCTTACGTTACATAAATAGCCTACCATGTAAACTCCAAATTGATTGGAGCGCAACAAATGAAAGCCTAACCACGATTGGTCGGGCTATAAATACTATCTTGGTTGTTGGGGGAGACGGGAAAAGATAACATTTTTTCAAACACTTGTCGAAACGTGGCTCATTGGCCAGTCTCGCTGATATACACACTTGGGAGCGTTAGTTCGAGACCACTAATTCAAATAAGCTTGATAAAGCGACAGTACGTTGAAGCCAGCTCACATTTTTGCTAAAATAAAAGCCTGGAACATAGGCAGAACGGAATTTGTGCCAGTTTGTGCCAGAATTCATTGCTAATCAACGTATCTGTGTTTATTTCCATGAAATTGTGGTAAGCTTGAACCATTCAGTATCTTTTAATGAAAAATTGAATGTGAATTGTTGATTTATGCCTGTATATATATGTGTAGTTCAGTGGCAAACGTGAGGTAAAGCCTATAATGCTCCAGCCTGAACAGAGGGTGTCGGAGAGAAGGAAAACGGCATGGAATGGCCAAGTAGTACACTGACACCTGGATTCATCATTCACTCCCTCTGGACCATCATTCCTATCCTCTTCTACTACCCCCAACCTCCTTTACCACATTCCACCCTACAAACCCCATCCTCATCCATAATTCCCCACCCTCACATCCCTCCCATAAATA